>JAABNY020000064.1:1783901-1807668 GCA_015164015.2 Brevimyrus niger | reverse complement strand
GGGCCTTGACTTGGGAGGGCTGGGTGGTGCAGCCATTTTGTTGACCTGGTTCGGTACTTTTTCAGACCTCAGGCTGCTGTTCCTCCCGTGTCCAAAGAGGGACAGGCCTGCCGGTTCTCTCCCTCCCAGGCGCCACTCTTTGTTCTGTGTCCCTGACTGGAATGGTAGCAATTTCTGGGCCCACGGCGGGATGATGGGACAGCAGACTCCGATCACAGCACCGTCCTGGAGGGCTGCAGTTTGGATTTTAATTAAGAGAGCGAATTAACACCATTCAGAATGACAAAGAGAGCTTCACGTTTTAAATTGTCATTTTATCTGCGATTTGTACACAATGAATGTGTGAAAAATAACAGATATTCATGAGAATTCAGCATTTCTTTTTGCCCTCATTAGACTCCTGCCTTCTGTTAAATTTTATATCAGGGAAGGGATTTTCCAAACCTTTCCAAAATTGAAAAAGAGCTGCGGTTTTCATTTTTCTATTCTGCTGGGAAGCAGATGGATGCATACCATATATAGCCATTCTCCCTCACACTTCTTTGTGAAGGAAAAATCCGGAAAAACACTCAGCTGCTGCAGCACCGTGCAGCTGCCCCGTTTCCCCACTCAATGCTTTTCAAACGCACTCCAGAACCTGACATGAAGAACCCCCCCTCCAGTTGGGGGACTGTGGTTTCCGTGGTGATGGCAGGGATGCTCCAGGTTGCCACAGAGACACAGCTCCGGGAAGGGGGTTTGGATTCTCCCGCACCGAGGAGATTGTGTGGGGCGGAGGGGGGTGGGGGGGTTGGGGTTGAGGGAGGCAGAACTGAAGGAAAAGGGGAAGGGGGTCTAAACCCTGTCCCTGTGGCAGATGTCTGCTGGTGTCCCCTAACCCTCCTGTTTTTTTTTTTGCAGTTCTGTTTCACCTTTCATCCTGTGTCGGAAGTTCGATCCAGTCATGAATAAGTCCGGATCCCTGGAACAAGCCTCAATTTGTTTAATGGAGGTTTCGGGTGTTAGTTTGTGCGGGAATCCCGCTTTTTTTTTTTTTTTTTAATTCTGGTGCCCCCTCACACTGGGCACACGTGTGCCGTGTCCGCTCCCACTCTGGTGCCACGTGTGCATGATCTGACCGCAGCCTGTGTCGGGCAGGACGGGTCTGACGGGTTTAACGTGTTCGGCGGCTCGGTCGGTTCCCCGCTCCCGGCGTGTGCCGTCCGCCTCATTGATCATCTCTCTGCCCTGCCATGACGCAAAAAGCCGTGAATAATTCAAAATACAGGATTGGCGCCTTTAAGAGAGAGAGAGAGAGAGATATGGAGAGAGTGAGAGAAAGGCTGGCACGGCGATTTGTAAATGTGGGTTTCTGTGCAAATGGGTCGGAGTGCGCAGCACAATAACAGTCCCAGCTCTGCCTTTTCATCTGGCCGCCACGTGAGCGGGCAGCTGGTCAGGGTGCTGGCAGCTCCGATTTTGCAAGCCCATTCGGTGGCAAACGACCGTGTCACATGACAGGGTATGGATGTTTGGGGATGGTGGGCAGACCGATGTATACCCATACCTCTGCTCTCTTGCATGCATAAGGAACTATTGATTTTGGGGGGGGGGGGGGGGGGTAAATGCTAATAAAGTCTAATCCAGTAGGACTAGATAGATATGGTCCTGCGGGAGGTGGCTGGGCAGAGCAGAATGCAGGATGTTGATGGGAGAGTTTCCGTTGCGTAGCATTGACGCATTTGTTAAGTCAATGCTGCGTTTCTATCGGACGAGTGAACCTATTTGTGGGATTTTTGTCTCCTTCTTCTACCATAGTATACTAGTTGAGGCCGTCTCTGTCATTTCAACTCTATTCCTGGATGAAAAGGGGGTGAATTCCCAATAGGCCCACGACGTTTTCCCATCAAGTGGCATTCATCCATTTGAGCCAGCATGAACGCTGACTGTTGGATGCTTCTTTACCCAATAATCCGTGTTCTGTATGACTGAACACATCAATTGAGCCTGAGAGGTAAAAGTTTATCACCCTATTCATCCGGCTTGTCTCCCTGATCTGTCCATCCAGGGAGTACCTCCTTTGTTTCTAATGAGAAGTCTCGAGTCATCACCTGCTGGGCAAATTTTATTACCCTCCTAGCCGCCACACCCAACGCCCCTGTAAGAGCAGATGGTTTGTGATACGCAAGCCTTTGTCTCCCTGATGGGGGTGTTGGTAGCTGGGCATTTTGTGGCGTTCCGGTTTTTGAAGTTTGGGCTTGCGGAGAGCCCCCGTGGGTTTATGTCTGTCTGCTGCTGCTCATGAACTGCTTACGTGACAGGAAGAGAACTGGAGGACAAGAATCGGAAAAGGTGCCCCCACCAACCTGGGGTTAGGGGGAAGAAGATTCTTGAGGCATATATTGTTGTGGAGACCAGCAGCTGTTTCCTGCAGGCGGACTCCGCGCTGAGCTTTGTGTTCCTGTTTCAAGGCGACGCAAAGCCTTTCAGCTATTTCCTTCCTCATCCGTCTTTACTTCCGCCTAACTGCTTGAAAAATAATCCTCAGGTTTTGTTCTGTGCATCAAAGCACGAGTGTGCAGTAGGTGCGTCTTCAGACTGCCATTGAACCTCCTCTTTGTCCAGTGGTCTGCGCTCACCAGAGGTTTAAGGTGATAAACACTGAGGTTCCTTATTTGCACAAGTAAGGGGGGTGAGGTAGAGACCGTGCATTCGCCAACTAGCACTTCGCACGAGCCGTTTCAATTAAATGCCTCGCTCCTGGGGGGGGCTCATTACGGCTCCGCCCCTCGTCCCGTGTTACCTACTGGCTTATGCAACACACCTGTGAGGCGCCCAGATGGCTGTGTTTATTGATACGTGATACGTGAACTGATGACTCTCTGAATCACGCTCTCCTGTAAAGCATGCCGGCTACGGCCCAGAATAAAGTCAGGAGTAATTAAAAATAAGGTGATCCCACCCCCCCCCCACAGTGGCCCGGCGGTCAAAGCGAGATGCATGTTACAGGGCGGACCCCAAGGGGTGGAAAATTAATTCCGAGGCACCGCAAGGGTTTAGTCCCACTGCTACTGGATTAATTGGTTTCTGTTTTCGTCTCGTTTGGATGTATGCACAAGTCACCTCATCTCCCACATTGCCACTCCCACTCTTATTGATTATCCATCCTCCTTCATTAATATCTGATGACTAGATCTCTGTCCTGTTAATCTATGCTTGCACCACTCCGTGGCAGAGATGTCCAGAGCAAGGACACCGATGTGGGTTCTGTCAGGTGTGCGAGGTGGCCAGGCTCATCATCATCTGACAAATCGCTCTACGGTGCCACCTAGTGTCAGATGCACAGCAATAGTAAGCAAAGCTCCCCTCTGTGGGAATGCTGCTTCCTGCACAGTGATGATGATTCTCTCGCTCTCCGAGTTCTGAGAACCTTTTATTCCCCTTAACAAAGGAAGCCCTTCTCTAATTTAATTTCAGTTCCTCTCTGTTTTTAACACTGAAACAGTCAACTTCATGAGTGGATTTCAGTCTTGCTGCGGCTCTAAAAAAGCTTGTGGTTTTCCACCCGTAGCCGTCGGCTTAGCCGACGCTCGTTAAGATACGTTGCTCTGTAAGACTGAGGACAGCGATTCGCTGATCCCTGCTAATTCTGCAGGGTACATGAGCCCAATTTAAATACTTGCTCGGGCTGTCGCCGGCTGCCTGCTTCTGGATGGGCGGGGTAGGTAAGGAGTCACCCTGAACTTGCAAACACACCTCATGCAGAGGAGACAGCCAATGAAACTCTGAAGCAGCCTGGAAATGCTGCTGTCATTGATGTCTATGAGGGCCTTTCCGCACTGATGCTGAGGTGCAGAGAGTGAAGAATCTGGGAGGAGCAGCAGGACTCGGCCTCCTTAGCAGACAGAGAGAGGGGGAAATCACTGTCCTCTGTGCCAGTGTGCTTTTTCCTGCAGTGTGTCCAAATTCATGTCTCTTTTACAGCACAGCTAATGCCTCTGTGTTTGGTTTCTGCTATGGGATCTTCTAAGGTGACGTCTGTTAATCGTATTAATTGCTGCGGTCTCTGAGGAGGGGGGGTGTGGGATGGGAATGGGGTGGGGGGTTAAAAGTTTTCTGGAAATATCTTGTAGCCGAGACCAGTACCATGGCATTAATGCGTTTTGCGTTGGGTCCTGATGCATCATTAATGATTAGCCCATCGCTGCCAGCTTGATTGTTTTATGTCTGTCTTCTGCATGCCCCCCCCCCCGGTCCCTGCCCCCACTACTATTCATATCGATTGTGTTTTCCTCCCCTTTCCATTAAAAACATGAAGAAGGGTCATTGGGTCTGATCGCCCTACACAGTGTCCAATTTCCCTCCCGTGGGCACGCCCAACTTACGTCGTTCGTTTATCTGGTGCACTGCTATTGGTCAGACTCATCACAACCTCACACTCGATTGTTGGGGGGGGGGTCCAATCAGTGCTGTGATTATGATGCTTTTACCCTATTGTTTCTGTTGTCTAAGACACCAGAGGGGTCTCTACTCGCAATTCTTGGTCCCCCCCCTCCAAGTCGTATAGGACGTTTCTAGGTCACAGGAGCCTTTATGAATAATGAAACAAGCAGCTTGAAAAAGAAATTATTTATAGTGCACGGGGAAGTGAGTGAGGTGCACTCGTTCTCTGTCACTCGTCTTTTTCGCTTGTCTCGTCTCTCTCCTTCCCTGTTGTCGTTTTCCATGTAGCAGGACAGTGCAGCTGGGGACCTGGGTTGGGTAGTGGGATGGGTCATTGTTGGGAATTGAGTGAGGCCCTCACTGGGGAGGGCATGCCTGGCCATTGAGTCACCATCATTGGGCGGGGTTAGCTCCTTCGGCACTCGGGGGGTGGGAGTGAGGGGGTGGGGGGCAGTAGCCTGTTGTCAGGAACAGAAACCATTGAGTAGAGAGAAGTTCTCTGTGTGAGAGGCTGGCATAAAGAAGGAGGGACGGACATTTACCGGGACCTCAGTGTCCAGCAGGCTTCGAAAGGAAGCTGTGGGTTTTCGGGGTGCCTGCGCACTCGTCCAGCGTCCGTTTTGGTCTGGAGTGGGTCGAACTGATCGATGTTGATGTTGTTTCCGAGGCCGGCCCGCGAATGGCTGCCCGGAGGAAGTAACACAAAGGAACATGTAAGGGGTCGAGGCTCGAAAGGAAACTCGAGAGAAATCAAAGGTCAAGAAACAAGAAAGACCACGTTTAGCCAGCCGAGCTCGCCAGCTGCAAAGGGCACGGTATCCCATATTTACCCAGAATGCTTTGCGAGCAATATAGCCACTACATGAGGGACAGGAAGCTGGCACAGCTGAGGAGCTTGATATGTGTGTGATGGGCACAGTTTTAAACCGCGGTCCAGAAACACATTTGTGCAGGTTTAATCATTTATCGAGAAAAAGCACGGTGATCAGTCTACAGCAAGATCTCAAAGTAAGGGAGGTTGCTGTGCTGCCCAAGGCAATTGGGCCAGTTTTGTTAGTGCCCATCTGCTGAAGGATGTTTCAGTATGCTGACGCTACTCGTTAACAGTGCTAACGAGCTCGGAGTGGTTCCCCACTCCTCTCCCATTCTCATATCTCCTCTCACACCTCTCCAAAAAATATACCGACAATTCTTGTTTTTTTTCCCCCCTGATTTCTTCGCAAGCACCCGTTACAGCACAACATGGAAGGTTAGCATTAGCATGCACTTGCTCGATAGGTTACGGGTTTCCGGAAACACCGCAGGAGAACTCAGTGGGGGAACCTGCCACGGGGGCCCTGACGGCATGGCGACGCCCCCCTTTGACCTGGTCCGTTCCTCTAGTGAAGCAGAACTCGTCTCTTTCTCATTATTAGCCTGTCATCTGTAAACAACAGCCCTTCTAAAAAAAAACCCCGCTGTCCTTGTCCTCTTGGCCCCTAGACCATCACTGGCTCAGCTCGACTCTGTTTTTAATGTGGTGCTTCAGACCTAATGGCTGATTTAATATTGCCCCCCCCCAGCCATCCTTGCACACCATCCACATCATCAAAATTGCGCCTTTATTCCTGTCCAATAGTAATTATGACGCAAGGCAGTGGTGATTCTGCATCCTTCATATACCTCATTGCTACCCCCCCCCCTCCCCAAACCCTCCCCTCCCCAACTCTCTCTCATCGCGTCTTCCTCTTCCTCCCCAAGGACACCAGCAGAATAGATCCGAGTCTCCGGGACGACGGCAGTGCCGTTCCAATTGGCCTGACCAGTTGCTTTATGGTTGTCTTTTACCGTGTCTTTTTGTCGGCGGCCCCGATGTTTAATTAAACATGTGCCCCATTGGCTGGCTCACGGTTCAGATGGAGAGAACCTTTTTGATCTCACATCGCCGGATGGCAAGTGGGCCGGGAACGGCCGTCGCTGGCGAGGGGGGGCCCTCTGCATTTTTGGCACTCTAGGTTTCACCCGCTGTGTTTGCGTGCAACAAAAGCTGCAAGGACCCTCTGTTGGTTCTGGAAACAAATGGGTTGTCTTGGTGCTCCCGCGGTGTATGTAAGAAGTTAAACGTGGAGGTTAAAGGTCGCCCCTTTCTTTGCTTGTGGGTACAATGGTGCAGATTGTCTTGCCAGAGGCTCCCGGGTCCTCAGTAGATGATGATGTCATTCTAGTACAGACGACCTTGGGGGTCCTTGGCTCTCAGCTGGTGATGTCATTTTTCCGCCTGCATTCCTCCAGAAGGTCCTGGTTGACTGGTAACATGATCTCAATTGGTACCGTCCTTCAGTCCCCTTCTTAGTTGCTCTGTGAGATGCACAATGTATCCAGGCCTGACCTACCTTTGAAGGAAGCTTCAGACCCACGTTAGAAAGATGAACCCAGTGTGCTTGGAGCTGGGAAGTGAAACTTGCCAAAGCCAATGCGGTAGGCGCTCTTGCTTGGTGTACATAAATAAACTGCGTTTCCCCTCCTCAGTACTAATGACCTTATGCAGAACGTCGCTTACCGTTGTGCTCCGGTTAAGGTGAAAGTAACTCGGGGAGACATTTGCCCTTTCCCTCATTTCTTTGGTCCGCCGAGTGGAACAGGAATCCAGTGGAATCCAGTTTGAAAGTAAACGTGTGGTTGACCTCTTAGGCTGATGACGCTCACAGCAGTTCTCCTCTTTTTGCAGGGCTGTGTACACGTATGAGGATGATGGCAACAACTTGACACTGGCGTCATCAGGAGGTAGGTGGACTCTTGCCATTTATCAGAGAGTGTACTAGGGATCTACGGGAGAGTGTACTAGAAATCTGTCAGAGTTTTCCGTAAATCTGCAAGAGATTATAAATTAAATCTGCCAGGCAGTCTGCTGGAGATCTGCCAGAGGATTTACATGAGATCCACTGGAGAGCCTACCAGAGATATAGCAGAGAGTCTACAGAAGATCCGCTTCGAATTTACCGGAGACCAGTGGTGGAAATTTCAGGTCCGGATTGTAAAAACGCAGACTAACATTCTGTTTCAACTTGCCAGTACAGTACGAAGAGTCACATTCAGAGAGAACTCAACTGATTGGTTGTAACAAAATCTTGGTCTGGATTTTTAATTTCTGGACCTGAAATTTCCTCCTCTGCTGGAGAGTTCATGCTGCTGTCGGTTAACTTAGATGTTCCTCAACCCCATGCTGCAAAAATAATCATGTGCCTTTGGTTCTCTACCAAGGGTCTATCATTCCTCTGTGTTTCCTGCACACTAGACCCTCCCCTCCCACCCCAGACCATGAAAAATCTTACCTGGTATTTCCAGAATTCAGTTCTGCTTAGGGTTTAGATAATCCATAGATGAGCCATTATAGTTAGTGGCGACAAGGTTGACTGCATGTGAAATATTTTATTTTACCATATCATACGTCATATATACAACATATGAGTGTTGTCACCATGGTGACCTGTTTTGAATCTTTTCACCCAATGGTACGCCTTCATTTCTTCTCTTAGAGGGCGGGCTGCTAGAGGTCTCGGGGAAGTTTGACAGCTCCCTCGTCATGTACGGCTTCTGCAGCCTCAAGGATCCCGCGGCTTCGCTGCCGCGCTACATCCTCATCAACTGGGTGAGTGAACAGGCCAGGACACCATGTCCCATCAATCCAGGCCCATCTCATTGGCCAAACCGATGTGCACGAGAGACTCCGCCTCCTCCCCATGTCACATGTCCAGAGAGGTGGCCCGCCGGCAGATCCCTATCACCTGGGTCGGACAGTTTTCAGTGCTCTATCCTCGGGTGCTAATTAGCAGCCTGTTCTCTGGAGGACGTCGCTCGTCATGGTTACAGACATGAGTAATAGCTCCAAACCATAAACGGGCACAGATGCGTGATCTGAAAACATTAAAAACACGCTATTATTAAATGTGTTATTATCTGGAGAGGATTATTATGTTGTTCTTGTCCTTTATCCATGAAATCAGGTTTTATTTCTTGGTCCAGTTCCTGAATCCAACCCGGTTTCTGATTGAGTCCCTATTACATTTCGCCCACTTGGTTCCTGAGCCCATTGTTGAAAGTATACAAATAAGCTCCCCTACAACCTAGGGTTAAATTCCAGACAAGGATTGTGATTTCACTGTTGTCAGCGTTTCATCAATTAATATTCATTAATGTTATTCATTTGTGAGGGGGAAAAAGGACTTACGTGCTATGATTTTTAACCAGCCAAATGTTACCGTCGTTGGCAGTTGGAACTAATGGAAACACGGGGCTGACATGCACTAATCCAGGCTTATATAATGGAAAATTGCTAAAAGCTCGGTGTTCCTATGTTGACTATGTAATTATATAAGCTATTCTCATCGTCTGCCTGTGAATCCCCACAAACAAGCACCGGTGGGTAGCGGAGTGGTTACAAACGCAACTCGCAACCAGACTAGAGGTTGATGCTTTAAACGTGATGGGTATACAAAATTTTTAAAAGGGCAAAATTGTGGGTGTTTTTTTTTTTTTAGATTTATTTATTTTTTTATTCTACTTTCCAAACTGAAAGAAAAACTTGGTTTGCACCGTGATAGGTCACAAAGTGATCATGTGATATAATAACAGCCAATCCAAACCTGGCGTTTCATCACGCATGTGTCCCCATTGGCAGGTTGGTGAAGATGTCCCGGATGCCAGGAAGTGTGCATGCGCTAGCCATGTAGCCACCATCGCTGAGTTTTTCCAGGTCAGTCCTTCCAAGGTGAACCTCCCCGCCGGTCTTCTTCTCTGCCTCCGATTCTTGTTTTGCCGCGGCGCCCCTGAGTGAGGTACCTGAGCCCCCCTTTGGTGTTTAAATAAGATCATGTACTGCTTATGGGTATGTTTTGGCTCGTCCAAGGTGACTCTACGTTAATGACTCCCGTGACATGTTGGAAAACGAGCTGATGGAGATGCAGCAGAGGACTCCCATGTGGTGTGAAGTCTTCTGTATCCCCCCCACCCCACCCCCCATCCCCTCCTCTAGGGAAAGGCATAATCCTGGATTATAATGCTGTAGGAGGCTGTCATTGTATTAATCTTTGTCACTGCAGAGAGTTGCAATCCAGGATTAGGTTTTATAGAAAATGCGTGCCTGGCCCCCTGGCCTTCACCCGGGGCCTTCACCCGCCTGAGACAGGTGCCGTTACCCAGCCTTTTGTCATGCGGTCGCTTACTTGCTGCCTGTCTCCTTTCCCTGCCGTTGGTTAACCACGTGCTTGTATAGGATGTTGGCAGAGGAGCCTCCATGGTGAGTCAGACCGTGACTCCGACTGTGTATGGTGTACCGTTCTTTCCGGAGGGACTCGCACCGTGACAGACACTCTCAGGCCCGAACGGACACCATCCTGTCGAATTAAAACAAATCAATGCCAGGCGTCTCTCATGGCGCTGGTATTTAAAGCTGCGACGATAGTGCACATTTCGAAACATGCATGCAAGTTACCGTTTTAGTGCCGCTGCTAGACCTAGACTTATTGTTTCAGGCTGTTTTTTTTTTAAGTGGGAAAGTCATGGGAGGAGATGCTAGATTTTAGCATTAGCGTCAGACTGGGTGGGAGTGGTTGTGCGGAGTGTGGTTTGGGTTGAGTTGTAATGCTGCTGTGATTTCTTGCACGGGTGGGCCTTTGTGGGTGATGTGGTTAGCCCCTCCCACTTCACCATGATATTTTTTTAAACTCGTTTCATTGTTAGTGCAAATAACACCGACGACACGGAAAAAAAAAAACCGACCATCTTGTGGTTTTCTTCACGGCCCCTACTCATAGTTCACGTGTGACTTACCACCTCGCTCTCCCCGTAGGGGGTCAACGTCATCATCAACGCCAGCAGCGCGGACGACATCGACCCCTCTGCCATCGGACAAAAGCTGACCAACGGCACGGCCCACGTGGCGAGTCCGGTGCTCAGTCGGCTGCGGGTGAAAGACGAGGAGCAGCCGGAAAACGTGGTACGTGGTCTGCGGGCGTCCTGACCGGGATGTGCTCCCGTTCGGCCTAGTTGAGTATCCATGATGCAGTTAAAGGCGGCTGTTTCTACTGCTCCTTCTGAGACGTGATGCTGCGAAAATGTGGATCCTGGTGATCACAGCCTACAGGCTCAGTTTGTCCTCTGCGTGGAACCAACATGGTGTCAAACGGTCGAACCACAGGAGGGGACGGAGGGCACGCACCGTGCAGATGTGGCACACTGTCTCAGTCCTCGTTGTCCCCTCAACAGGGCACCACCTACCAGAAGACCAATGCGGAGATCGAGATGAAGAAAATAAACAGAGAAGAATTCTGGGAGCAGGCCAAGGTGGGGTCTGATTTTCCGCCAGCTCATGCAGCTCTTCCAGACTGTACTGACGGGTGGGGAGGTGGACCGGGAAGCTAAAGCAGGCTCGATCTGGACCCTGCGGTCCCTCCCTCCAGACCGGTCTCCCTCCCAAATATTTTGCTGCCTCGTCAAAAAGTCTAATCACAAAAGAATGGTGCACCTGAGACCTGGAGCCGGCTCACTTGTGGGTCCTTGTGAGTCCCACCCAGGAGGAGGAATTTAGGACTCTGTTTATGGGCTTCATGTGAAGGTCATGCATGTTCGTCCCCCGGGGCCCCTGAGATCAGTCAGTATGGGGTCAGCACGTCGTCAAAGGCTACGACCATAGCCAGGGGAGAATGAAAAACGCTCAGTGAGGTCTGAAGTAGTTAGGTCAGTAAGGGCATTAGTTATCTGTCCATCTTAGTATCCCTCTGTGTGACTATCCTGTCTTTAATCCTATCTTTCAATATTGTTCTCACTCTCCTTTTCTCGATCCCTTTCTTTCATCTCTCCATCCCTCTTTCTCTCTCTCTCGCTCTTTCCCCCCCCCTCGTACCCACCCCTCACTCCCCACAGCGTGAGGAGGAGCTGCGCAAGGAGGAGGAGCGGAAGAAGGCTGCGGAGGAGCGGCAGCGGTTCGAGGAGGAGCGCATGGAGCTGGAGCGGCGAGAGCAGGAGGAGCGAGAGCGGCGGTACCGCGAGAGGGAGCAGCAGATCGAGGAGCACAGGTCCCGCCCACCACCTCGCGCACTGCCCCACCGACAGCCACGCCCCCTCCATATAGTCCCAAGTAACCACGCCCCCTCTCTGTCTGCCTGTCTAGGAAGAAGATGCAGGAAGAAGAGGAGGCCAGAGAAAGGACAAGAGCCCAGACCCTTATAGTGAGGACACTTCCATGAGTCTACTTTTGCATTTGAAACCGCGGAAGATTTTTCGCGTTTTATTCCCTGCAACCGCTAATGATTAAGGGTTACTGTCTGCAAAGGCCTGGAAGGGCTTTTTCTGCATGGGATGAAACTCCATCTGGTCGGCGTGCTTTCATTTCAAAGCCCTTCCAGCCATCGCCTGTGTGAGCCAACGCTGAAATCTCTTAGGTTCACATGCTCTGCCCGGGCCGCACATCCGCAACCTGACTGAAAACAGAAGGAAAAGTAGTACATTCTCCTGGGGGCTCGCTTCCCTTATGGCCCACCGTCAAAACATAATGCAAACATTGTGTTAGCGCTTGTTTCTGGATGCGCTGTAAGGTGAAACGTGCAGTGGTGGCATAAATGCAACCGCTGCATAGCTTTTACGTGATGAGGTTGCATTAAAAAGCAGGGTGAGTGTGCTTTGCTGCCCTCTGCTGGTGGGAATTGCACGGCGAGTATTAAAACCCCCTACTCTCTCTCTCTCCGCAGACAGAGCCGAGCTGTGACGACGGCGCTCTGGACAAGAAGGAGTCAGAAGTGGAGGTGTGTTATTCTCGGAATATTCCATTAGGGGGCACTGTAAGCCCAAGACATTAAAAAAAAAAAGAGCTGGCGGTTTTTCAAAAAATTATTTCATCTTGTCTGCTGAGGTTGTTTATATTGCACTTTGCTGAGTCAGTAACATTACCGTGGGCTTCTTTTTCTGGAATGATGGATAGTTATCAGGCCGCGCTGTGTATTATTTTCCAGGATTAGGGGCAGTGTGTTACTTACTAGCCGCTGATGTGGTACCACTCCCCAGGCAGTAGATATATCTGTCTCTGCCCAGCGGAGCTCTGACGCCGTGTCCTGTTTGTGTGTCAGTGGGGCTGTGCGTGCGTGTGGCTCACTCTGCGTTCGTGTCTCGTGCCAGGAGGCGGCAGCCATCATCGCCCAGAGGGCTGACAACCCACGGGAATTCTTCAGGCAGCGGGAGAAGGCCCTGGCAAACGACCAGGACGACTCCCCCATCTCCATCCACCGGACCGGTAAGGCTGTGGGTGAGGCTTATAAAAGGTGCGGGGATATCGGGGGAAGGCTCCGGGGAGGAGCCAGCCCGCGCCAGGCTTCTGATGTCACGCCCATCCACCCACCCCGGTTGGTGGATCAAATAAAAAGGGACAGCCCACTTTTCACATCCGCCTGTAGGGGGCAGGCTGCAGGTGTGTCGGATGCCGCGTTTCGGTTTCGTGGGGACGTCCGCGAGCCCGGTCTCCCAGGGTCACGAGGACATCCGCCGACGTCACGCTTCCTCATTCTGCCCCAAGATGACCATCCTTACCCCAACTGTCAACTGTAGTTCCCTCCACTGGCCTGGTTTTCAGTACTATCATTGGACCTTCAGGAGATATGACCGGTTCCTGGGGTCAGAGAGGTCGGAGGCGCGGACACACCACACAGGCATCTCCTCCCAACCTCTCTCACCATTGCTCCTCTTTCCGTTCTGTTCTGCCTTTCCCTCCACTTCTCCTTTTTACTTGACACTAATTTCTGCAATGATGTTTCTACACCACTAGGGGGTGCCAATAACTTTCCTTGCTTTTCTGCTCTGGCACTGGTTCTTACCTTGACTCTCCCTCCCTGCCCTGCCCCTCCCCCCCCTCCACCACTCCATCTTGTCTTCTTGCCCTCCCCCCACCCCCACCCCGTGTGGCTCCATTCCTCGGTCACCCATCTGTGTGTTGGTGTGTTGCGCGTTGTGTCCCGTCCCCCCCCGGGCCCTGTCTCCTGTCTACCAGGCCGCTTGGACAGCCCGTTCTTGAAGCTCCAGCACTGTGAGCCGGGCCCGCCCCCCCAGGCGGCGTCGCACGCCCCACCTCACACCCGGTTGCAGCCAGGTCCACCTGGTAGGTACTGAGGTCCCCCTCCCCAGATGCCGGAGGGCACACTGCAGGGAGATAGTGCCCAGACCAGCCTACTGACCCCCCCCCCTCCCCAACTAGGATCTTGCTTCTCGGCTGAAAACCCCGTTACCCCGTCCACAGACTGTAGTACTAGGTCTCAATAGGTCAGTAGGGTAACTGGATTCACTCTGACTCAACAGGCTTGCAGACCCTGCAGAAAACAAGGCATCTGTGATGTCACCGGGTTGCTGGTCCACGGCTCAGAGGGGTCGCTAATGCTCCTTTAGCATGTGGCTCTCCTGCTCCCACTCAGTGTGTGTCTGATGCTCGCCTGATACGAAACCTTGTCCATGTCTGTCGTCGTGTCAAATTCGACTCACTGCTTTTTAATTTATATTTAATTTTGCTTCATTGCTGGGAAGGTGTGGTCTAAAGAAAAGACTATGCTGTACTCATTACAGCCAGTAGTCCTAGGGTCAGCCGTCGCTCCACCCATGACCCCTCTGCCTTTATACGGTCATGTATCTCGACGGACTCTTGCCCCCTCGCACCTGGATGACCTGTGAGTGTGTTGCTGTCCTCTGCCTGGAGGGGGCAACACCACTGTTTCGATTACACGTGGAAATCGGAGGCACGGGATGTGTTTGGGGGTCATGCTCGGGAAGGCGAGTCTACTGCAAGATGGTGTCGGTGACCAGTGGGCCATCCCGGACCGCCCCTATAACAAGTGGGCGGGGACAGTCTGGGACAAGGAGAACCAATCCGGACGCAGAAGGGGAGGCGAGCCACACGGCTGTCATGTGACCGCGCCGCCGTGTCTGGGAGCAGTTTTGTACAGTTGCTGTGGAGGTGCCCTTCCATGTGTCTTATAGTGAAGACCTCTCCTCCTCCCTGACCCGCTCCACCAGAAAGCTCAGCAGAAGGGTCCTCAGAGCATGCCGTGGAGGGCCTCACGCCTACACCCATCCCCACCATCGTCACCACGCCCATCCAAGAGGAGGACACCTACCAAAACGAATGGGGTAAGGTCACCGGGCCATTCTGTCCTCCCGGTTCCCATTTCTTTGTTGTGAAAAGGGTCTCTGAAGTGGCCCATAGAGGCTGAATACTCTTGTCCATTGCGGGAGGAATGCTATGCCTATAATCAGAAGGTTGCAGGTTCAAATCCCATGGTTGGCACAATTTTCTGTTGGGTCCTTGGGCAAGACCCTTTACCCCAGTTACTCCAGGGACCGGCTGACCCTGCTTTCTCAACAAGAACAAAAATGTATGTTGCTTTGGATGAAGGGATTTGCTAAATAAATGAAATGCAAATATGGAAGCACACCAAAGTATAGTTGACATATTATTGATTGGATTCACAAATGGTAGCATAACAATACTGGAGTCAGCCTTATTTCTGGTTGCTTCTCTGTTGCCCTCTCCACTCCGCACCAGATCCTGAGCCTGAGCAGCGCACCCCCGTGCAAGAATCGGCCCCCGCCAAACCTGTTCAGAGTGTGGCCCCATTGGCCAGAGAGACGCCTGACAACCACTCAGACTTCGGGGTGCCTCCTGCCGCCCCGCCCCAGCAGGAGACAGACAGCTTGCTGGACCTATGGGAGTCGGCGGGTCCCGCCCCTGCCGTGGCCCCCTCCCAGGCAGCCCACCTCATGGACCTGATGGGAGACCCAGCGGAGGCGGCGCCAGCCGACGTCAGTGCCGGACTCCCTCAGCCGCTCCTCGACTTCGATGACCTGCCCGAGCCCCCCGCCTCCTTCTGCCAGGGCCCGGACGGGATGGATGACCCAGCTCACCAGGCAGACCTGGGGGGCCCACACGAGATGGGCCTCAGCTACCAGCAAACGCTGGCGCAGGCCGGGGGCTCCGGCAGCCAAGGGCTGGATGACGGTCAACTGCTCATGACCAACGGGGACACGTTGCTCAAAGAGAGCACCCAGGTCAGCAACCTGACCAGCTGCACCGTCTCATAATAGGACAGCTCTGCTAACACTGTCTTTAGCTTGTCATCATCCATATAATGAGGTTACTATTTGTAGACATATTAAATTGCCATCCCACATTCTATACAGTGCCTTTCACTGCAAGATTACAGAATAATAATTTAGCTTCTAATATTAGCAGACAGCACTATGCAGCCCTAACTGCACTTACTGATCATGCCTGTGCTCATCTTCTTTGCAGGTTAATACATTTATCGTATGCCCGCAAATACACAAATTTTAGTTGTCTTCCTTTTTTACATGTATTTATTTTGCGGACAGGTTTTTGTTGTATAAATGTGGCAGAAAATACTTCATCCAGTCATCCACACAGAAGAATCACAAAGCCTTTAAATTAACAGCTCACGATCGCTATGCATACCTCCAGGTTCAATCCTACTTCGGTTTCTGCTAATAGGATGCGTTCTTTAAATTCGCCACGAGATGGCAGCAATTTTCAAGGAACATTAATAAATGCGGAAACATACAATGCTTGATTATTTGAGTTGAAAGGAAGTTCCTCTAAAAATCGAGACAAAAGGCAGTATAATACAAAATAGCTGACCCAATAAAGCAGTGTGTTCTCTGTTTTGGATGCACATCCTGTACATTTGGAGGAACTGGATAGATTTTTATTGGTGTTTCTATAGGCGAGCGAGGGTTACTTCAGCCAATCACAGGAGGAGGAGTTCGCCCAATCGGAAGACTGCTCTGCCAAAGCCACTCCGATGCCAGTGTTTTATAACAAACCGCCAGGTAAGGGCTTTAAAATGAAAAATCTTGCTTTGCAAATTTAAATCTATCTCTGTCCTGATCAGATTAGCTTGGCCCCGAGGTTTTCAGAGCGCGACAGGATGTCCTGGAGGTAGTGAAACTGCCCTGTGCTTATATTACATATTTTTAAGTGGAAGTGCAATCTCGTACCTTAAGGCAGCAATTCTGACGTTGTGTAAGAAACGTTTCCTCAGTAAGTTAAGTTGTGAAATACAGAAATGGAGGACTTTCTAGTGTTAAATATGGATGTTAACCCCACCCCCCCCATAACGGCTTCTCTCAGAGATTGACATCACTTGCTGGGACACGGACCCAGTGGTGGAAGATGACGACTAACATGGTGCCAGACTGGAAGGGGGAGGTAGAAGAGACTCGCCTTCAAGAAACTTAACCGTGTAACAATTAATTAGTCTTGCATTAAAATAATAAAAAAAGTAAAAAAAAAAAAAAAAAAAAGTTTCAAAAAGGAACTTAAAAAGCAGTGAAGGGATCTGGGGTTATTGTTAAAGATGCAAATGAATTTTTCCCTTTTTTTTTTTTTTTTTTTTTTTTTTTTTTTTTTTTTTTTTTTTTTTTTTTTTGCTTGGGCTCCTCAATTCTTCCCTGTGTGTTTTGGGCATGCTGAGGACAGCTCAGAGGTGATTTTCACCATCTCACAGTGCGTGCTGCTTCTTGTCGGGCTGCAGACAGACTTGCTGTACCACGCAGGTGTAAACCGGAGCGTTGACGCACCGGTCCTCATTTAGCTGGTTTTCACTGGGTCGAACCTGGAGCTGCCCTGTTCCGATCTGTGGCCTCGTTCATACCTTTTACCTCACACAGGTCCAGATCGTGCCCAGTGGCCCCCAATATCCCAAGTGTACATGACTGAGACAATTGATTTCGCCGACTTTAATTCTGCCTTAGCTGCAGGTTTCCAGCTAGTTTTCCTCAGATTAGGGAATCTGTGGATTTAGGAAAAACTGACCTTTAGCAAAGATACATGAATGGAAACTGACAGAAGATCCCCCCCCCCCCAAAATGCCTGGTTAAGTGAAAATAGACAAACATACTTACAGCAATATACTGCTTCGCTAGTAAATTTATTACTAAATTTATTAAAGTTTCCCTATTTCAAAGACCAAAGTTTGTGGATTCAGACTACCTATTAAATGTGCGTATTAACCAGTAGATTTAGAGAAGTTTTACTTAGTGGTGGTCGTGTTCCTGTCTAGTCCTTCTGTCTTCTAATCGTTCAATGGTTTGGGGAGATTTTACTGGGTAGTCCTGCTGACAACAGCGACCAGCTTTGTGAACCCACCGGCATCACTGGACTACAAGCGACCCATTAGACTGCTTTATTTTAGACTCTTTTCTGACAGAAAAAAAAGACTTTTTATAAATACTGCTATTTTTCAAGGCGACTCTTCATTCCCATAGGAATATTCCACCTGCAGTGGTGTCACTTCATGAATACAACATAGCAACATTAAGCTGAATGTTACCTGGCAAGAACTGTTACATCTCAAAGACTCGACGACTTCACAAGAAAACCATACACACAAAAAAAACAGATAAATCCTCAAATATTACTCTAATGGCAAATACTTTGTAAAGGTTTGTTGTCTTCCATTTTCTGTCCAGCCCAAGGAAACCTACTGACTTATCTGAGGCCTCAACACTGAACTCCCCCCACCAAAAAGAAAGGTCAATGGAGAGGCCTTGTAGCCGAACAAGCAATAAGACTGACCTACGTGATCTGTGTGTAGTATAGATGTGTAAATAACCGTGATTTTAGGATTACTAATCTAACGCCGATTGACGGCGGGCGACGTTATTTATAATCGTGGACTAGATTCAGTCAACTCGAGGGACACTTTTGGACTCGCGATTCAATAACTCAATGATGATAATAGTTTGCCGTTAGTGATTGACTGGCTTGCGTGTTCCCCAGAAAATCTGATTTTGAACCAACTGGCATCTTTAACAATAACCCACGGACCTCCTGACATGGTTTCAATGTCTGTCCACACCTTTTAAACATCTTTTAAGGTTTACGCTCTCCCCCCTGTCATGCTGCTAGGAATCCTCAGCCCCCCCCCCCCATCCCCGACTCTGCCTTTGCGATTTCTTGTGTTTCTTCCATATTTTCTTCTATGGCTCTCTCCCTCTCTGCTTGATTTCATCTGCCCGCCACCCTCCCCTCTTCAAAACAAGCACAAGACTTTATTTTATTTCCGTTGATTGCTCCATCTTCATGTATGTTATTAAAGAACGTTAAAAACCTCCATACGGGTTTCGGAGTCTTCGCTCTTCACTCACGAAATGCAACGCTCAGCCACCCGTTACAACCAGAGAATCACAAGGTTGCATAAAGCACCCGCATCCCCGGCCTTGTGGTACATCTCCGGGGTCTTGAAGACCTTCTGCAGGTCGGCACCCGCATCCCCGGCCTTGTGGTACATCTCCGGGGTCTTGAAGACCTTCTGCAGGTCGGCACCCGCCGAGCAGCTCATCATGATTAAAAAGCAAAGAGAATATCACCATAATGTACATTGCAAATAAATATGGGAAAAAAAGGTATGAAGATTATCAGCAGCAAGAAAGCACCAATTCTCCATTTTATTTATATAGTCTTTTATTATGAGGGACTCTGGCACAGAGTATGCACTTTACAGGCCTGGCCCAAGGAGGTTTCTTGTCAACATTGTATGTTATTCATGGCTATGGAACCTACAGCTGACCACAGGATGTGTCACAGATCACGCACAGAGCACCTGTAAAACAGGCATCGACTTCACGGTTTCGACGCGGTGATGGATTATGAGACAGTAAAAGTCATGCCGTTTCGGCTGTGACGTCACTTTGCCCTTCTAGGTCACCTGTTACGACTGAACACAGTTTAAAATTCGCTGCTTATATACAAATATAAAAATGCATTTTTCTCGCATCTGACTCTATGTTTGAGAAAGTCCAAATGGAAAAGCAGTACCAGTGTTCCTAGTAAACATTTTAACACGGTAAAACCGCCCGTGACATCTTCACCGAAACAGCGTCTTCACGGCTCCCGTCGAACCTGGCGTATCGCACTGCCGCTAAGTTGCCAGGCAACATCTGTGACGAGATAGATCGCGAGCGGGATGCCGATAGAGTCCGTCCTTTATGGCGCGAGAAGCACTTCCGCTGTGCTGAAATCGAAGGGGGAAATGCGGTGCGTGCCCGGGCAAAATCAAATGTTGCAGCCATTTATATAAAAATATATGCGTAAAAAAGAAGATAGACGCTGTATAACGAAACGGCAAATGGGCTAAAAGCGATTGTCTTCATATAAAGCTGTGGCACGCGAACTGGTAAAACAAATAATACCGATTTGCCCTATTCGCCGATTTGAAAACTTCTCTAAACCAGCACACGGCGCTGCGTTAAGGGAGGCGAAGCTTGCCACGCACTCATTGGCTAAAATCATTCATAAAAAAAACATTTAGAATAAATACTCTATTTCAAATTGCACATGCAGAACCACAGATGAGTGCAATACAAAAATCTGATAGTGGGAAGCTGTCAGAGCACTTAAAGCCGCGTGATAGTCGCTCTTTAAAAAAATATGTTAGTATAATTCATTCATAATTGCCCATTTTGGTAAAAATGTTGCTTTAGATGACCACAGTGGATTTCTGGAATATAGTTGAGGCTCTTCGTTCTTAACACGGGAATGAACACGAAAATAAAATGACACACAGGAATTATTTGGAAAAATCACTACTGAAAGACACCCTTTACAGGTTCTAAATCAGTCTTCGTTCAGTACATTGGGGGGACTAGATCCTAGGAAATGAGTCAGCAGTGTGAGCGGATTGATTCCAACAAGTAAGGGATCCCATGTACGGCCTCTCCTTCAATGTAAAAACCCACATCAGGTAGGACTGGGAAAATTCCATGTAATTCCCAAACAAGTCAACTGGTCCTTCAAATTCCGCAACGATCTCCACCACACACACAAAAAATAAAGGTAGATCTGTTTCCTGAACAGAAATATCACACGCAGATTAAAAACAGTGAGTTTCCCAGCTATAGATCTTTTTAAGGACAAAATAAAAGTCACCCTCGATGGTCATTTGTTGAGCAACAAGAAGAAATTTGGCATGGGTTAACTTCATTAATTATAATCCATGCAGTCACCAGACAAAATCTTCAGAGGTATTATAGATATGGATGGGAAAAAAAAGAATGTAAAAAGCACTCACTGTCAGCTACTTCTTTTTCTAAAAACGAATAAACAAATAAAGATCAGCTTGATTACTGGAAGGAATGTGGCCGTGTCAAAGCCTGGCCTTCAGTTCCCACAGCGAGCAATATGCTGACTGACACTCCACAGTCACTCGAGTCAGATGTCCTCTGGGGAAAATAAAAACAGGAAAAATAAACAAATCAGGCCCTCGAAGACACTAAACAGCCCCGAAAAACCAGTGAGCTATTGATATTCACCGCAAAAATTTGCTGCAAACCTTGCCGGCCCTATGAGGTCAGTGTTTCCAGGTGCCAGTTTTCGAACAGTCAGCCGTTAAACTAAGTGCCTTTGGCGCCATGGCAACGGAAGCAGGCCGCGACGGATGCTCGTCGTCGGGACGACGCGCCGGGGCGATGAGTCCGCTTCCAGCGGCTCCCTTCCCGCCCCTTTCTCGCCGTGTTGAGGCAGCGTTTCCAGGAGAACGGTGAGATGTTCTCACACCTTCGGAGGGACGGAGCTGAAAATAAACAGCGAGTGGCAGTCTTGAAGGGAGGGGAGGTGACTCAAACGGCAGTGCTCCTGCCGAACACGGGGAAGGCGGTGGGCAGGGCACAGGTGTCGTCTAGCCGGGGTCGGTGAAGCCCCAGCTCCACGTTGGTCCTCCCGCCCCGGGGTAGGGTGGTGTAGGCCGAAGCTTGCGCCTCAGAGGCCTGGTTGCTGCAGTTGAGGTCCATGGTGGACAGCATGCGACCCAGGGAGTCCCAGCGCTCATGCACGTGAGCCGGCAGGTGGATGAGGGTGGAGTAGCCCCGCTCCGGGAACGCCGTGTCCGGCGCCGCCTTGCTCGTCTCCGAGTCCTGGGGGTCCCGGGACGTCCTGGACGGAGGTTTGGTGTACGTTCCCCCCCGGCTGTCGGCCAGGACCTCGCTGTACGGGGGAGGGGGGTCCTCCATCTGCACGGCCTCCTCGTAGCACGGCGGCTTCCCAAACACATCTGCTTCTGAGAACAGACGGAAATGGCGTGGAGCTCGTATAACGACAGAAACGGTAGCTTCAGAAGTCAATAAGCGCAAATCTAGGTTTCTCCTTAAGGAGGTGCACATAACAGGGGCCATAATTCATACGAAGGGGCAAACATTATCATTAACCAATGATATGTTTTGAATCGGTGAATGACATACTCCACGGGCCAATCAGCTTTCAGCTGGGGTCAATATCCCTGTGACCTCGCCCCCAAATAAACTCCTAGAAGGAACCCATAATTCTTTAAATCCAATTCTTAAAAGGCTTCCACCCCCCCCATCCCTCACGTCATAATAAATGCATGCCAAGCAATAACAGAAGTTAGCATCCTGTGAATTACTTTCTAGCATTTAATTCTCCCAGCTGAATTTCTGATCCCTATATTCATGTGACTGAATGCATCTCAATCTCGCCCACATCAGAATCAAATCATCCTGCTCGGAGAGGATGATTCATCGATAGTTAATCACCAAACACCATTTTTTTTTTTTTGGTGCCTTTTAAATTCCTTTCAAAACCTCTGTGTGATCCATCCTTGGCAGGGCAGATGCAGGACAGATCGTGTGGATGAGCCCCGCGTATAATTACGATCGAGGTTTATCGGGGCACCGAGATCTTTTTATTCACCTCTGACAAATATGACCAAAATATCAACGGCTGAACAACAAAGTGAAGGAAGGTGCCCAGACCGCTAGGAGGAGGAGCTGAATATGAAGACTGACCTAAAAAAAACGGTGACTACGCTTAAAAGAAAAATCAAATAGGCATGTTTAAAAACAGCTCACAGTAATTACTTCAGTAATAACCTGATAAAATGTAAACATTTGCTGGTCCCATAAACATCAGCTGGAGCGAGGACAGGATGCAGCAGATTGTAAACACTGCCTCGCTGCGGTGTTCTGGTCAGCGCGTTATTTACACACATGCATGACAAACTCGATTAGCTTCTCCTAGGGGCAGGGTGATGTAACGGCCTTTATCTGCGTTTTCTTGGGAGACGTGTGCACAGATGGGTTTCAGCATCGCGCCGCCGCGCCGATTCCGCTTCCCAGCTCCGCGTGGATCGCGTGACCCTTATGGCGAAGGAACGCGCCAATCGTCTTCACCTGAGTGGGGGCCCAGACGCCCACCTGACCCACCCTGCGGCGGGACTGGGAGGATTCCCACATGATTCCTAAACAGAATCCCACCCCATAGTAGCCAGCTTCACCTCTGCATGCTGCCAGTTAATCATCAGTGCCAAAAGCGCAGTAAAATAAGAACAAATGAATGTTATTTCGTTGGACGGCGAATTGTGGAACCTTCTGGGGCACCGACTGGAGCAATTACATGAGATCAAAACAGAGAGTAAAACCCCCTCAATAGCTAGGAGCTACTCAACAGCTACATTTCAGAGCTCTGTGAAAACGATAATCATGTCTTTACATAACATTAAAATGATAATAAAAATGTTTAAGTGGATGGCTTAGCTACTTAAGATCAGCTATAAAAACAACAAGATGTATTTTAAAATGCAAGTAGAGACCCTGGTGCTGAAATATGTTCATATTTTATGTTAATGTTAAATGTAAGTTAAAGCATTGACAGTTTTGTCCATCAAGTGAGCCCAAAGCATTTACCTTATAATACAATTAAGCATAAATCTACACCTTCAATTCATAAAAAGTACACCTGTTAGAATGACTCTGTGTGATCATTGATGCTTGTGGTTGTCTAACATGCATGTGGGTATGATCTTAAACATAATTCAAAGTAGCCCTTAATAGCTTGAGTTTTTTTTGTGTGTGTGTGTGTGTAATGAAACTGACGTAAAAAAGACGAGAACAGTAAATAATAAACCCCAATTACAGCTTCCGAACCTTTGGCCATCTAAAACGTTTCGGAGTATAAACCGCCGAGCACCCCCCCGCAGAGGGAATGCGCGACGAAATCTGTCCAAAAGAAGACAGCAGCCTTTTCTGCTCCGGCATGTGGAGGGATTAGCAGGTAGGAAGTGGACACCGTAGGACCGCGGCACGCTGACCCCGACGCCGCCCAGAGCTGGCTGCAAAACATGCATGATCTCAGTCTGGGTGTTCCAGCGCCCAGCCCCGCCTGAGCGAGAATAACCCACTTCAGGCTGTTCCCTACCCACTTGAGAGCAGGTGACACGTAACCTAACACCACCCCCCCCCCCCCCCCCCCCCCCCCCCCCCCCCCCCCCCCCCCCCACCACCCCCCCCCACCACACCCCCTACCCCC
>JAABNY020000064.1:1726397-1737867 GCA_015164015.2 Brevimyrus niger | reverse complement strand
GTGTGGCCTCTGACGACTGAAACTGCTTTATTCCCGGCAATATTCGGGCAGATTTCTGGAAGTGGTGCTCAAAATTAAAATCTTTTATGACCACCCCCCCCCCCCCCCCACCACATTGTAGTATGAAATTTAGCTACGCGTCACCTTCCGAGCCGCCAATATTTACCTGTTTGTTCCCCAGCACCACCACAGGAAGCTGCTTCTCGGCCTGCAGCAGCCTATGCAGTTCTTCTTTCGCCAGTGGGAGGCGCTGGCGGTCAGAGGAGTCGACCACATACACCAAGATATGGGTTTTCCTCAGGTACTCTGTCCAGTACATCCGCAGGTCTTCACCGCCACCGACTGCCGCAGGAGGGGTATGAATTGATAAGTCAATGATGGTTCGCGAAGCAATACTTTTGTGAAAAGGCTCCATCAAGACTTTGCGCCAGAAGACCCTTCTAAATTTTAATTACTGCATTTAAAGAAATGTTTGTCATTAGTCATTATAATTTTTGAATCCCCCCCCCTTTTAATTATTTATTTAATGGATTATGAATTAGAGGTGCTATTATCGACATTTTCAATAATCGGAATTAGCTGGAAGACCACTAGGGGACGCTCTCACTCACGATTTCTCAATTAAAGAAAACATTTGCCAAAAGAAACAGAAATAGTTCGATATATGAACCAATCGCACAAAAAGTATAGTGATTGCTCCTATAAATTTCTGTCTTCGGTGATATGGTATCTTTATACTAGGTAGTTTAGTGATCAACGTCCCTACGAAGGATGCTTAACCTACGTTAATGGTCTGCGGTTTTACCAGTAATCATTCGTTTAATGAGTGCTTTTCAAAGACTGGAATCTGCCGACCCCCCAGGATTAACCATAAGCAGTCATGCGCGCGGCACTCACTCTCCAGGAAGTCCAGTTGGCACCCCGGAGTGCTGATGCTCATGAAGTTGAAGCCTCTGGTGGGGCGGCAGCCCCTCGTGCCTCTCGTCCCGTTGAGGACCTGCAGAACCCTGCTTTTGCCGGCTCCGTCCAGGCCCAGGACAAGCACCTGCTTTTCGTTGCGCTGCTCCTTCTCCTGCTCCTGTTGGCCACAAGTGTGAAGATTCGTGAAACTCTGAGGGGATTTTTTGTTGGCCGGCAGGCACCAGCTGCGTTCCTTGGCGGAATTACTGCTCGTAGTGGCGATTAGTAGGGAAAAGAGCGGGACCTGACTGGGCAGTTTAGGTTTAGGTTTCAGTCCCATGATGGACAGAAAACAAACCTACTACTCTATATGAAAACATCAATAAAACGAATATTTGTGGGAAAGTAGGTTTAACATAGGGAGATAAACTTCTATTGATTTCAGTTACAAGCAGAGTGGTGATAATTAAAGAAAAATAATACGTCCTATGTATACAGACAAGGACTTTGACTTATTTGACAAGCTACGGTACAGTAAGGTTATTACACTGTTCATCCTTAAAGATAAACCCTAACATTACCTACACACTACAGAAAGCGAGGGGTTTAAATCTAAGTGCGCCGTCCTACCTTGGATCCAGGAGAAAACAAAGGACCTATTCTTTTCAAGACAGATTTAATTTGTGTTCATTTTTAGAATAATAAGGGTGATTAAAACCTACTTGGTTCTTTTTAGGCTGACCGCTTTTCAACGTGTGAAAGTGGCCCTTTTGTTACAGAAAGAGGCAGAGAAGCAGAATGTTATGTTCCCATTTGAAAAGGGACACACTGATTTAATGTCTTACAGTAAGTAAAAAGGGTGGTCAATATCCACTGAACCAATCGTGTTTAAGCGCCCACATGGAAGCTACAAAATCATATTCCGTGCTTATTTGTTTGGTCGGAGAGAAAGGTGATGATATTGGCGTGCTTTATTAAATCGATTATCTCCAACAGTGCTGCACGTGAGTTTGGATTCACAAGGAGGTCATACGTTAAGCAGACGGTAGATTATGAAAAAACCTACAGTTGGTAAGAGTTCAAAGTCTGACCATTGATTTTGCTCATACAAACAGGAAAACGGTTATGCTCAAAGTGATATTACATGCGATATGAAAATTGTAAATTACAGTAGGATACTCAGTACAAACCTTCAGTTATCTACCCCATTTTTGCTCAGTACATAGTCATTTAAATAGCCTTGTATATGATTTAAGGTTTTCCTATACTGCGTTTTAACACGTACTGCAGAATTTAAATTTGGGAGCGGAGATTTTGCGGCATTTGCATGATTGCGCAGATACCACGCAATATAAACTCACTCTTTCCCCGCTCATTCGGGTATATTAATTACCACTCGGCAGGTGTATTTTTCTAGCCGTTGTTTCGCTTCGCGGTGCATGACAGTCGGCGTTAAAACAGCCACTTTGAAAATGTTTACCCTATACACGCAGTCTTGCAAAATGGAGTGTACTTCCCCATCGCAAGTTATGGCTACGTCTAGACTTTTCACTTGCAGCAACCTGCACCATCTGACATTAACTTAGGCATAGATCGCAACGTTAAAAATTACATTTATACGAAGTTGAAGCGTTTCGAAGGAAAAGCTTGAAGAGATAAGACCTCACCTCTTTGAACACGCAGTAGTCCATCTCAGGTGACCATATTCGCCTTCTGTAGAAGTAACTCCAGGCGATGAACAGCGCCGATCCTAGAGCGGCCACCGCGGCGGTTAAAGCAATGGATATGTGGCGGAGCAGAACCATGTGTGCCCGCTGGAACGCCGAACCGACACGGTTCTGATCTCAGTGTCCGTGAGGCACAGCTGTTTCATATGACCGGCCTTTGCTAAGCTTGCAATGGGACGGCAGTCCTGCGCCTCCCCGCCCAGTTTGTGTCGCCGGTGGTGTGGCTGACGCCACCAGGGCGTTACAGACACTAGCCTGCAGACACGAGTTGAAATTTAATCACGTTGAAAAAGGAAAGTGTGCATTTTAACCCTTCTTTTGTATATCGCGTTAGTAATATTGTGCAAGGTGCTTGTTTTATTCCGTGTTTCGATTTCAATTTTTTTTACTGCAGTGATATGCATGCCTTGTTTTTCCTCTTCCAAAATCAGATATTAACACTTACAACTGAAGCGCCTTCCTCTTATCTTTACCGTCTTCAAAACGATACTCTACATACCCAGTAACTTGTAACGAAATGTTGTGTAATATTCTGAAAGTGATAGCTGTTGGTTGTTAGATATAACGAAAAACTATTAATGTTTTTTGTCACATGGTACAAGGTTACAGTCAGTGTAGCGGAGGAGACGGGGGCGGGCGGAGGGACGTCTACCCCCGGGCCCATCACGGCAGGGGGCCCTTGGTAAATAGAGGGGGACCCCTTTTCGCCCCACCGCTGCTTTGAGATCCCTCATCCGCCCCTGGTTACAGTGTTTAAAAAAGAACTGGAACGTTACCGTAAATATGTAGACATTATTTTAAAAACTACCAAAACATACCCTTTATACCCACCAAAGCTTGAGGATAATAACCGAACTTCCAGCGAGTAAAGGACAAAGTAGTGATAAAAGTAGCAACTATATGTCATCAGTATTTAACGGGGTAGAGCAGCAGTTCTATAAAATACTCAGCAAATTCTGTAAATACTCAGTATAAATAGGAAACACTGTTAGCTTTAAATAGCGCAAAAAAGAGCAAGATACTCAGCAGAACGGGTGTGAAACAGTTCCATACTTCTAGTAAGGTCTAACCAAGGAAAGGAACTGAATGTTGTATTTAGATTCATTAAATGAGGGGGAAATTGTATGACAAGAAATTACCATTAAAGCGATTCGTTTTGTAGAATCATACCACATCATATCATCATGTCACCATTAACTATTTATTATAAGCTAATTATTAAACGTTATACAAATGATGTCTTTAAACTAAGGCAGCGTATTCTGCAGTGTTTTATAGTATACCATTTATATACTGTAGAAATGACTGAACTGCAAGAAAAACGTCAGTTGAGGTCTTATAAGTAGGCCTATATCGGTAGTAATTATGACATGTTTGGGTAAACTAGGAGAATGTTTGGCCGGAAAATATAACCAGATGTTTATATCTCCAAGATGTAATGTTTTTTCAGTTGTGTGAGCCTGACTTGAAGCAACCTTGACAGCGACGGAAAGGAACTATATAAAAATAAAGAGGAAGCCTTTTTCGTCTGGCAGCACGAGAATAAAGCGGCCTGACAGACCACGTGATAGCATAGTGACAAATGTTTCTGTAAAGAGGTATATAAACACAGCAATATAATTAGCTATAGAGATGTTGCTTACGTAGAGAATAGTAAGAATTTATTATTTTCGGTATAGTTAAAAAATGTCGCTTTTTTAAAAATAAGTCGGATTCATATATTTCGTCCTAGTATTTGTTTATTTATATTTTTGTTTGTTTATTTACTTAGTTACTTGGCACTTTTTTCAGCTGTAGAAGGAAGGCCTTTATATTAAAATAAACTATATAACTAAGCGTCTTAATGAGACTTTCCCAAAAATCCCAAGGAAGATTATTAGGGCGTGTGTGTAGGTATGTGTGTGTAATGTTTGTATGTATGATGTTGGGATTACAGTCGAAATAAACTTCCGAGAAAAAAGTCGAAAGTTAAACGGTAGATACCTGACTGTGAGTGAATCGTCTTACGCGACGACATCATACAGTTGCCTCACATTCAGTTGCTTTCTGGATTCATTCTGTGCCATAGAGTGGCGACCGCCACTAAGTTTATATAGCCTATGCTTGTATAAAAATCCTTTAAGTTCGTCTTTTTAAAATCCTAAAACACCGCCTGAGTGGTTGATCTGAAAGTAAAATGCCTAAACAATCATTAATATTATGCTCAAGGTTTTCTGAGCATGTATACTAAAATTTAATGTTTGACGTGTGTAAAAAGCAGTAATAATCTTAAAGAACACTTGCATTCGGTGGACGAGACTTCGAGTCACGTGAGAAATAACCTACCAAAACTTCAACTGCTCAGTTTTAAAGTTATTACAATAAAGGCGTTTGTTACGAGAAATACGGTAATCACCTGGATGACGTAATTCAACCAACAGCATCACGACCGAAACAACCAGTACACTGGGAGGGAGATATTGCCCCTTTAAGAAAAGGGACGCGTTGTACAAATAAAACAACCAACTTATTGGATTTCTTTGAGAATTAAGGGAAATATACCGTTTCGGAACCGTGGATGCAAACGGTGCGTACTGAAAAGAAGTTAGACAAATTTTCTTATTGAAAAGAACGGGAATAGTGAGCTTCTGCTGGTTAAACATGGTGGCCGCTGTGGACGAAAACTAAAAGAGGGTTTTAAAATATTTAAGAAAAGCCGTTTTGAAGGGAAATGCTGCAACTGCCGGTACGAGCATCGGAGACCTGCGCCGTGGGAATGGGATCGTAGATTTTTTTTTTTTTTTGCAGGTCATGTGTTAATCAGCTCAGAAGCAATACGTCCATCCCGCTTAGAAAGTTGAAATTCCAAGTTTTTTCTTCTCCTCCGAAGCAGCACGGCGACTGGGTTCGAGGATCGCCGCATTGAGAATAAACGAGCGCCGCGGCTGAATGAAGAATGCCAACAGAGACGCTTCGAAACCCGGATCGCCCTTTCCAGCACGCCGTTCCGGAGCCCCGCAGCACGATCGTTAACTTGTTGCCGGTGTGTTATGAATGGCAATAGCCGCTGCAGACCCGACGAGTAGCCGAGAAGCACACAATGTAGCGAAATCACAAAGATTTTCCAAAAAATGTTGCTCGTCACACGCAAACTGCCACATTTCTTAACCGCACTAGGGAAACCGACGCTGGAAACGTGGATGGTGACGGAAACATGAAGTATCGAGTTAAAAGGAAACGGATCCGGTGTTGATGGCACGCATAACGTAAAGATTTTAAAGGACTTCATAGTTATTATAGGGATACCAAGTTGCACGGCATTCAACCATAATAGCCCTTAGAAGACTTTCATTACATGGGGACTTGCCTGACATGCCAAGGAAGGAGTTACCATTGCCAGAGGGTTGGGAAGAAGCCCGTGATTTTGATGGGAAAGTGTATTACATTGATCACGTCAATCATACTACAAGCTGGATTGACCCGAGGGACAGGTACCGTACTCGTCTGATTAAAAAAAAAAACAGCGGTGTTTTCCCATCCATGTGACATACGATTGGGTTGGATCTGAAATTCCGGTTATGTCACTAAATTAACATTGAACCTGCTTTGTAAATCAGCTCAATAAGTAGCTGCTTAATGTGTGATATAAAATTCAAACGTATGACCATGGAATTATATTCGCTGGTAACTAAAGCGTCCACGTGTGATGGAGAAACTACGTTTTATTTAGAGAATCTCAGCTTTAAATAAGTTTGGCTTGATCCTGTTCCTTTTATTCAAGTTGTGAAAAACAGTCATGCTGAAAGTATGTCATGGGGAACAATGATCGTATACAACATATTTCCCTGTAATTATTCCAGGCATCTGGCTTTATGAGTAAATTATAAACGGACTGTAATGCGCTGCATTTAGCGGCAGTGAGTTGATACACATATCCCCTTTTTTACTTGTTTCAAATCTCAAATAAAACTGTAGTTATTCTGAATAACTGTTAATGCAGATGTTTACGTCTACTGAGACACAGTGTTGCAACAGTTAAAAATAGAGGTAGTCACGTACCGGAACCTCAAGATAAAATAATCTCTTTCATAGTTCAGATCTTGAAATATTTTGATCCTGGTTCTGTGGTTTAAAATAAAATTCCTTGCGAAAATAAAGACTGAGACATTAAGTATGAGTAGGAGAACTGCAATGATACTCATTCTTTTTTTTGTCTCTACATGCCATTATGGTCTCTCATGGACATGCATACATACAAACATGCGGTTATACGTCCTGGCTAAAGAGTTGAAATGAAATATATCGCATATATTTTCCCCTTGTTTTCCGCTGAGGTCGGAGTGTATTACAAGGCCTTAGGAAAACGAATTCGGAGAAAGATGTGAGCGTGTGTGTGTAACACGTGTTTCATTAAATCGTGTCCCGAGCTGTAAGGCCTCTGATGTGTTATTTTATTCTATTGAAAACACCAAGCAAGCAATTGCGGCTTTCGGTTGCGGCGGTACGCGCGGCTGGATTGCGGAGCCAGCTGCGAGCGGTTGGACCTCATCGCCTCACCTGTGAAAAAAAAAACGTATTCAATTACAAGACAAGGACTAACCCTGAACAGTCAATGAATTTACATCCCAGTAGCGTCTCAACCCCCCCCCCCCTTCATTGCCAAGCAACAGTTGATAGGTAACAAAGATTACCTGTAGTGCTGTATCTTAATGAATCCCCGTTTGGCCTGCCGTTCCCAAAGGTGGGAAAATTCCCACCTTACAAACTCCACTTACCGCCATTAGCTGCCCTGCCTTGTACGTGTATAGCATGTTTGAAAAGTTTCAGTTATACTCTAATCCCCCTGTGAGTGTTACAGTGAAGCAGTTTAGCTATTTAAATGACCCATAAACTATAATCGCATAAAAATGGATTACTGTATTGTTAAGGGAAAATGAATGCTCGGCTTCATGATCCGTTTTGATTATGAACATGGCTGCTGAAAATGTATTTTAGATGACCTGGTTTAGGGGCATCTGTTATGTAATGTAAAGCAAAACACAAGGACATGGAGGGGGGAAAAAACCTTGTCCCATCAAACCTGAAGAAATCGTTTTTATTATAATTGCGGTATGCTGATTACATTTTGAAAGTTTAATCAGTCATTAAGTAAAAATTAAACTGTGTTTTTTAAAAATCATAGGGATTAAGCTTGCTTTGCGAGTGAAGGTAGTACTGTTTGAAAATGTAAAACTATTTGCCTCCTAAAGTCCCGAGACACACAATTTGTATAATTTGTTTAGATAACCGTTTCTATCTCCCGTTTTAGTGTAGATTTCTGCATTCTGGTGGACAGGGGCGTCACTAGGTTTTAAGGACAGGGGGGGCTTAGCCCCCAGGAGATGCATACCATATGAACGGACGTAGTGAATGAGCACATGATTTCATGACAGGTTTATATTATTATTTCTTTAAACTCGTATTCCTGCATCTTTATATTGAATTTGTCTGCAAGTTCTGTAAAAAAAAAAAAAAAAAAAACACCAAATATTTAGGGGGGCTTAAGAATATTTTAGGGAGGCTTCAGCACCCCTAAAATAGGCCTAACGACGCCACTGCTGGTGGACACGTTTGCTCTCACTGTTCCTTTAATTTCGTCGGCGTGCGTAAATAATGAATTTGAATTTGATCTCCCGTACGATACTCTGGCTCTCCAACCCAGTAAGCGCGGTATGTGAAGAATGCCAGATTAGGGCTAACCTATATCCTGCCCGTAACAGGAACTCGGAGCTTAGCGTGATGCGATGGCAAAGCACGCCGTTGCCGCGTTCGGTCGCTCACACGGCGGCCTTTGTTGACTTTGCCCGGCGTGACGCACCGAGCAGGAATCCTGTCAGGGAAATGGAATGCTATCTTTCAGATATAACCGTACCGTTCCTCGCGGTGGGGGTGAAGCCTCCTTTCATTGTTGGACCTTGAGCGTTGATGAGGGGCGAGGCCTGCGCCGCCTGAAACACTCGAGGAATTCGCCCCGTGCGTGTGACACGAGCCCCGTGTGATGTTTACTCGTGCCTCACACCCGGACTCACCGTTGCTTTGCACACGATTATAAACTGTCTATTTAGTCAGTAGCCGTGCACTTTCGTGGAAGGGCATATAGAACGCTTTGTCGGGCAGGATAACCCCAAATGGCGAATCTTTTTCATAATGAGCAGGTGTGACGGAGAAGACAATCGTGTAGTCACATTACTGTCATATAATGGGCCACAAAACATTCCACTAATCCTTGACTTTACTGCAAGAGCTGCTTACGTCCTAGATGCAGAGGAGCTCTTTTACTACCTTTAAGTCTGATTTGTCCTACCCTCTCTAAAGGAGAGAGCAGTAGGGTGAGGCATGCCACACCAGGACTCTGAATTAATATTTTGGAGACTTAGAAATAGAGTTTCCCTGGGAGGGTGGAGGGAGGGTTGCAGCATGAAGAGGAAATCATACGCCCTGTCCAATCTCTGTCACAGTTTTAAATTCAGGAATGGGTTGATGCTGTCTCCTCTGGTTTTTCCATTATTCATACGCCGAAAAGTACACTGGTTAAAGTTCCTCCCCTCCCCTTCAAAAACCCTTGAGCAGGAAAATAACAAACTGTAGCCCCCATCCCCGGCAATAGAGGTTTTTGGATGTGGCACCGATCGAGTTACAGGTGGCCATTAAAAATTGATGGGGCCCTCGCTGTCATGTGGTCGGAACACGGCGGGGGTTGTAGCGAATGTTCTCCGGTGGTCGATTTATTACTTATGACCCATTGGAAATAACGTTAAAACTGGTATCTGGACCACTGCAGGTCATACATTGTTCACATCATCCTTTATATATCATTATGTAATTTTAAATAGTGGTGGAATTTAGGATTGCTGACAGCTAAACTGGTCAGTGCATACCATTATTGTTTCTAACACCTTTATGATTAGTCCTGGATAGTTATCAGACGCACCACGTCATGTGACTTCACGTCCAGGTAAGCTGTTCAATATGTCAGTTAAGGGTGAGCAGAAACTGAGGCGGACCTGTGGCCTTCAAGAACCAAGCCTCCGTGCTGGTTTGTTGGTATGAAGGCAATGAACATAATCTTAAGAACCAGGATGCAGCCAGGTGGTCACAGTATAGTTGGTGTTTTAAATAAAAAAAAAATCCACTCCTGAATCATTCTGGGGTAATAGCTTAATTCGCAATATATAAAACAATTGCTCAAATTAGCATTAAAATCATTATCAACATGAATTCTTCAGTATTCATAATAATTTAGTCGGTCGTGTTTTCTCTTAAATAGTTATAGTAATTATGATTGTTTTACTGGAGGAACATCGATGTTGTTTTCCCAGAGTGATCACTGCTCTCCGTGACAATTAGGGTCTGTTAATGACGGTAAGGATTATTAACCTGCACACACATTGGGATAATCAGACAGTTTCTAAGGAAGTTAACACCCCGGCTCGTTTGATGAATGATTGGATCTTTCACGACACTGATAACGATTAAGAATCTCTGTTTGGCATCTCATCGGAAAGATCCCCTGTGTGGCTGTGTCCCCTCCCCTACCCTGGGACTGAGGGGTTCTGTTTATTTTGGGGGGGGGGGGGGGGGGCGGGGCCCACAGGGGCTTTCCCCCACTTGTTTTTGGCGTCCCCCGTGCGGGGTTCCGCCACCCCGGGGGTTTTTTTTTTCTTGGCCCCTTTACCCGCCACCTTTTTTTTGAGCTACCATCGGGGTAGCCCAACTGGATGATTTTGTTTTCAATATTTCAAAATACTGCTGTATACCATATTTCCATTATACTGCACATACTTAATCTTATATAAGATGCATATAAAATATAAAGGGATAACTCTAATATTGTGACTCGGTGTTTATGTTTGTTGCATTTTTTTTGTCATTTAGCTGACAGAGGAAAACCATTATGACTCTTTGCCCTTAAGCTTTCACCTGCGTGCCTTGTCATTAACAGCTGATGGCTGTTGACAGATATATGCCTGTCAAACTAAAGGTCGCTATGTCTAGAAAACGTCTCCCACGGTCCGCTATCTGGGGCTGCGCTGCGGAACTTCATTCCCTGCAGATGGGAACCAGAGCCTGTGAAGGTATATGTGCAAGTTCCGCTGATAATAGCTGAGAGGCGAAATTCGAAAGACACTGCAGTTTGTTTAATCGGGAAAGCGGAAGAGTGATCGAAGAAATCGAGCAGCAGCGAGTAACGACAGAGTATATCTTCATATCGGAGGTGAATGAGCCCTTGAGTGAGAAAGGTCTGTCTGTTTTGTTTTGTTGTTCTGCTGGGGTCTCAGTGGGGGGGGTCAGCCTTTGGGTTTCTTGTGTTCCTGGACTCTGGTCTTGGACGGCGGCAGCAGGGTTGCCTCAGAAACGTTCTGGCACCGGAGTTGCGGAGGCCCCAGGAGTGGCCAGGCCATGTCTCCCGCTCCGGCGGTCTAGTGCAGTGCCGCGTTCACATTGTGGCCAGACATTGCCGCTGCGGAGATCGCAAAGGCTGATACGAAACAAAACTGAACCAAATTAATTGGCCGACTTTCTGTCTGGCGAGCCAGGGCCATTTCCCACAATGCGTCTGCGCAGAAATTAGTTGCCCGTGAACACTCCCGCTTAGCTTTGCAGCGGTCAGAGGTGAAACCCCACAAGATGGACTCGCCGTTTTAATGCCGGAGCTTTAGGTCCCATTAAAGGAGTTCCCAGAATGTTTTGTCTCTCTGGACCACCCATCCCACCCCCGCCCCCACCAACCACCCCCCCCCCCCTACCCCCACACCAGCCCGCAAGCCAACACAACGCCGCCCAGGACAGCGCCCCCCCAAACGACCCCCCACCCAACCCCACGC
>JAABNY020000064.1:1707397-1726297 GCA_015164015.2 Brevimyrus niger | reverse complement strand
CCCCAGGCAGACCAAGCCTTTGACATTCGCCGACTGCATCGGGGATGAGCTCCCCGTCGGCTGGGAGGAGGCCTTTGACCCCCACATCGGCCCCTACTATGTGGATCATAATACCAGTAAGTGCTGAATTTATCCTCAACCCTAAAAAGCTCTGCAGTCCGTAATGGTTTCCTCTTTTGTGAGTTTTCTGCATTGGTTGTAATATATGTGATACTGGGGAAAGTAAAATTCTGTATAAGAATCAAGTCTTGGCGTCAAGTCAGGTATGATGTAAAAGCTGAATTATCAACCAAATATCAGTTCTGTGAGCATTCAGGTGTGATTGACGTGTGGTTTGAGAGAGTAACTTAAAGGAAAAAAAAAGCACAATGGAGCTTTAAACAGTGAAGGCTGGAGTGTGGATTTGTTTATAAATTACAGACTAATGATAGATTAAAATTCAAACGAGGTGACTGAGGAGTTTGAGAGCAGATGTGAAGCTGTGAGGTTCCATGTCCTGGTAGGAAGCTCCTGTCGTGTCCATAAGAAGAGAAAACCCATAAAGCTTGAGGACAAACAGAAATGGTCTGGTGTCCTTTGAAGCCCCGCTGATACGGGTCTGGGGGCCACTGGGCAGTAACAAGCGGCTTGTGGCGTCCCCAGAGCGCACCCAGGTGGAGGACCCCCGCGTGCAGTGGCAGCGGGAGCAGGAACGCATGCTCAGGGAGTACCTGCAGGTGGCGCTGCAGTCGCTGACCACCCAGCGGGAGACCTGCCAGGTCAAGGAACAGCGCCTCCAGCTGGCCCAGCAGGAGTACCGGCAGCTGAGCGATGTGTGGCGGGGCAGGTCCGCCTCCCAGAGCAGCTGTAAGACCGCCGGCTTGTTTGGGGGGGGGGTGTTAATGGAGATCCCATCAATTGAGGTGCGCAGGTGATGAAAGTCCTGCATCTTCCCTCATCTCCATTCGAGGCTGGGATGCGGACACCGCAGCCTCATGGTGGGATCATGAGGCTGTGAAACGTGAAATAAATCGTGTGTCTGTCTGCGTCCCCCGCAGTGAACTCCAAGTCCTCGTCCAGCAGCAAGTATGACCCAGAGATACTCAAGGCGGAGATCGTGACGGCCAAAAGCCGGGTGAGGACTGGTGCATGACAAAAACCACCAAGTTCATTAGTTGATTTCCTTTCTGGAATGCCATCATTTCTCACAGTGCATCTGTGTAGAAATTAGCCCCCCCCCAGACTCTGCTTCCATAAAGGGCTTGTCACCATTGAGTGATATGAGGCTCAGTGGGTTAAGGTTTGGACGCATGGAGTGTTCAGTCTGTGATGGCAAGTTCACCTGTTCGAATGTCAGGGTTGAGTGAACGATTTCACGCCCCTTGAGCGAGACCCTTAACTCCCACTTTCTTCGGGCTCTGGCTGACCTTGTTTTCTGCGTGTCATTTTTAGCATCTGCTAAAGTAAATAAAATGTGATTAATAATGTAATGATGTAATGAGACACAAAGCCTCCAAGCCAGACGCTCGCACCTTTGCATCCTCATATAAAATGTCCGTCATTAGCCTCGCAGATTAGAAAGTCCCCCTCAGAAATTGTGCTGGAAGTCTTGCTGATTGTTCTGTGCAGTTGCTATTTGGCTGGAACGTTTGGCTGAGCTGGCGATGGGGCCGGCCCTTCGCCTCTGCCAAGAGGGGGTGATCGTCGAGCTTAATCCCGTATTTCGGGGCAAAAACACGGAGCTGCAGGGGCCACGATGGCTGGGCGCTTGCTGAACTCTGTCCAAAGACTCGGGTCGGATGTGGTCGATCGGTCTCACCTATTTTTCTAAACCCGAGCCTGTGGACTAACCCCGTATCTTAATTTCTCACCTTTTAGGTAAATAAGCTGAAGCGGGATCTCGCCTTTATGAAGCAAGAGCTGCGTTATAAGGAACAGGGTTTCGAGACGCTCCGAGAGTAAGTGTGTCCGAAAGGAAGAAGCCCGCAGGGCCTCCGCAACATGTCCTCGCCTGCCCTTGTATCAAAACAGAATCGTTTTGTCTCGTTTGGTTCCCTGTTTGGTTCCCGTTTCCTTTTAGCTGTCTCATTAGAGGTGTCATCCTTGCGTCCCCCCCCCCCTCCCCCACTTGATGTGATACTGTCTCCGGGAGCTGTCTCATGACATCGTAAGCGCTGTGAGAAGAGAACACGGGCTAAGCTAACCACTAGTGCCCACCCTCCCCTAATTGTCAGAGTTAGCGGCAAAGTGTTGGGATAGAGCTCCGCGGATTATGATGAGAGCCGGTGTTCAGGGCTTCAGTGTTCAGCCAGGGCTTCGCTGTCGCCGCCCCCCATGGCTCTGCCCTCAGCTCGTGGCGAGGAATGCGGTCGGACCGGCCGAGCCAGAGCCGCTTGCGGCTAATCCATGAGTCACCTTCCGCAGCCGCGGCGGCGAGGTTTTGGTGTGTTTGCCCCACCCCCTTCCCGCACAGCGGCCTCCATTCAGGCGGTGCACTCATGTCCTGTCGCCTGCGTCTTTCCACTCCTCGCACCCTCCCCCTCCTCAACAGGATCGACCACAAGGTGTCCAGCACCCCCTATGGCTACAAGCTGCACGAGGCCCAGGCCATACTGAGCGAGGTGAAGTCCATCAAAGACGCCATCAGCGCGGGCGAGAAGGAGAAGCGGGAGCTGATGCAGGTGGGTTGCTTTGGGGGGAGAATCCGTCCTAGACAACATTCGCCATGGCGTGAGAGGATGCGAGAGGTCAGCCAGCTGCTGCCTCAGCACCCAGCATGTCATCTCCGAGGTGGTGCAGTTAGGCCCCGCCCCCCCTGCGGCTGACGGGATCCTGCCCGAACACCGCGGAGATGCCAGCTGATTGACCCAGCTCAGATGCTGCTGGAGGGCGGTACTGGGAACCCGGTGACCTGGCTCCATGCGGTGAGAGGAGGTGGATGTGCCCCGCTGAATTATGGGAATGCATCCGATTAATCTTTCAGCCACGGAGCTCCCTCTCCCCCGATAGTGACACTCACAGGTGTTTCTCCTTCGCTCTCGTGAAAAGAGCACAAGGAGGCTCGGGAGGCAAACGGCACCGCGGAGCGAGGGTGGTCATGTGACGAACGGGAGACAGCCAATTCCCACTGGGCCCACGCGTAGTGCATTTTCATTTTTATAATTTCACATGAGCAAGCAACTCTCGATGCCTTCGGGCCGAAAAATCCTAAAAATACGCATCTAAAATCACTTATTCCTTTAAGCTACTGAAATAATCTGCTGTCTTATTATCCCAAGTGTTGCGCTGAAGCTTGTTTCCTGCATCTTGATGGTAGGTGCAGCTTTCAGGCCTCCTGCCACAAGGGGGCGTGCTAAGAGTGTAGCTCTCACACCCTGCTGGCCAACCAGCTGCCAATTTGCGTTTTGCTTACATGACTGCGGACTGTGGAAACTGGCGTCTCACCAGTGCGGTATTTCAGCTGGCTTCCAGAATGCTCCTGTCTGAGGCATGATAGCTAGTGAAACTTCTCGATTCGGCTTTTTATGCAGAAACTGGCTGTTCTGAAGGATGGCTTCCTGTTCGACTCGGGGTCCCAGATGGACTTGTGGGCCAGCAGTCCCTCCTTGGCCGACTCCAACCTCTCTATCCCGCGCCTTTACTCGGATGCCGAATCCCAGACCGACCTGCCTGCAGAGGTGAGCGACCAGCACAGGAGAATAATCAGGGGACTCACTGTGCATTTTTTCCCCTTATATCAACATTTAGTTATATATTCACTGGGTTAAAAAGGAGCTCTTGACCCTGAGAGATTTAATCTGTTGGTTCCCCCCAGTTTGCTATGAACAACAGCACCACGCTGGCAGAGAAGGTTCGTCTGAGTCTGAAGTATGAAGAGGCCAAGAGACGGTAAACTTCCTCAGCCTTCTGGACGACTCCATGATAAAACCTGCCTACGCCCGAAGTCGACCGCTGGTTGACTTATCTCGGTGGCAAGCCGCGGTCATAGGTCCCGGGGCAGCTTTGCCGTGTCGAATGAGTCACTCTGATCTCGCTGGCGTGTCTGCAGGATCGCCAACATCGAGGTGCAGATCGCCAAGCTGGACGGCGAGGCGTGGCCGGGCCTCCTGGACCCGGAGCGGGATCGGCTGATCCTGATCAACGAGAAGGAGGAGCTCTTGAGGGAGCTGGAGTACGCCAAGCCCAGGAAGCGGGCGCCGGGGGATGCCGAGAAGATAGAGACGGAGAAGAAGAGGCTGGAGCAGGACCTGCAGGTGGCCCGGGACAGCCAGAGCAAGGCCCTAACCGAGAGGTCAGTGTCAGATGGCTGTTACTGCCCCCTTGTGGACCGACACATTAATTAACAGAACTGTCTAGCCACCTGTCTACTACTCACTTTAGGTAGTAGTAAGAGATAGGTAACAGAAGTAGGAGATGTTGATATTGTACAGCTTAGGCAGGGCAGATGGACGTTGTGTTGATTCATTGCAGGTTTAGTACTTCCCTGGAGTACCGTGCTCAGCCACTCGGGTACCGGTCCCCCTTGCAAAGTTAGCTTACCTGTAACGAGTATTAACTTGAAGCTAGCAGGGTGCTAATCGGGGTCCCCGGTGGTGATCCTGTTGACTGACCTTAGAATGGTTTGTGGTTGAATATATAAACAGGTAGTGGAATTTAACAAGACAAAAAAAAACCCAGTTTAATTGCTTAAATAGCCGTCTAAAAAGCCTTAGGCTGGTTAAAGATCATAGCTGGTGTCAGGGCTACGTGCAATCCGATGTTCCTTGTCTTCCTTGACCTCTTGGGATTTCATTCTGTGACGTTCCCAGGAATAACCTGTTCCCTGTTTGGTTATCAGTCAGAACCCCAACTTAGAACAATGTAACCATGAGATACGGGCTGGTGCAGGCGAGCTCTGGCCTGAAGAGACGTCAGCTTTTTTCCGTAGGCAGGCTCGGCTCGGTGGTCGGCTGCTTGCTTCGCTGCCCTTGCGTAGACACCTGCTTCCATGGCTCGGGTTTCCCTTGTGCGGATGCCAGTTAGGGCCCGGCGGTCCCCCGCCGATAAATAGGGCCCTTGTTCTCCACACCCCCTGCATCTACCTGCCTTCTGTAACCCGACCTCCTGAAAGTGGGGATCTAGGTTGCCCACAAAGGATGCCTCTTTCTCTTCTGCCTCACTGTCAAATGATTAAAAAAAGTAATGATATCTAAAGAAAAGCTCTGTTATTACATCCCCTCCTGAGGGCATGATGCCGTGTAAACATGTAAACAAGGCAGGCAGAATTCTGTGCATAATGCCCCTCTGAAGTGCGGCGCATGACTTTCTCTCTTTCCCCCCCCGTTCCTCCTGTCAGGTTGCGGTTACACTCCCGGAGAAACAAACTAGTCCGGGAGCTGGAAGAAATGGTTCGGGTCGCCTCTTCCCTACATAGCCAGCTGAAAAGGTGAGGTCGGTGAGCTCTGTTGGCGTTGGCCTGAAAATTTCCTGACGGTGAAGAATGTCGGGCGATAGCTATGGGTGTTGCTATGGTGCCTGTCCTTGGTTGGTCATAAGTAGACGCAAGTGATGTAAGAGTCTGTTGAGAGGAAACCCGGAGATCCTTTTGGCTTGGAGGTATTGATGTTGAGGGGACATGTCACGAGAAAGGTCTACTCGGCAAGTAGCCTTTCAGCCATGTTCCACCAAATTTAACGTGAGCTTGGTGAGCTTCCAGTCATAGACGTGCTAAAGGGTCTCCCCTTGCCTTGGACTCCTCAGATAGCTCTAATGTTGGGTTTTGTGGTCAATTGCATGCAAGCTGTGCTGCGGGAGCCCGTGGCTGTTCCGAATTCCTCCCGTTTTGTCGTTTGATGTTACCATGTCCATGAGACGGCCTGTGCTTATTGACCTTGTAGCGGTGCAGCCCGGTCCAGCCGAACGTCACAGGGACGCCCCAGGTCAGACCATCCCATTATGTTTTGGCAAAGATCCCAAATTCCATCCTGTCTGAAACCACCAGCCTGCTTTGACGTGTTTGTTTGAGCAACCTTGACAGTTCATGGCTTCACGTCTCGGTATCGACGGTCGTTTAGCACTCCTTTCACAAGACTCCCATTACGTGGAGGACAACACCGTCTTTAGTTATAGGATGATGTAAATATAGTGTAAGCGGGCTGGGTTTTTGTCTACTAAGTTGGCGTGTTTCCTTTAAAAGTTATCAAAAGGGCAATCGGATATGTCAACGTACTTCAAATAAGACCGACCGGTGATACTGGCCCGCCTTCTGTTTCCATTCTGAATGCTTGATGTTCCCGTTTTCTCAAACGATGAACATCAAAGACCCGACTGCAGTTCCCCTGTGCCATCGCTAACGAGGCGCGGTGCTTTAATTAGTCTGTTTCTGAGGGAAGTGCATTCGAGGTTTTGGAAGGCAAAAAAGGGGGGGGGGGGGGGCTGGGGTTCGCCGCTCAGACGGAAATAGATTTAGGAAGCTGAAATGAAGTGCCCTGGTGCTGAAGTTTCGTTCTCCATGCCTTTGCCCGCAGCCTGTCTGCCAGCACGCTCTCCTGTTCCTCCGGTAGCAGCCGGGGCTCCTTGACGTCTAGTCGGGGCTCTCTGGCTGCCTCCAGCCTGGGGTCGTCGTCACCCAGCCTGACCGACCTCTACCTGGACCCGCCCGAGCTGGGGGACCCGGATCTCCGGCAGAAGCTGGACTCCCTTCTGCAGGACAGTGTGGCCGGAGGGTACCGACCTTCCAGTTCCATCCCCACCATCCATGAGAACGAGGTGGTGGGGGCGGCAGGCGGAGGCGGCGGCGGAGCCCAGCGGCTGCAGGCCCTCCGGCTGTCAGAGACGCCGCGCTCCTCCGGCTCGCTCTCTCCCCGCTCCTCGCTGTCCTCGCTGTCGCCGCCCTGCTCCCCGCTGGTCGCCGACTCCAGCTTCCTGTCCGGGGACGCCTTCCTGGGCCTAGCTGGGACGGGCCTGGACACCGAGTTACAGAGCCGATTGACGGAGCTTGCCCTGGGAACTGATGATGAGGACTCTTCGCACCAGCGCCCCGGTGTTGCCAAGCGGGACGTGGCAGCTGCTGGTGCTGAGACCTCTAAAGGTAGAGCACACATTTTGCAAACCATGTCATCTGGCTACTTTGTCTTTGAACCATGTGACTTGGCTGCGCTTTCTTTCAACCATGTGACCAGGTGACCTTTTACGTTGCCTTGCCTTTTACCAGCATCTATTTGTTTCATAAACAGTCTCTTTCCATTAAGCATCCAAATGCACAGTGTACCATGAAGTTTTTCACCTGTCACATTATATTGATAGTGTGAGTGGAGCGTAAACAAAATAACATATATCGTTGGCTGGGCTTCCTATCCTTCATTTTACTTCTGGGAATCCTGGTGGCGCCGTTTGCGTCCGACACATTCCTGAATGCTGTGAATGTGTCTGTGATATAATTATACTGAGTACAGAGCTAGAGTGTTTCAGGTAACCGCAGCCCAGGGACTAACAGGTGCTCCGGCAGAATATAAAGTTTCACAATGCCGCCTTAAAGACGGTGGCCAAAGATGGCCGCCGCGGTCACATGGGACAACGAGAGCCACCTTCTGCAGCGTCTTCATGGCCGGTTCCCCATGAGTGGATAATTTAGCATAGAGACGCAGAGGCAGCCGGAAGGCGGGTCGGGCTGATGTGACCCCTCCCCCCGAAACCCGACTCCTCCGACGACATGAGCGCGCTCACAGGACATTGTGTTCCCACCCCCCATCTTCTACTCCATCTTCAGATTCAGTTACGCAAACAAGGGGGGGCATGGCCGGGCTGAGAAACACTGGGGTGTCGTCCGCCGTCTCTGACGAATCGGTGGCGGGGGACAGTGGCGTTTACGAGCCTACCGAGAAAAGGTACGTCAGAAGGGGGGGAGGAAGGCAGGGCGGGGCTGAATTAGCCGGACTCCTTCATATCAAAGCTCCCCGCCCCCCCCGAAAAGATCAAACCATACAGTCGTAACAGATACATTGACCCCACATTATTTGCAACTATTTATTTCCATTAGAGAAATTCTCATTATTGAAATTTATGTGTGAATATGGTAAAATGATGCCGTGCAATAGAACATCTGAGGTGGTTCTGGAACATTCTTGGCCCAGCATGTTGTTAAGCGTGTTGTTTGTGTAAACAGGAGCAGAACCTGAGCCAGCATGACTGCCTTAGGGTGTGTACGTGTGCGTGTGTGTGTGTGTGTGTGTGTGTGTGTGTGTGTGTGTGTGTGTGTCTGGCTAAATGACACTCCTCTCTCTCTCCCAGGCCCGGCCATCTGGTGGAGCTGCCCACCTACGATGAGGCGGGGCACCCAGGCTCGGCACAGGTCAGGCTGGGCCTTAGGTATGAGGCGAAAGAGCGGAGCTTCACGGTGGCCGTCATGCAGCTGTCCAACTGTGGAGCCCTCATACCGCCAGCTGAATGCAACATGTGAGCTTTCGGCCCACTTTAGTGTTATCGGGGGATGTGTGTGTGTGTGTGTGTGTGTGTGTGTGTGGAGGGGGGTGACAGATTACAATGAATCACGCTTAATTAATTCTATTTAATATAATGACAAATATTTATGAATTGGCCAGCAGGTGGAGCGGCACTTAGGAATCCATCATTGATATGCTTGCTTGCTTAGGCTAAAATGGAAAACCTGATAATTGTTACCTAAGGGACCGATGGCTCAGTCAACATAAACATATATGCTTCCCAACTTAATTAGCAGTGGTTACAAGTTTGTTTTCCTCTCTTACTCTGTGGCTTTTCATATCCAAGGGATCATTTGACCCTTTATCTGTGCAGTACTGTCGCTTTTGTTGTGTTTCCCATGGAAGCCCCTCCCGCACGGTGGCTCGGGTGACGATTCCGCAAACCTCTGCCCAGGTACGTCCGCGTGGCCGTGCTGCCCTGCTCGGAGACCACCAGGTGCCTCTTCCGCACGCGGGGGGCGCAGCCGCGGGATGCGGCGGAGCTGAACGAAGTGTTCAGCGTGCAGGCCTCCCACGGCGCGTTGAGGCAGAAGACGCTGCGCGTTGACGTCTGCTTCATGAACGCGTCCGGCAGGGAGGAGTGCCTGGTGAGTACCGCTACCCTGATTGGCTGCCTTTAGGAACGCGAAACCTCCCCCACCACAAGAGAAACTGTCTAGTATCTAGTAATTATCTGGTAGTCAGTGACATTAAGGTGTGTCACCGTGGACTCTACACAGACGATCTGTCCACTTTCAATGTCGCGCGTAATGGTCCGAGTTGACTAATGAATTTTACACCCCCCCCATCGCACCCGTCTCAGTTTCTGCTCAACACACTTCTGGAAATCTTTAGTAGTCCTCAGTTCAAGAGACTAGTCCTTAGCTAGCTAACAAGGTCAGCGTGGCCCGCTTCCGGCCTTGAGCTAGCCAGTGTTTCGTTTACTTCTCGTCAGGCTGGGGCTCAGATAAGCTTGGCTGAAATCAGCAGCTCTGGGGAACAGGCCACAAAGTGGTACAACCTTCTCAACTACAGCTACCTGGCAGAGATCGACACCAAGCACCGGGAGATGGAGGGGAGGGTAAGAAGGGACTTTTTCCAACCCCTGCTACTCCTCAGACCATTTTATTGCGAAGCTTTAAGTCACAAGATTTATCTATTCCATCTAACCTCATTCTGGAAGTTAATGACCTGAGGCTCATATTGACACCAGACACAAATGCTATAATGCTCATAGTCTGGAACATAGAGAAAGCTATTATTAAAATAAATGAGCAGTTTCAATAATAAACTTCTGAAATAAAGTTACCCATATTCCAGAGCTATCCCTCAACCACGGAGACCAGCACCGCAGAAGGGACTGGGAACGATGTTGAGGGCTCTCTGAAGCTAAAGTGGTCAGTATGCCCTTTGCTTCCCAAAACATCCTGTGGTATTTTGTCCTTGTCGGGTCACCGTACTCATTTCTAGCTGTTTTCACATCGTAATCTGAGAGTTTGTCCCCATGCAGGCATGGCGTCTCCTTAGAAGGTGATGTGTTTGAGGAGCCAGAAGCAAGCGATGTGGACGAAGGAGAGGAAGGAGTGGAGGTGGACGAGGAGGTGCTACCTGAGGAAGAGGAGGAGCTATACCCCGAATCCAGCCAATGGGAGGCAGAGGGGGAGGAGGCAAACCAGTTTCAGGCGGGAGCAAAGACAGAACGGGTAAATACAGGAAAAACTGTATAAGCCAAGTCCTGTTTTGTGCATCCTGAGAATCTTAGGACGCTGGGCCTGTGATTGGAAGCTCAATGGTCCAAATCCCAGGTTCAGCACAGTGAGCAAGGCCCTTAACTCTCAATTGCTCCTGGAACTGTCTGACCCTGCTTTCGCAAAAATGTCCCTGATAAATAAATGCAAATGGAATATAAACTGATAAGTGACAGCTGGACACACGGCATTAACTTTGCCGTTATACATTCCAGCACATGCCATCCGGATGCTTGAACTGTAGCGTAGCTTCTCCATGTAGAACCTCCTCAGTGTTAATTATCATTACCTGTGGATATGGGTGTCGGTTAGGTCAGAGATGGTTTGTGTTTTGACATGACAGGTTAATAAAGAAACGAGCACAGAGGGTCTGTTTAATTCGGCCTCGGTGGTGCGGCCCAAGGAGCGGCGACTTGCGGTACAGAGGCAAGCCGCCTTCGTGAGGGGGAACACGATCATCCGCTCGAAGACCTTCTCCCCCGGGCCACAGAGCCAGTACATCTGCAGGGTGAGTACAGCGGAGCGCGCAGGCTGCTGACTTAGAGGAATTTCCATCCCCTCCATTCAGCCCAATTAGCGAGAGGCTCCTGACCTACTTTCCCGTGTTGGCGAGGAAAAGCAGAAATCTCTGCTCTTTCCGGAATCGCCGCCATGACGTAAATTTGGAGTGGGGGGAAAAATGGCAAAAACGCAGCGCGTTCCGGTTTCGGTAATAAGAACACGTCGGCTGAATTTGCGACGGTGCCGCCCGTCCCGCACAGATTAACCGCAGCGACAGCGACAGCTCCACCCTGTCCAAGAAGTCCCCCTTCGTCCGGAACTCGGCAGAGAGGCGCAGCGTGCGGCTGAAGAAGGTAGGCCGTCCGACGGACACCCTGCGCTGCGAAAGTCTGCGATTACATGCTGATTGCTGCCAGGTGATCCATCAGTCAGCAGGAGTTCGGTGGAAATTTTATTTACTATAGCAGGAGAGTCGAAGGTCTTTACTTTCCCCACCGTCTTTCCATCAACACGTTAGTTTAATAATTCATGTATTCATTTGCCCACCTGTATACACACTGGTTTCAGTCATGCATCTACCCATGCATTCATCCATCCTTGCAGTCATTCACTTACGCTGTCACTATGTCCCTGTCTGTCCATCCATCCATCATTCCTTTTTCCTTCAATCCACCCATCCACCAGCCCATCTGTTTATCTGTCCATTCATCGATCCATGCCTTCATCCATCCATCCCTTTATTCACTTATGCTTTATGCTGTCACTCTGTCCCTGTCTGTCTGTCCATCCATCTATCCATACATCCATCATTCCTTTATCCTTCAATCCACCCGTCCACCAACCCATCTGTTTACTTATCTCTCCATTCATCCATCCATGCCTTCATCCATTCATCCCTTTATTCACTTATGCTTTATGCTGTCACTCTGTCCCTGTCTGTCCATCCATCCATCCATCCATCCATCCATCCATACATCCATACATCCATCATTCCTTTATCCTTCAATCCACCCATCCACCAACCCATCTGTTTACTTATCTCTCCATTCATCCATCCATCCAGCCTCCCCTGCCAGTGAAAGGCTTGGATGGGCTGCTTCGCACTTCCCTGGACCTGGAACTGGACCTGCAGGCGTCTCGGACCCGCCACTCCCGCCTGGGTCAGGAGCTACGCGTGCTGCGGCAGCTGAACGTGCAGCTGGAGGACGCGCGCATGCGCGGCTGCAGCCGGCTGCCTGCCTGGGTGCAGGAAGACGAGCGTCTGCAGCTGCTGCTGAAGCAGGTGGAGAAGCAGGTGAGAATGAGCTTCATCTGTCCATCTGTTCACCAAGTAGTCTCTCTTTCTCAGAGTATCTCCATCCATCCATCTGCATGCGTGCATGTCTCTACTGGCTGTCTATACATGCATGCGTGCATGTCTCTACTGGCTGTCTATACATGCATGCATGCATTGGTACATGCTTCCATCCATTTATCCACTAGATTCCAAACCACAACTAGTCCAGATTATCTGCTGGTCGACTAAGAAATGTGATTCAACTAATGTACTGATTTTAAAGCTGATGATTAAATGTGGCCATCACTGCGTTAAGTCATCTGTTATTCAGTCTCGTAATTCCAATCAGTGGTCAGTCAGTAGATCTATCCATCATATAATGATTCGGTTATTCAGGTCATTAAAGTCCGCTCTGACCCAGCAGTCGCATCCGGTTTATTGGATGTGTTTGTTTATAATGTCCTGCCAATGCTGCAGAGTGGCAAATGGAGACTGATTTTCCTGACCGCATGAAAGGAAAGCCCTCGTGACAATCTCTCGCTGATGCTGATGTCAATAGACAAGGCGGCACCAAGCTGTGGTGCTTAAAATCCCAACGTGTTGTTGGTTCAGGTCCCTGAAGGGAGTCCCCCGTCCACTAACCTTTAAACAACTGAATAAGCAACAATTAAAAAAAACTAAAAAAAACACGCGGCTCGGCCAGTAATTACCGCGGACGAGCCACCGAGGTCGTGCGTGCGCCGGGGATTCTGCTCTCCCGCGGGACCCGGGATAAGTGGTCCATGCCTGTTTTCCTCTTCGCAGACCCAGGAAGAGCAGCAGCAGGAGCAGAGGGTGGACAGGATGATGCGGGCGGCCGCCAAGGACGTCAACAAGATCCGCAGCCGGAGTTGCAAGGAGGTGCCTGAGACGCAGTCCTTCAGGTACAGTGGATCAGAGAGAGGTCGAGATCCCACCCCATGTCCTCTAGCAGGAGAATCAAACCGACCCAGGGGCCCAGGCACATGACGGGGGCTCCTGAAAATGCTCACTTTTATGGACGGGGGTTCAAGATGACATTTTGTCAGGGGGCCCAGAATTTTTAGGTTTGCCCCTAAATGAAGCGTCTCGAACCACTTGCTGTATTTTTTTTGACCCCACTAGATGGTGCTCTTGGGGCCTGCTCTGAGCCCTCTTTTGAACAGAGCACGCCATCTAGTGGGGTCAGAAATTACAGCAAATGGTTCATGAAGCTTCAATTGGCCATCAACCCCCCCCTCCCCCACTAATGTATCAGAGTGTGTAGAATCGTAGTGTCTACTTGTCCTTTCCTTTGATCTGGTCCACAACCCTTTCAAAAGCCTGACACTGCCGTCGCCGGCCTATTAGTGGCACCGGCGTGTCGGTTCCGTCTTGTGATACCGTATTCTCTCTGTGAATCTGTCATGAAGAGAGAAGATGGCTTTCTTCACTCGAGCGAAGATCCACATCCCTGATCTCCCGGCGGACGACGTCTAGAACGTCTTAAGTATTCTGAAGTCTGAACTGCTGTTTCCAAGGAGATGAGACTGACTTCTGGTGGTGTTATGAAGAAATCTTTAAAAAGAAAAAAAATTATATATATATATATATATAGAAAACGTCACATTTTTAAACACTGGGCTGTAGATTTTTTTTTAGTTGATAATCTGTATAGTTTTGTCATTGATAGCAACTGGAGCCCTTTTTTTGCTCATTGTAGCATTATTTTTCTGTTACTGATTAATGTATTATTTTAGGTGTATTATGTATTAGCATATTCACAGGCAGTGATTTGAATTAGAAGTATGAACTGTTGCTGTTTTTAACAGGAAGGGAACTCTTCCTTCGAAGATGTGAATACGAACGTAACAAGGTACTTTTGGCACGCGGAGGACCAGGCTTTGAAACTTGTATGACCGCCTCTACGTGGAGTCCTTTGGGGATCGGGTTGGGTTGGGTTGGGGGGTTGGGGGGGGGGGGGAGGGGGACTAGCTGGCCATGAGAGACTACTCCCCGGAACAGCACCGGTGCACACGGTAGGGCTGGTAGCATTACGGAGGCACAGCACTTAGCGTGGCTAACTCTCAGGTAACACATAGAGACGCTCGTGCACTTTAAAATCTAGCTTGGAAATAGTGGCTCCGATGTAATCCGGAGAACGTCCGTTTCTCCACATTCTTCACGCACTTGGGCAAGTAAATTATAACCGTGAAAGAACGAAACTCTGTGTCATGCACAAGGTCATTCCTGAAATATAATCTAAACCTTATTTTGGATCTGAATCTTGAATCTGTTTAAGTGATTCAATATTTTTAGGGAATATTTGCCCTGTACCAGGAATATTTAGCTATTTAAATACCCGCATATTATTTTCAAATGAAGTGTAATGAATTCACCAGAAAATGTTACACCAAAAACTGGAAACTATACTCTATATGGATCCTTTTGCTATGAGATCGATGAGGATTCAGGTTACTGTAGTGCGGTCCCTGTAGTACAAATCTAATACCTAATAAACCCAACGATCGAGGGTTTCCAAGGAGTCTGACAAGCACAGTGTTTTCAGGAAGGACACGGATAACGAGATAATATGTCCTCACAAAGTGAATTTGACAAGTGTAAAAAAAATGGGTCTGGATATTAGAGCTCTCAACAGCCTCACAAACACAACAATGTGCAGACTTGGCTAAACGTGTTGCACTTATGTTTTACCGTGTCGTAGAATCGGCGGCGTTTCTGATTATTCTAATATGTAACTGGATCAAGGGCCAGAGATTGAAACTGAAACGCTAAATTAGGACGTCTGAACTACGCGGAACGATGGATAAACATTTAATAATGCATGACAGTCACAAGCACATGCAATGAATCTTCCTGGTGTCTCAATTTTGTATTTTTTTTGTAAGCGGATAATGGTGGAAACATTTCATTGGTAGATTTCAAACAAATGTATAACCAGGGTCGAGTATTTTAGCCAATGCACTTAATTGTAACGCACGAGAATGATTAGGATTCACTGGTATATATATATTTTTTATAATTTAATTTTTTATAGGATCCGGAAACAACAGCACATTTCTAATACTGTTTGTGAACTACCTTTGGTTTTCCATTAAACTGATTTAAAGTTGTTAAAGTACCCAGAAAGACTATTGCTTGTCGGTTCATGACGGGAGTGTTTTGAAAGAACTCCATGTCTCACTAATGCACATTTTACTGGAGTTCAGCAGATGGAAGTTTGTGTACACAGGTATTAAGACTTGGTATGGGTCACGTTCTTTAAACCTCTGTCACAAATGTGTGTTTGTCTCCTGGCACCGTTCCTAGGAGACTGGTTTCCTACGTCCGTGTTCTCGTAGCTGATTGACTAACGCCGGGTCTGTTTTTTTCCCTTATTATGCCCAAGTAGGGTGTGTCTGTGCTCTTGCAGCGACACCTACAGGACATCCGTCAATGTGTTCGTGTATATATATGTGCCCCATTTCAAATATGTTTATTAAGAATACAGGCACACGTTTAACAGTACGCTGATTATCTTGCTGTCAGTGTCCTATTTTTTGTTTCTAAGTGACTTTCTGTGGTCGTTTGTCTCTATGGTGATAAATAAAAACTGACATGGGTTGTACACTTGCAGAATGATTATAATAACGCTGAAAGGTGTCATAGCACCAGTACCGATGTTATAAATTCATATGATTCAAATGCAAAATAGACATACACAGTGTATTGTCTCTTACTGTTTCCTTTAAAAAGATAAACGAGGCTTTGCCCCATGATTTGAGTCTTGCACGGATCCAGTGCAGAAACTGCTGTTTACCTTCAAGACTCAAGGCAAGGCACGTGCACCTGCAAAATCGAGGCATTTCAATGTGTAAAGATTCCCGATCCAATGGTAAAATGCACAAAGAAACCATTGTTAAGTTTCTATTTTATTTTTGAATTTGGATTTATATACTGCATATTTCGTCCTTTAAAATACTGGCCATCTTAGGTTTAACGGTCCTGCTGTAAATCAGTATGTCTCCTGTATCGACTCTCCGTTGTGTAAAATGTGTTTGATGAAGGTAAACTTAAAAGTCGTGAATGAGATGTTGGCTCCTTAGCAATCGTTATTTTACCCATGATTTCAACATCGGGTTGTTTTCCTTGGACGCCTGTTAGTGTTGGGGGGCAGGGGGGAGGTTGTTTCTTCAGTTTTTCTTCATCATCGTTTCCAGGATCGAGTTTATGAAATGTTTCTTGAATGCGATTGACTAAGACACCTTCTCTGCACCAGCTTTTAAGTGATTCATATGAAAGAATTTATCCTGCTTTATCATATTAAACCGATTACCAAATTAACCGCAAACATTCCCTCGGCATGAGAAATTGCTGGCAATGTGTTTTGCGCATGTTAAGAGGACAAACTGGTTCGTTTTGCAGAACAGAAAAGTGGGCAGTTTACAAGTAACGCTTATTTCGCTCGTCAGCAGAACACACTGCTTATGTCTGTTAAGATCTGACCTGTTCTTTTGGCAAAATGATTATTTTTTTTATTCAGTTGGTGCTGGAACTGGAATTTATAAAGGAAATTTTATGTTAAGATATTCAGTGTTTGGATTAAATGGGATTTTTGGAAATATGCAATGACTGACTAGGTGCTTTTTACACACAATTTAATGCTGAAACACACCTAGGCTGTTAAGATGCAGAGATACATACTAAGAATTTACACGCCTGGATTCAGTTAAACTAATTTAATCCCCCCTGGTGTCTGATAATTTGTTTTCGTGTAAGATTTTAATTAATGTTTGATTCTTTAAAACAAGTCACGTTTTGTTTGATTTTTTTATCTACCAAATTAAAATTGCGATTTTTCTTTTTTTCTGTAACATACACTTTCTTTTTTTCGCCGCACTTTGTGAATAGGGTGTTACTGTTTATTTTCCCGTATGAAACTTCTGAAAACTGTGAATTTTAATACTTATTATGTCGACCAGCATTGTAAATACTTCATCAGCACAATAACTTTTTTTTTCTAGTTTCGCAACAAATACATAGTTTTTCTTCAACGCAATCTGGTGTGCAAGTGTCGTCATTTATTGCGCCCTACGTGATTCATTGTAAAGGTGACGTGTGGCTCGGATAATCGACTTTGACATTCCAATTAATCTTTGTGGCCAATTTTAATTCGTTAATTTAATTAATTCATTTAAATGTAATCCAAATAATTTAATGTAAAACATATTTCTTGAATTGTACATTTGAGGCCAGCATATTTTGTACAGCGACACATTTTGTACTCCTCCCTCCAGGGGGCGCAGTAAAAATAATCAGTGCGGCAGCAGGCGCGAGTTGCCTCTTTTTATTCATGTTTCCTTGACGGCCGGTTCAGGGGAAAGAGAAAGTAAAGCGACTGGTCGGGTGACATTCCTTGACGCTTTGTGGCTGAACTAAGTGCGGTTGTTTTAGTGGAAAATGGGAGACCCGGTGGCCGAGTACACGTCTCTGATCCAGAGACAGGTAGGTTTATTTTTTACCGGTGATGATAAAGCTGGGCCGGCTCCGTGTGCCCGACGCCTTGCTGCTCCATGTGTTTCTATGTGCTGATGCAACGCTTTAAAATCCCTCAGTCCGCTCGCATTCTTCCTATAAGTTAAGATGTGGCCAGTAAAAATGATCTCAGTTGGCGAAAATTATTCGATATTCATAGCCTTTGCGGACACAGACATGTATAATAATGAGGACTTTGTATAGGCAACTTTACTGGAAAGTTGTCTTTATTTACAGTAAACTGTTCATCCATAAACAAGTGGTACAGAAATATTTATATCCTATTTCCTTTAAATTGTAAGTTGCGTGCAGAAGTTCATAGACTGACTGTAGGCTATTCAAACATTATGCATGATAGTTTGCAAGTACTTGTACGACTGTGAGCTAGTTTTAGATTTTATATACAACGTCCGTGTTTACCCAGGAAAGGGAAATAAAACGTCTGTCGGACGAAATAGAGAAACTGAAGAACCCGGAGGCTCTGGTCACCTCGTCGCAGCTTGATGAGCTGAGGGAGGAAAACGCGAAGCTGAAGTATCGCCTGAATATCCTCAAGAGAGTAGGAGACCTTCACCTGCCTTCCTGCTGCCCCGAAAAGCGAAACCATTGTTCACGGCAGGATGCGCAGGCATTCAGCCCTTAGAGGGGGACGTGTGGCGATCACGTAACTTTGCGGTCACTGAGGCTGATACTACTGACCCCTCCAATGTAGAATCTTTTTTTTTGGGATTTAGATGGAAAAAGTGCATGATTCTTCCGTATTTAACCTCACTGCTCAGCCTAATACATTTTAAGCTCCCGCCTGTGACAAACTGATTCACAGCTGTAGATGTTTACGCTCATATTTAAATATCTAGCTTTGTAAGTGGATAGTGAATCAGGGTGTGTTGGGGAGGTGTGTGAACAGTGTTATGATGGGTTGACCTGTGTGTTACATTGTGCAGAGCCTACAGGAAGAGAGGAGCAAGTGCAGCAAAAACATGACCAACATCAACCAGCGTCTGCAGGAGATCTTTGGGGACGCCATCCAAGCCGCCTACCCTGACTTGGAGAGCCCTCCCCTGTCTGTCACACCCAATCAGCAAGCCAAATTTGGGGATTACCAGTGTAACAGTGCCATGGCCATGGCTCAGGTCAGAGTGGGTGGGGCTATGAGTGGGGCTGGAGGAATGTGGCATGTTGTGTGTGTGTTTTTTTTTTTTTTGTTAATAAAGAAAAAAAACTGAGCTTTGATGAACTGAGGAAAAGGCAGAAGTGTAAACAGGGGCACAGCTGAAAGCTGATTGGCTGGAGTGGGGCGCCCCACCCCCCCCCCCTCTCCGCGACCCCGCTAACACACCGTCCAGAAAGAATTATTCTCTTTCACATGAACAACATCCAGATAAGGACCCTGCTTTCACCTCCT
>JAABNY020000064.1:1691732-1707387 GCA_015164015.2 Brevimyrus niger | reverse complement strand
TTTTTTTTTTTTTTGTTTTCTTAAAAAAGAAAAAAAACTGAGCTTTGGTCAATCGAGGAAAAGGCACAACTTGAACCCGGGGCACAGCTGAAACCTGATTGGCTGGACGCCCCCCCCCCCCCCCCCCCTCTGTTACTGACATACTAAAATACATACTAAAATGTATTATTATTATCCAGAACGTATCGCTGGCTAATTATAGCCCATCTTATACGGCCGTATGTTGCTTAACAAATCTATTGTGAATTTGCTTGTTTTTATAAACTAAATTCTATATATACATTAAGATTGGCTTGAAAGATTGGGATGGGTGGTGACTGAGATTCCTCGGTACAGATCATGAAGTCCAAGGGACTGAAGGTCAGCCCGAGGGAGATCGCCGAGCGAATTGTTCAGAACATTCCAGAAAACGAAATGATCCAGAAGACAGAGATTGCTGGACCAGGTTTGTTTTAATATGTTGCTTATATAGATACTTGTATGGAGTGTTAAGAGAAATATGAACCTTGGCTGTGGAATTGTGTCCAGTGGAAGGTTAAAAAATATTCTGAAAATGGATTATAATTGAAGGATTCATCAACGTTCACCTCAAGAAGCCCTTTGTGTCAAAGTTATTGACAAACCTCCTGATCAATGGCGTCCAGCCTCCGCCGCTGCAGTCCAGGAAGAGGGTACTGTAGACGTCCTTTAACCGTTACCAACCACTGATGAATGTGATTTGGTTAATGGATGGAAGACTCATTTTTTGGTGCCTAGGTGGTGGTGGACTTCTCGTCACCAAACATAGCTAAGGAGATGCACGTCGGCCACCTTCGCTCCACCATCATTGGGGACAGCATGTGTCGGCTTTTTGAGTTCCTGGGGTATGATGTTTTGAGGTGAGTATGTGGCTCCAGTCTACCCAAGTGTCATACCCAATATGACGGCAAGATCTATGACATCCTTTGTAAGAATGGTTGGTCTCTTAAAATGACTTTTAGGGTCCAGAATATATTGTTATGAGGAGCACACTGTGAACAGAGACATGAGCAAGAAATTATGTTTTTGATTTGTTTATCTAGTACCGAAGTTGCTCATTGAATTTCATCGTAAGTACAGGCAGTCCCAGAGTTACGCACAAAATCTGCTCCATAAGTACATCTTTAAGTCATATTTGACGATGGGTTGGAAAAATAATACAGTGCATAATAATCATGGAGGCAGTGCGCAGTGGTTAGCAGTGCGCAGTGGTTAGCACTGTTGTCTCATGCCTCTGGGACCGGGAGCCTCCGGCCCAGCTCCATGTGTGTGGAGTTTTCATGTTCTCCCTGTGTCATAGTGGGGTTTCCTCCGGGTACTCCGGTTTCCGTCCACAGCTCAGAAACATACTGAGATTAATTGGAGTTGCCAAATTCACTCGCACCCACACCATGGTAGGTTTGTGCGTGTGAGTGAATGGCGTGTGACGGTGTGTGAGTGAATGGTGCGTGAGTGTGCCCTGTCATGGGTTGGCGCCCCATCCAGGGTTATTCCCTGCCTTACGGCAGTAGACTTTGGGATAGGTTCCGGACCCCCTGTGACCCTGAAGCGGTTTCAGAAAATTAATGGATAATAATAATTATTATTGTACAGTAATGAAGGTAACTACATGAAGTATCTGTACCTTAAGTCGGCACGCTGCTGAAGCTATGCTAAGCCTTCACGAGCATCAGAAAGTCCTCTGTGTGCTCGTTATCGTGAACTATTGCGTTTAACCCAAATTTTCAATATAATAGACTTTATGGTATTCCCTTTGTAATGGCAAGTTGTCCGTAATTCAGACGTTTTTATCTTGCCTGCATTGATTTGTGCAGTTTAAAGGGTTATGCCACTGGACATTTTGTTAAAATAACTGAGGTTCAGGTTCTTAGCTGAGGGCATGACTGGAGCCCCTGGCATGCGAACCAGCAACCTCAGACGTGTAGTCCCTTAACCATTGTTATCTCCATACGCTGGGAGCGGATCTGAATCTCCGGCCCGGCCATGTACAGAGGGGCTCTTTGTCACATGGTTTGTTTTGTGCGTGTGTCAGGTTGAACCACGTGGGTGACTGGGGGACCCAGTTCGGCATGCTCATCGCACACCTGCAGGACAAGTTCCCCAATTACCTCACGGTGTCCCCTCCCATCAGCGACCTCCAGGCCTTCTACAAAGTGAGTGGCCTTTATCCTGAACACCACCCCCCACCCAACCCTGACCAGCTAAGTACGGAAGCGTAGTCTTCTGGCTATAATCAGAATGAACTAATTCGAGAAGTTATTCATGTATTCACTAGGGGGCGATAGTGAGTAGTGAGCGGCAGTGTGTTTTGGTGGACAGTGTATACTTGCTGGGGTATATTGGTAGTTGGTGGTAGCATAGTGGAAGAGCCACAGGGATTCAGGTTGTTATTGGGAGCCCTGGAGTTGAACCCATAGTGATTTTTTTTTGTTTGATTTTAATTCCGTCGTCCTGCACACAGGAATCCAAGAAGCGCTTTGATGAGGATGAGGAATTCAAGAAGAAGGCTTATCAGTGTGTGGTGAGGCTGCAGAGCAAGGAGCCGGAGTTCATCAAGGCCTGGAACCTCATTTGCGACGTATCCAGGATGGGTAAGCAGCTGGGTGGGATTGGGGGGGGGGGGGTTTACCCCAGTGTTATTCACTGATGACTCGGTATCACTTTATGCACACAAGTTTATTGTTTTAAGCCGCATAGCTTATTGGTATAATTAAGAGTGTGACTCTCTTCCTTTAAGCTTATCATTCTCTCTCCCTTCCACAGAATTTCAGAAGATCTACGACTGTTTGGACATTAAGATAATCGAGCGAGGGGAATCATTTTACCAGGATAGGATGACAGATGTAGTCAAAGAATTCGAAGAGCGAGGTTTGTTTATCAATAATATTATCATGGTTATCATGGTATTTACACTCTATTGAGTCACACATTCTTTGGTGTGGAACCGTCTCCCACTGCTTTATAGCGCTCACTGAAAGTCTGGGGATGTTTGGGTCTGCAAATATGTTGCGAATTTATTGGTCTCATAACAAAAACCCACTGACAAGCGATGTGTAACGTCTACAGACATTTTCCTTTGAAGTGTTTTTGACTGACTCATTCAGTTCTGTTAATTGCTATTGTAGTCATTGGCTCCCAAAGGGATACAAATGTTTGGTGTTTTATGTCATTGCGAAGGTATTACTAATTAAAAAGCACCCAATTTGACTGCTTGTCGATTTAACGTTTTAGCTCGGGACAGCTCCTTCAGAGCTGTAAATTGGGTTTCAGTTTCTTACTACTTGAAGCTAATTTTTTTTCTTAAAACTCCTGGTTGTTTCTAATGTGATATATTTCGATCAAATAAAGTAAGCCAAAAAATGTAGCAGTCTTTTATGGAATTAAGCAAGCGCTTCAGGACTTTTTGTGAGCACTGTATGCGTTAGAATAAGCCTGCTTTACAAAGGGGGGCCAGCAGGGGGCAGTGTTGCTTAAGAAATGGCTCTCTCCTTTCGCCTACAGGGCTGGTGCAGCTCGACGAAGGGCGTAAGATTGTGTTCCCACCGGGTCAGTCCATCCCCCTGACGGTGGTGAAGTCGGACGGCGGGTACACCTACGACACCTCGGACCTGGCGGCCTTGAAGCAGAGGCTGTTCGACGAGAAGGCTGACATCATCATCTACGTCACCGACAGCGGCCAGGTGACGATCGGCCTGCAGGGACTCGGGGGGGGGGGGAACGTCCTCCGGAAAAGCCGATCGTTGTGGATTTAACGCGCCTCCTTGACATTTAGGAGCAGAGGTGTAACTGGGCTTTGCTGAGTGAGCCGGCAGTGTGAAAAATCATTGGAGCTCCTTACTGTGTTGTTTTTTTTTTCCTTTTCTCTGGAGGACGTCAGGGATGGTGAAGAGTCCATAACCCATCTGGCTGGGACAGCCTCTGTGTAATTGAGTGAATTTCACAATGACACAATCTAGACTGCATAATGTCATTGATATGAAAAACCAGAAAAAAACAACCCTGTCCTTTATAATTGAATATAATTCTGATTGGGGAAAACTGGGGGGGTGACGTTGGCTACTTTTGTGTGTTTCATGTGTCTATTCGCATAATTAAGACTGAGGAAGATCAGCTTATACAACGGACTTACTGTAGTGATAGAAGGTGTGTGTGTGTGTGTGTGTGTTGCCTTTCAGGCGGGCCACTTCCAGGTCTTCTTTGCTGCCGGTCAGATGATAGGCTGGTACGACCCCAAGGTGACCCGGGTGGAGCATGCTGGCTTCGGGGTGGTGCTGGGAGAGGACAAGTGAGTATGCAGACACCCAAGAGGCCCCCGTCCGAAACGCCGACCTGCCTTGTGGCTCCCGCAGTCTCCCGTCCCGCGCCTTGCTGACGTGCTAACGGGGGCTTCTTTCCCCAGGAAGAAGTTCAAGACGCGATCTGGCGACACGGTGAGGCTGATGGACCTGCTGGATGAAGGCCTGAGGAGGTCCATGGACAAGCTGAAGGAGAAAGGGAGGGACAAGGTTGGTTGCCTGTGAACGACGCGTCCTACTCGCCCGTGCAGTAGCCATCAAAGTACATGTGGCACTCTAAGCAAACCTCGCTGCTGGCTCTTCCTGTCTCAAAGTGTGAAGTTGGTTTATTGATCCACCCCCCCCCCCCGTCCCCCCAAAAGGCCACCTGTGTCGACTTCTGGGTTGACTGGTCCATGTCAGGCTCAAACGTTTTTCAGATTGGATGCCCCAAGCTTTGAATGTCAACAAGGAACAAGGGAGAATAGAGCCACGGAGGAGTAGAGCAATAGGGTGTAACAACGGAATCTGCTTCTGCAGATGGCTCACGATGGTATTATTTATATTCGAACTTGAAGAATTTTAAATGTTAATTTGGCTGTAAATACAGTTTTAAAGATTCAGGAGTGCCCTCCCGAGTGCTTTCTCATCCAGCGTGATGGGTGCACCCCGAATATCTTCAGCAAATGGAGTGATCACGGGAGGGAGATTAGTGTTACCCGAGACCCAAACCGAAACGCACCTCTCAGAAGGCCATTTGGCCTACCATGTCATGAACTCTCATGAGTCCTAAGCGATTACTATAGTGACGGAGCTCAACGTTGGCGGTCGCCATGTTTGCTCTTGCGTCTCTCCACGCTCCTTGTTTCCGTTTTGTGTTAATGACCATCCCCCCCAATCTCGGCGAGTCCAGCGGTCAGTATTTCAGCTCTGCGCCCGACTTTAAGCTTGATGTGTACTTTCGCGCAGGAACTTCACAGAAGCATTTTCTCAGACAAGCCCAACTCCCCAGCCAGTCTCCAGTCCAGTGCTTATTCACGTTCCGTGCCGCGAAGATCCGAAAATTGAGTGATTCTTCAACTATGTGATGTTCTTCAGTCAATAACCATAGCTTACAGCTAATTTGTAATTAGCGTAATATCTACAGACAGAAGATGTTGTCTGGTCTGAGGCTCTGTATAATTATATTTGTATATATTATTTGTAACAGCTGATTTATTTGGTGTAACTGATTTAATGAGCTCATTAATAACAATTATCCCCTGAATAATGGTGATATGTTAGTTTGGCAGCAAGTATGGAAAACGGGGGTAAGCTTCCCTGCTGCATACCCCCCCCCCCCCTTCATCCGCAGATTGAGTGGATTATATTGGGGCAGCACCAGGGGGCCACATCTCATCAATGCCTGCCGTTTGCAGCTGGGTTGCTTGAAGCCATTTTCGTTCAGTGGCTCCCGACGTCCGACTGAGATTTTAGCCTCCCCAGGGGCTCCAGACCGTCCCTCCTTCGATTCTCCCCGAGATCTCGCTCGCTGCCAGGGCGGGGCAGGCAGAGAGGCTTGCAGCTGGAGCAGCGAGCTCGGCCCGCTAAGCCCGTCGTTGTCAAGGATATTGGAAGTTACACACGCTGCATTAAATCATGCAGAAAAGTTAGCGGGCGCGTAATCGCGCTGCTACCCGCGGGATAATCACTTTAACTGGTGTCGCAGTGAGCCACTTTTAGGCTTAATCCTAAATGTTCTCTTGCTTTCTTCCAAACAGTGGGGTTGCAGCTAGCTGGAGCCCCATGAGTGTCACCTGGGCCGGAAAAAAAACAAGACCCAGGGACCTTTCGGGTGGCTGGACACGTCAGCCGTATCAGTTCGGCAATGAGGATTAATGAATAAAGCGAAAGGGCAGAACCTTATGTGGGAAACGAGCTGGGCAACTTGCTGCCATTAGCTGGGTCAACATGGGGAGCAGATTACACTGGACTTGGGTCGGAATCATGGTCTCGTCCAGGATGAAGCAGTCAGGCTGGAATGTGCTGGCTATCTGGTCTAAACCCCGGGAGAAGGACGACCGGGTTGGGGTCGAGGCGGCTTTCGGTGAAGGTGCAAGCGAAGGTGATTAATCTGCATAGAGCTGAGAGTAGTAATCTTCCCACTGAAGGGAAAAGGGGGATTTTGAGATGATCTTGGGTTATTTCGAAAAGTGTCTTGGATCTCGGTTTTCTTGTGCCTTTTGAGGTGTTTAGAGGTTTCCGCTTGGGGTGAATACTGTCCTCCGTTTCGGCCTCCGGTGGATTTGCGTCCCTTCTGAGGGTGTCCCCTGCATGCGACCGACGTTGGTTTTTGCCGCAGGTTCTGACCCCCGACGAGCTGACGAAGGCGCAGCGATCCGTGGCCTTCGGCTGCATCAAGTACGCCGACCTGTCGCACAACCGCATCAACGACTACGTGTTCTCCTTCGACAAGATGCTGGACGACCGGGGCAACACGGCCGCATACCTGCTGTACGCCTATACCCGGATCAGGTGAGTCGCCCCCCGGCGTCGGCATCGATCTGGGCGTGGCACGGAAACAACTGCGCCCAGCTGCCGTCGATCGCTCCAGCGGGGGGGGCGCAAGCAAACACGGGGAACGTCTGAAACCGGGTCTCAGACTAGTGACCGGCTCTCGGTCAGTAATGCTCCCAGCAGGTTGCCTCGCCGTTTTCCCACATGAATCTCGGCTGTCGATGACTCCCCTGGGCTGGGGTTCAGGTAAGGGGTGGAGGGAGTGTCAGGAAGGCTGAAAACATGAGAGAGACGGTCCCTCACGAGCTCCTCGTCGATTCCCCGCCCCATGTTGCGAGTGCCTCTATCACCCATGAGTGCAGGCAGTTAACGGCCTTTTATCCTCCTGCCGGCCGTCCAGGTCCATCGCGCGCCTAGCCAACATCGACGAGGAGGCGCTGCGGCGGGCAGCGGAGACCACGCAGGTGCTGCTGGACCACGAGAAGGAGTGGAAGCTGGGCAAGTGCATCCTGCGCTTCCCGGAGATCCTGCGCAAGATCCTGGATGACCTGCTGCTGCACACGCTGTGCGACTACCTGTACGAGCTGGCCACCACCTTCACGGAGTTCTACGACAGCTGTTACTGCGTGGAGAAGGACCGGCAGACAGGTGCGTTTAGTACGGCTACGGCTCGAGTTGAATCGCTCGGGGGTCCTGAAGCCGTGTTCCGCTATTGCCCAAGGCTAGAGTCTTGCAATGTTCACGTACTCGCTCCCCTTCAGGCGAGTCCCCTATCCCATACCCGTCTGCTGCATAAGCTCTGGAGATGATTTTTGTCCTGGGACCGGGCAGCGGCAACGTCTACGGCCGTATTTCTTTCCGACGGTGCAACAATTCCCGTCCCGGACTGTTTGAAAGTTATCGATATACCGGCGAGATGACATACGGCAGTCTCGTCCCCAGAGGGACGCGTCGGAGGCTTTCCGCCAGTCGCCAGCGCTCCCCTGGAGCGTATCCGCCTTCGCGGATGTGCCGCATCGCCCAGGAACCCTGCAGATTCATTAGATACACCGCGGTGGTTCTTGAATACCATCCGAAGGTTATTAAATTAGCTTTTAATCAGAATAATTTACAATATTACACATTTCCTATTAAAAAGGGGTGATGTCCGTATGTCTGCAAAACATGGCCAGTAACTGTTCCACAGCCAAGAGCAGCTATATTCTACCACGAGGTACAGCCATGTCTGATGCTCTTGGCTATTTATTTACTTTGCTTACAAGCATTATCCTTCATAAGTTGGGTCTCCAGTATGGGTTTTAATAAACAGTGCAGCGTCAAACATGGGTCTTGGCCAGATGCCCGGCTTCTCACTCGCGCGTTGAATCAATGGTTCTAAGCACAGAAGCCGACTAAGTGCCTTAAATGTATTATAAGCCTATAAAATTTCATTGTGATACTGAAGTACCTGTTACTGTTCCAGGTTTTTGGGCTTGGTGCCTTACATGTGGGCTTTGATTCTTCACCCTTACAGTTTGTAAACGTTTCTGTGTAATTCGGAATGGGAGAGTGATGCTATTATTTAATGCTTTTGGTTTTTCAGGTTAACGAGGTAATGTTTTGATTGATTGATTAATGACACCAGTTAATGTTTCAACAAGGAGTCTTTGAGTTTAGTCTGTGTCTGTTGCGAGTCCCTTAAAGTCCTTTAAAGATGCATTCGCTTGCTATGAAATGCTTAAAAACATGAATGAAGAGGGTCCTCCCCATGTGTGGGGTAATGGCTTGGGGTCAAAACGCCAACATCCCTTGAGGAATTAACTAGCTGCGATGCGGTTTGCTAATGAGCCAAGAAACCCAATGAAGTGAACCTGATGAAGCGTCTCCTGAGTGGTCGGTCAGCTCGGCATTGCAGGCGTCTGACCTGTTCCCTGTTCCTTTGTCCAGGGGAGGTCGTCAAAGTCAACATGTGGAGGATGCTACTGTGTGAGGCCACGGCTGCCGTCATGGCCAAGGGCTTCGACATACTCGGGCTCACGCCCGTCCAGAGGATGTGACCACCCCCCCCTGCGAGTCGCCTCATGTCCTACCGTCAAAAACCAAATAAATGGGACTGGCTGTAAAAAAAAAAAAAAAAAAAAAAAAACATACAAAAGAATACCTTGACTCTCCGCTCCTCATTCACCGTACAAGTGTTACGGATCTTGCCAGGATTGCAGCATGACTCAGGCGGCCTTTTTAGACTCTGACTTTTTTTTTACTCGGTACTTATGGCTTAACGCAAGTCAGCGCCACAATTTAAGAGCTGGGGGGAGCTTTTTGCTCCCCACGACTGTGGAAGGGAATTTAAAAGCCCTTTAAGGACGAAAGTTCTTGGCTCATTTGTTTAATATTATTTTAACTGAATTTCAACCTTGATGCATTCTGTCGTTTCATCTTCGGGAAAGAATTTCTCTTGGCTTGATTGTTTATTTACTCTTTACATCTCATGGCGTCGTCACGTTTGCTCCACCATTTCTCCCAGTTAGTCAGTAGTGGTCGAGAATTGGGGGGGGGGTGAAAGGGTTTTTTTTTATTCATCGATTGCTCTTTGTTCATACCCAAGGACTCTGGGGTGACCTGGCCGGCGGTGAGTAATACAGGTCTCGGCTGACAATCGGCGGGATGGTTAATAGATTAATGCCACTTAACAGGCCACTGTGTATTTTACCGATGCATGATTAACTGCAGGCTCGGAGAAGCCGTTACTGGCCTGGGGGAAGTATATTAGAGATTGGGGAGAGGGGGGCTGCCCTGCAAATGAATTTTCAGCCACTGGCTGCCCCGAGTACAAGTGTCTCACTCGGTGCTGTTTTTATTTCCGCTTCTTTGGTTTAGCTGACATGGAAAGGTGCGCCGCAGTCAACACCAGGGCGACGGCGATTTTCAGAAAGACAGGCGGAGCCACATGGCCCATTTTTATTCACTGGCTCCTGAGCAACACGAACCCCAAAACTGATTATGCGAACTCACCCTAGTGGATCGGTTACTGGGGGACGGAGAGTTTAGTGGTAGGTGCAGTCAGTGTGTGTGTTCAGGGGTCTAAGTCAAGGGTGGAGGTTTGAATCTGGTGGTCGGGATGAATCCAGTTTGAGGAACAGATGCCAACATTCAGTATTTCTCCTCTGGTCTCTGATTCACTAAGTTGTTTTTGTTTTCCTTCCCGTTATGGTTATAAAAAAAACTTTGTACCGCTCTTGGTCACTCATATCTGTGTGTTATATTATGTTTGTTTAGTAGATGGGTTTATCCGAAGCAAATGAACTTTTTGAGCAAACAGGGTCAGCCTGTCCCAGGAGTAATTAATGTTTAAGGGCCTTGTTCAAGGGTCCAACGGTAGAATCGCTCTGCTGCCCCCAGGGTTTTGAACCAGTGACCTTCGGAGCACAGACACACTATTCCAACCCACTGAGCCACGCACATGTGCACAGTGACACTACGTATTGGAACAAAAGTCACAAGTGTCCAACCTTTTCACCTCTGGCCTTACCTAAGCGGTATGGCGTGGGAATCCCTCTAAGCCTGGCGTGGACATGGCTCTGGGGGCAGAATTTTATGTGATTTCACCATAAAACGGAACAGCCACATCACTGAAGCAGTGCGTTCATGGACATTTGTGTATAGCAATGTCAATAACACTACCAGCCCCCCACCCCTTGGGGCTGCCACATTTTGGCATTTACACTAAATAGCCTTAGGAGTAGGTCCTGTGCAGTGTGGAGTCCTGGCGCGACTGAGGGAGTCCAGCCCCTGTAAACGAGCTGTGGATTTGTCATGGGCCGTTTGTCTTTGCCAAATATTTGGAGCGTTGATGCGTTAAGGCCTTTGTGTTAAGCACCAGGCAGTCAGGCATTGAGCTGAGCTATGCGACGGCAGCTGGAAGCCCTGCAGCATCGATAATGAAGTGCTCTGATGGCTTATGTAGGTCTGATCTTCCACAGGAGGTCAGGATTTTTTAAATTCATAGACGGCCATGGGATTAATGGACATTTTTGATTTGTCTGAAGCAACAAGAAGGTTACAATGATGATTATAAAATGACAAAACAGGCAGCATGATTTTCATTACATCTTTAATATAAAAAATGTTAAACCTTTCTGATTGCTGTATAATATTTTAATAAAACTCTTAATTGTATTTTAATATATTTGTTAAGTTATCTTCAAAAGGCACTTAATAGGACATTTATAACAATAGACTGCATTTTGAAATATATATATACAGAAATATAAATGAATTTATTAATATTTTGCTCAGAAGAACACATTTGTTTTGGCATATCAAGATAGACGTCTTCTACATTTGTTTGTTAGCAGATGCTTTTATCCACAGTGACACATTTTTGAGGAAGCAGGGTCAGATGGGGCCTGGAGCAATAGGGGTTTAAGGGCCTTTCTCAGGGGCTCGACTGAAAAATCGCTCTCCCGACCTTGGGATTCGAAACCACGACCTTCCAGTCATACGCATAGTGCTCCTGAACGTTCCTACCAATGCAGATGTATCACGTGTTTACGTTATGAGGGCTATCATACAAAACGAACCTTCCAGCTACATAAAAAGAGCTGGTTTAGTTTTAGGACGTATCCTTTGTTAAAGCCGTGTGCGAAGACCTTCCCGGGTGTAAAGACCTCAGAGAGGTAAGTTTGGATGTAAAGGGCCCAGCAGGGACTCACGCGAGCCGTTTTTGAAGCTGACATTAAAGGCAATGCATCGCAGAAGTGTCTTTGGAGGAGGAATTTAAATGGGATGAGACGTGTCGGTACTCGGCCTCCCCCTGCAGCAAGCCCTCTGGCGCCCCCAAAAGGCTCAATTTTTGTCCACAGGCAAAATTGTACCCTTCCTTTAAAAGTTACATAAATAGTTTCAGCTGCAGGCCTTGGGAAAATGTTCAATTCCCGTTATTCTGGGAATACGCTGGGAAGATCCGTAAGTGGGGAACGTGGGATGGGACGGGGCCCTGCTCATGTCTTGGTGTTGGCCGCGTCGTCCTTGAAAGAGTCCCTTATGGCTGTCATCTCGGACAACAAAAGGTGTCCCCACACCTTGTTGTGCCATGCCGGAGAGCGCCCCCTATGTGTAACAGAAAGTGACACTTTAACGGTGTGTGAACGGAAAAAGAACAGACAGTCTGTGAGCCCAGCTGAGCACATGTAAAAATACTCCTGTTTGGGCAGCCAAAATGCATTTATAACGACTTCCAACTAAACGAAAAAATGTATGTAAATAAGAAACTACTCAGTACTTCAGCATATAAGCTAGAATCAACTGAAGTTGCAAAACAAAAACACCATAAATCTTCGCTTTCATGTTTATGACAAGGAAACGAATAAATGAATAAGGAAACAGCTTCAGCTTTACTAGAGTGGGGGATCTGGTCTCCAGATTCTATTCTCCATCCATCCATCTAACATTCAGTAGATGGCTGCTGTGATTCTGGATGCCAGTTTATCGTAGGTGCATACTTGCACACGTCAGAGATCTGGAGCTAAACCCTCATCAACACACAGAACAAGTTGGGGATCACGCTTTAGACCGTGGAGTTGTTTGCAGGACATATTCTAGGTGATAATAGTAACGGCATTGGTAACCCCTTGGTGGCCCTTTCCGTTCATTAGGCTAATGGCTAACACCATGGTGGCCCACTCTGATAATGTGGCTAATGGCTAATGCCATGGTAAACCTCTCTGCTCATGAGGCTAATGGCTAACACTGTGATGGCCCTCTCTGATGATGTGGCTAACGGCTAACACCGTGGTGGCCCTCTCTGATGATGTGGCTAACGGCTAACACCGTGGTGGCCCTCTCTGATAATGTGGCTAACGGCTAATGTCATGGTAACCCTCTCCGCTCATTAGGCTAACGGCTAACACCGCGATGGCCCTCTCCGCTCATGAGGCTAATGGCTAATGCCGCGGTGGCAATCTCCACTCATGTAGCCAATGGCTAATGCTGTAGCGGCTCTCTCTCTCATGAGGTTAACAGCTAATGGCTAATGCTGTAGCGGCTCTCTCTCTCATGAGGTTAACGGCTAATGGCTAATGCGTTGGCGGCCCCTTCCGCTCACCTGGTGTCCTCTCGGCAAACGTGGGTCAGCCGTGTCCTCTTGGCCCCCACGGGTTCCAGCAGGTGGACGCAGCTGAAAACCTTGGCCCTCACGGCGTCGACGGGGACGTCCGGGCGCTCGGTGGAGACGGCGGCCAGGATGAAAGTCCCCGTGGTGGACTCGTGGTGCCAGGTCCTGGGACAGAAATTAGAAAGGCTTGTTATGTCCTGCTCATTAAAGATGAGGGCGGGCAGGCGGGACGCATCAGCTGCGACACACATGACACGCGTGTGGTTTGTTACCATGGAGACCATGCCTCATGAACTCCAGGACGCGACGAAGTTTTTTGCTAAATGCAGAACTTTATGTCTGAGCTGCATTGTAGCCCATAAAGCCTCTCATCAAGCTACCGCCGGCGTCCACATGAACATCTTTTCATGTTTCATTAAATTTCCTGCCCGTCAGTGCCATCTGTCGCCAGTTTGCAGTTTTATTGCGCTGTGAAGATAATTATCTTAAAGGCGCCACGTTCTCCGCGGATGACAGGCTTGCCGGCAGGCCCGGTTTTGCCCGACGCTTCCAGGCGCTGCGTTCGCTGCGATGCCTTCCAGACGCCCACGCCACTGTGGAATTCGGCGACCACGGAGAAATTAACCCGCTGCCGCGCAGCCACTGTGCACTAGCAAGCCTTGATAAGTACCCGTTGGGCTACGCTTTACCTGAGCAGCAGGTGCTCCTGTAGGGGGCGCCGTCCCCCGCCGTGTTGGACGTAGTGGTACACCTCAGCGCTGGCCCCCAGCGCCTCCACCACCCGGGAGCTGTGCAGATCCCTGTCCCAGAGCTCGCGCTGGCGGAGCAGCCGCTGAGAGACCTCAGCTGGGGGGGCGTCCACTTCCGCCGAGGCCTTCCAGAGCCGCAGGCCGCGGCCGTCCTTCACCTGCCAGCACGGCACGTTTGCACTTGCTTATTACCAGGCATGGCCGTGTACGATTCCCAGGCCACAGGGGCAATGGCCTGTGTTGAAAGCTGATTGGCCCACAGAGTCCCCGGCCCCTGTCACTCACAAGTCAACACATATCATTGGCTAATGATAAGGTCGGCCCCTCTTTAGTGGCTATGACACAATCATAGCCGTGTGTCTACACGCCTAATAATATTATTTTAGAAATTATACAAAATGGGGCCACTGCAGCAAATATTGCGTTCAACATTTAACCCTCAAGGGCCACATAAAGCAGTGAAATACTATAGGTGACAGGGATTACATCACCTTCAGTGGTCCCTGCTCACACGTAACCAAACTGAGCATCAAAGGCTGCATCTCCCATCCATCCATGTCTTCCTAAGCTACACCCAAGCTGCATGTTGTCAGGGGGGCTGCCAGGGATTGTGGGCCCCCAACCCAGACCAATCCAATTATGTTCCGATGTTTTTTGGGTCCCGCCCACTCAGGGCACTTTGAATACTGTGCATATGCACCTCTTCAGCGTACAACACTGGAAACTAACTGTGGCGGGTTTTTATGCTGTCCTGTAATTCCTGCCAAACGCCACAGTTAACCCACAGGCGTGGAGACTGGGTGTAAATAAGGTTGTGCCGAAATTAGTTCTATTAAATTTAAATCACTTTGTTTTTCAGGGAACTGAGGGGGGTCTGCTTGTGCCCCACAGGGGGAGTTGCCTTCAGATAAGAAATGGTGGAGGATCTATCCGCACCTTTTTAAAAGCCACGTCCACGTGGTCCGAGGTCGAGCACGGGGTCCAGCTTCTGAACCTCTCCCTGGCTTCCCTCAGCGCGTTCTGGACGGACAGGTCCAGCTGGGCCCGCTTGTCCTCATCCTCCTCGCTGGAACAGGCCGGGAAGTTCAGGCCCCAGTCCAGATGTACGCCGCCCTCGTCTATCATGCCTTGATTCTGGGTCATCCAGCATTTTGGCACCTAGGTTATGGAGAAGGCAGAGAGTATAAGCAATTAGGATATGGAAAAAAACAAGTTTGCCGAAACCTAGTTTATTTAAACGTGAGATTCACGTACATGTACCTCGTACACTAGGGATTAAGCCAAATACTCTGAAGTATGTGGTTACGCTTGGCACTATGAGAATGCATTCTGTTTCTGACCCGAATCTACCGGAGATGCCCAGTCTGCAGGTACCTGGAAGAGGTGTGGTGCCTCCGAGATCATATGTGCCAGGCCCTGCGTGGCTGCCAGGTTCTCGCTGAGGTCCCTCTGGTCCGGCCGGCCTAGGCTGTATTTCCTGTGACTGAGCTTGCTGGGGGGGGGGGCAGACGGCCGCTGCTTGGAAACTGTTTCTGGGCACGTAATGGATGCCAGATGGTCGCCGACGAGTCGCTGGTCCCATCCGTGCGTCCGGCGCTGCCCCGCGGCCTTCTGGGGGATTTCTCGGACTCTTGGTCATGGCTTGACCTCGACCCGCTTGTTACAATTCCCACCAGCCGCCCCCGCCGACCTCCACCAAAGGTCGCAGTGACCGTAGACGTACTGATACGATGTTTCTGTATCCAGGGAAAATTTCTGTCACGACCTGAAACCCTCCCTTTGGCGAACCTCTGGCCTTAATGTTGAAACGATGCCATAAAGAATGTTCTGGAGCCACGGGCGGCCGTTCTCTCTACTCTGGCTTTGCCTTTGGGCTCGTAGCGCCCCGCTAGCCGGAATGATTATGTGCATTATCACTCCTGTTTTGCTACATTAGACGTCTTTGCCATGGTGCCCATTGTGCCTGAATCTGAAAGGTAAACTTTGTGTTCTTTCTACTAGCTCCCTCACCGCCCCCCGCACCCCCC
>JAABNY020000064.1:1637808-1648734 GCA_015164015.2 Brevimyrus niger | reverse complement strand
GGAGGACCCGGGGCTTGAACCTGCAACCCTCCAGTTGCCGAACGATAGCCCTACCTCCTGCGCCACCATCTTCCCCAGCATGTCGGACTGGTTTAAGCTAGCAAGATGTTTGTCTGTCGCTGGAATCTGACGGCGAGCTGTTTTGGGCTCTGAGTCACATCAAACTATTTCTACTGTCATATTTCTCAGTCTCTCAGGAAAAAGAAAGATGAGAAAGATTCTGCATTATGTGCATGTTGTTCCGCGTGTGCGGCAGACCGCATGACCCTCATGTGGAAAAAGCAATTAACCCTTTCCACAAATTTACAAAGACTGTTCATAGGTGAAAAACAGCTCTTTGTCGGAAATTACATTAAGTCATCGTATTGACTCAAGGCTGCAGTTATGTAAAGTTATGAGTGTTTTCTGGAACTGTGGTTAACTGTGCCATTTTGTGGTCCTGTACAGACCTGCGATCTCTGACTGCTTGAGTGCATGCGATACCAGACCCGCTGACGTATTCTGGCCTGCATTAACTTACTGCTAAGACTGCGGCCAATTCAGCTCATAAATAAAAATGTTTTTTCTTTTTTTTTTAAAGAAAAAAGAGAACTGTTTTTACAGTGTGGAAACAAAAACCAAGGAAACAGCAGATGTCTACGGGAAACAGCGACACGAAAAACAAAGTTTTGTGTTCCCGTTTCTTGGAGCGGAGAATATTCATTTTAATTGCTAAAATAATTTGCCTGCGAGTCTCTGCTGAGCCGATCCCCCTTCTGTGGCTGAATCACTTTAACAGTTTCGAGGCAGGAATTATCAGAATGCAGCGAGCAGAGATTCCCGGCCCGGGGAGTCCTGGCTGCATGGGTGTCAGCGCCAGCTCTTTTAATTTAGGTTATGTTTATTTGACAGAAACTTTCATCCAAAGCAGCAAACTTTTTTTTTTTTTTTCCAGAAATCAGGGTCAATCAGACCATGGAGCAATCGAGGGGCTAAGGGCCTTGGTCAGGGGCCCAATGGTGAAATCACCCAGAGGACCTGGAGACCTTGGCTTCACAGGCAAAGCATCCTAAGCCAGTGAACCACACCCCCCTCCGTAATGCTGAAATGGCCTGGATCAGGTGCCCTGTGGTGACATTCAGAAAGATGTAGATTGAATAGTTCCCAAAGACGGAGGGCAACAGCCTGGCACTGTGTAGTCAGGGCCGTTGACACCAACTGGACCTCAACAACAGCTTGGGCTGATTGTTATCCTTCCCATAATCCCCGTCTCCACTACCCCAACTGCCCCCCAATCCCCCCGCCCCGCCCGCCCCCAGTGGCCATAGTCATGTGTCAGAGAAGTGGAAATGGTCGAGTCACTTAGCGAACGTGATGGCCCCATGGGTGGGCCTGCAAGCAAAATCATTTAGCGGCCACGTCAATCCCCGTCGTCTCCCAGGCGATGCGGCGGGCCCCTGGGGGCCAAGTGGTTCTCTTGCGGTGTACGGGGCCCAAAAACTGCCCATTAGTGCCGTCTGAGTCTATCATTGGCTCCGTCAGTGGGATGCTATGGAATCTGATGGGTATGGCGTTGCAGGCTGCACTGAGACATAAATCCCAATGCCTTCAATCTCGCTCTCTCTCCCTCTCTCTCTTTCACACACACACACTCACTCTCTCTCTGTCTCTCTCATTTGCCTCCCTTTCGACTGCAAGAGCCACGGCTCAATACTCGCGCAACGTGAACATTTATTTGTCAAGAGCGACAGGGAAAATGAAAAATCCCGCCCCCCCGGGCCGATAAAAGCAGGAGCACCGACGGCCCTTCATCCCCCACATCACCGGAATCCCTGCTCCCGCGACGAGCCCTTTGACACGTGTCACCTTGAGAAACACACGTGCGCGCGTGCGTCCGACGTACAGGCCTAAATGAAAACAACAAAAAAACACAGGACGTGCTTTTATCATGAGAAATGAAGGGTTCGGAACCGCCCGGCACGGATCCGATAACCGGTGCCTGTCACGAGCGCGTCGATTCGTCCGCTGGGTCCACTTACCCGTGGCTGCGAACGGTGCTGTGGCGACTGAGAGCAAAAGCCGGACCGTTAAAGAGGCGGGACATTTCGGGGAGACTTAGGTAGCAGAATTAGGGTATTACGAAGGAGACAGCTGCTCGTGAAGGGCACCAAGGAGTCCGGTTCGCTTTTTGTGTAAAAGGAAAACCTTCCTGTAAATAAGCACTTCAGGTTGACTCGGGCTATTTCAAGTCATTACAGGTAGCTTCTGGGAGACCCACCCCATTCACCGTCTCTGCCCATAAATGACTCATACGGGTGCCATTAGGGAGTCCGAGTCGAGCAGCCGAGCGAGTCTCAGAAGAAGAAAAAAAAAAAGGCCGAGCCTTAATTACACGGCTTTTCACCAAGATCTCCCTCTCGCAGGCTGTTGAGACACCATTAGGAAAAGCCTCCTGGCAACCAGCATACCTCCCTCTGATGAGCCAATCTGCAGATTGAATTACAACAAGCAGATTAAATTATAATGCAGGGAGCGTAGCTCGGGTCTCTTAACACAGTATTAACCTACCATTAATTAACTAACCCTCCGCTAATTAATTAACACCATGAACCCACCGTTAATTTAGCAAAAAGCACGAAGTTGTTATCACGGAAAAGGCTGTTAGTGGCCGGCTAATGCGTCGGGCGCCCGTATACGTGAGCGGTTTTAACGTTGTGCTTCGCTTCGCGATTGTGAGGCGTACCGGCTTAAAGTGCCTCTCCATGCCAGGAACAGGGTTAAAGGAAATGCAGGTGAACCTGATTAGAAGTGAAGGCCCTCTGGTAATTGAGGAACGCCTTCATCCGGGGAACACCTGCTTGAGGTTATCAGGAGAGAGGCGCTACACGCGGTCGGACCAGAGAGTGTTCCGGAACGTCGAGTGGAGTGCCGGGGATATTATTCATCGATTGTCTGTCCGTTCCTGCGGATGAACTGTTCTACATTACAGCTGTTTTGTTTACTGAAATTTAAGCGAGATTTTAAAAAGGCCTATAAATACCACCAATTTATCCAGGCATTATTTAAACCTGGACATGCATAGTACTTGTAAACGTCATTCCGGGTTGGGATTTTCCTCATCAACAGCACTGGAACACAAACCCCGGATTATGCTGTCATATGATTGTGAAAGTTTGGTGCTATTTCTTTATCTATTGCACATATAACATTGCTAATTCACTATAACTCTTTAAAGCACACGCTCACTTTGTTTGCACCATGTTTATGATTTTTGCACCTTGTCTGTTAGGCACTATAAGTATGTTTGTCTTTGTGTGCTGTTCTTTCGACTGGACATCAGAATTCCCCCTGGAATTAAACTGCATATTTTTTGTAATATATTATAAATGAAAAATGGGATGGAATGGGCCACTTATTACAACCACCCCCTCAATGAAAAGTTGGTACCTCCCAATTTGCAAGCATTTTATCTTTTACCTTTTATCTTTGTCAGCTAGGATCTGCAAAGAGAGGGAACCTTTGGGCACCTTGTCCAGGGCGCCCCCTGTGCTTCGGGCGATAGGACCTGGATTAGGGTTTGTACAAGATCGATGGGCGGTAATTAAGTACCTGCAGTAATTTGAATACAGCCGGTTACAAATCCAGGCATTTTTTTTCCCCCCACAGAAATCATTCTGATTGAGCGAGTTTTTCTTTGTGCCTCAATTACATACCAACCCAAGTTTCAATTGAGAGAAATCCTGTGCTGATTTTCTCAAAGCAACAAAGACTGTGCATTGGGTGTTTGTCCATGTGAGCCAAAACGAAAGAGAAAAGCGGAAGTGGACAGTTAGGAATTGAAAATAAACAGCAGACGAGCGTCATGTGAACGGCGAGAGCCGGGAAAGCAGATAAAAATACATTCAGCTCCCTGGAAACAGACCAGACTCCATGAACTTAAAAGAAGTCAACAGTGTCCGGGCGAATGCCAAAATGTGCGCTGAGGGATTAGTCCTCTTAGAGATCTTTTGGGGAACGTTCCAACCCTAACCCTGGGAAATGTTTGGAAACACCTACATGTCCTTTTAAATGTGACATATTTGATGTTTAACAGTTCTGGCATTTGATAGTGGACAAACAAGTGTTATGTCTACCCCTTCAGCATCGTCTTCAACATGAGCCGTGTTCGGGCCTCCGGGAACTGCTTGTGTTTCAGTCCTGAGAAATTGTTCTTCTGTCTTAAAAAAAATCTAAGACTCTCTCACCTGTTCGAGCTAGGAGGGCTTGGAGCCAGATCGCTCGGCCTATTATTATTATCTAATAATGTCCATCCGATCATCTTCCAACTGCTTATGTTGGAGAGGGTCACATGGGAGACTTGGAGCCCATGCGAGAAGGATATCAGGCTGCGGCACGCCTCGAGTGGAGTGCAATTCCATGGTAGCAAGTTATAAACTCCAGTTACCCAAAGTGCAGGTCTTGGGACTGCTGGAGTGAACCCATGTGACAGAGGGAGAGCATGCAACTTCAAGCTGGCAAACCTGGAGGTCCTGTGCCACCCTTACTTAATAATGCATGTTCTGAATATTCAGAAGGATTTTCAGAGATACTTTCCTCCATCGGTTTCCCAGCTGGCACCTTCATATCATACATTTATCCCTTTTCTCCAAGACTCTTTGAAAAACCCGGGGGGGGGGGGTCTCTCATTAATGGAGCTAATGAAGAGGAATGATGGCAAGGGGCACCTTCTGAGGTTACCATAGAGATTCTCGCCCCCTTCCCCATGGGAGTTGTGCAATGTGCCTGCCAGATGTTTGTGTGCTGGCTCTGCGGGCTTCCTTGGGCAGTTTATACTAGACTTGTCAGAGGTAGTTTTCCTATTGGATGCACAAAAAAAGGACAATGGCGGCAGATCACATGACTCCAGCTGGACAAGGATTGGTCCGTTTATGAACTGCCTATATCTTATGCAACCCTGCTATCGGGCAAGTTTAAACCTTTCATACAGTCGAGCAATATAGTATAATTAAAGCTTTTTCAAGTTTGAGGTGGTCTATTAAGTGGCAGATGGACTTATTAGGGTAATGAACCTCTGTTGTTTTCGTTTTCTTAAAATCACAAGGCATGAGAGAGAGAGAGAAAACAATAAATTGAAAAGATTACAGAGCATTTCGCTGTACTGACTGATTTTATCCATTTTCTGTACCCGCTCGTTCTATTTAGGATTTCAGAACTTGTTGATGTGAGGCTGGGAATAAGCCAGGATGGAGCACCAAAACATCACAGGGCATGTTCACACACACACAAGGAGCTGGGGCGAAGACTCGAACCCCAGTCCTAGAGGTGTGAAGTAACAGCGCTAACAACTGAACCCCCATTTCGCCCCTATTGATTTCTTCAGAATGAATAAGGAGCAACCAAATGCCTCATTGTATGCTTATTTAACATGGGATAAGATGCAGTTAAAGAATTTTTTCATTTAGAACGTCAAAAAGAAAAGCGTTTCGGACTAAAGGGAGACGAAATCGGATTGTTTGAAGAGCGAATGCGACAAACACACCGGTAAAGCTGCATGTTTCAAAAGCTGGGCTGATACGTCGGTTCACCAGACAGCTCTGAATTATTCAGTCCTGCTGCTGAATGCCAAGCGCTGAGCCAAAAACGCCCATCGACCAGGAAACCTGCACCGTCAGCCTTCTCTATGGGGCGTCAGAAGAGGCATTTGATGCTTGGCGTTGTTGCGCTACACCAACAAGAATGATCTCTGAATTCGATATGCCTGCTGTTCCCGAAACGACGTGTGCTCAGTGAAAAAGGTTTTTTGAGGTGTCAGGGTTGTATTTTAGCATTCCTCTGAGTCCCTCTGCCAACCTCCCATAACCATCATAGTAAACTCAACCATGGTTTGCAATGAGTCTGGGGTTCAAATCCACGAAAGAAAGGCTCACGGAATGTTTTTTTTACCTCCTGACTGCGGCTGACGGACAGAGACGGTGTTAATCGCTTCTCCTGTTTCCCTGCTGTTAGCCATTTGATAATAGGAATAATAAGCTTTGCTGTTCCTTGTCATATTCCAGCGACCTTATTCATCTCACCTGTCACGATGACATTCGGCTCACAGAGATTAATCATACGGCAAAGTCACACACTCTCTCCGACAAGTCATCTGGGTCTTATGAAGCAATGTTTTCTTTCTTTCTGTTTTGCGGGAGATTTATAATACATAGAAACGTGTAATGTAGTATCTTGTGGTCTGTTTTATATTATTCGGACGTCTTGCCAGAGTTACCAGTGAGCATCGGTCGCTCGTTGTAAATATTTTGGAGGGAAAACACGTGTTCCCGTGTGACAGCTGCGTTTTGTTACTGTGAAGGAGAACAAAGCATAATGAAAGAGAAGTGGCGTGAAGGAAAACCGTTAGCAACGACGTATGACAAATATCACCAGGAGTAATACGAGAAACAAATGAAACTCTCTGGCGCTGTTTCTAAGGGCGTTGCTGAGGCAAGGCTAGTTTTTTCAGCCTTGCTTTCCCTGAATGCTAATCTCTCCTCCCCTCTTCCTCCTAAAACAAGGGTAGGGCTTGACACTTTTTTATGGGGCAGCTAGATGGCTTACTTAAAGGGGTTTGAGTGAGAAAGGGGTGAGTGGAAATATGTAGGAAGGCCTCTGACCTTGACGATACACCTCCTTGGCCGTTAGCGTATCTTAGCTCTCTGCTAAGTTTGCCATCTGAAGACTCAGGGAGGCAAGTTTTGTGAAAACAAATCTATCTCCTTGGAGCCAAGAAAGGAAATGACATCATTCTGTGACTCGAAGGGCCTGGACAGAGCACTTCTATGACTCTAAACTTTCTGTTGATTGTCCTTCCATACAGGAGGGACGCCAACTCAGAGGACAAAACGGCGTATTGAGTTCAAATACCGTTTGAGGACCGAAAAATCCATTATCGTGCCGTTAAATCCATTTATCCTGTACTCCGTACCACTGGAAACATTTTATAGTCCTCGTTCCATTTAGGAATCCCCACGGAACTGTATACAAGAAGCGTTAAACACATTTAACAAACAACATACTCTAACAAACACATAGCAGAAACAGACTTCAAATGCATCCATATATTTCAGCGCATAATTGCTCTGCCAGCAAAAACAAACTGTGGGTGGGCCACAGTCACTTCATAGAATCTGTTATTTTTATTCAGAGGTGTACTGTTTAAAGTCCGTCACCCATTGGCGCTCCCTTGCTGTGTGTCCCGCTCTCGAAGCCTCAGTGAAACGCAAAACCGCCAGAACGTGAAAGTCAGCTCCGTTTCTCTAAAAACAGTTTGTTGTTTATATATATATATAGTTTTTTACAGAATTGTTGATGATCCTTAAAAACACCGCAGAACTGTTTGGGGAAGAAACTGAGCCTATGTAGAGTTAGTTCAACAAGAATATGCTTTCTAGACTTTTTGATGCTGTCAGAAAAATGATTACCAATTTGTACCTTCGCTTGTATGATATGATATGGCTGTACCCTGAAGGGTAAAGATACAGAAAAGGACTATGAGGAAAATTTTTGTACCATTGGGGGTACATTAATGCTGTTTTTACCTCGGGGATGTTCCTCAGAGTCCATTTCTGTACCTTAAAAGGTACCATTACATACAGATAAGGGTACAATTGGCAGACCCTTGAAGGTACAGCCCCAGTGACAAGCAAAGGTACAAACTGGTACTCTCTTTTTCTGAAAGTATAGACATTTTGACACTCTTTCCTCCCTTCGATTACCCGTTTAATTCAGGTTTACTGTCTACAACAAATGATTTATTTGCAGTAAATTTGGTGCAACAACACATACATTAAATGAGCTGGAATTTACAGTCAGGACCATAAATGTTTGGACAGCAACAAAGTTTTTCAGTTTTTAAAGTTCTGTACATTAACACGATAAATTTTAAAAGAAACAAGTCAGATGCAGTTCAAGTGCAGACTTTCAGCTTTAATTCAGTGGGTAGGACAAAAACATTGCATAAAAATGTGGGGAAATAAATTAATTTTTCTACACAATCCCCTCCTTTCAGGGACTCATAAGTAACTGGACAAATTAATATAACTGCAAGTAAAATGTTCAGTTCTAATACTTAGTTGAAAACCCTTGGCAGGCAATGACTGCCTGAAGTCTTGAACTCATGGTCATGACCAGACGCTGGGTTTCCTCCTTTTTAATGCTCTGCCAGGCCTTTACTGCAGCAGCTTTCAGTTGCTGTTTGTTTGACGGTCTTCCTTTCTGTAGTTTAGTCTTTAGCAAGTGAAATGAATGTTCAATGGGGTTGAGACCAGGCGACTGACTTGGCCATTCGAGAATATTCCCCTTTTTTGCTTTAATAAAGTCCTGGGTTGCTTTTTCTGTGTGTTTTTGGGTCACCGTCCATCTGTATTATGAAACGCCGCCCAATCAATTCGGCTGGATTTGAGCAGACATGGTGTCTCTGAACACCTCGGCATTCATTCGGCTGCTTCCATCCAGTGTCACATCATCAGGAAACACTGCAGACCCAGTGCCACTGGCAGCCATGCACGCCCAAGCCATCACACTGCCTCCACCATGTTTACAGTTGATGCGGTGCTCTTTAGATCATAAGGTGAAACTTTTGATAAATATCTTGATTTCATCTGTCCAAGGAATGCTGTTCCAGAACTCTGCTGGCTCTTTTAGACGTTTCTAAAAAAAGGTCCAGTCTAGCCTTTCTATTTTGAAGGCTTATGGGTGACTTGCATCTTGCAGTGAACCCTCTGTATTTGCATTTATGCAGTGTCTTTATGGTAGACTTATATTGATACGTCTACCTCCTGGAGAGTGTCATTCACTTGGTTGGCCATTACGAAGGGGTTTCTCTTCACCATGGAAATGATTCTGCAGTCGTCTACCACTGTTGTCGTCCGTGGACGTCCAGGCCTGTTTGCGTTGCTGAGTTCACTAATGGTTTCTTTCTTTCTCAGGATGTACGAAACTGTGGACTTTGCCGCTCCTAATGTTGCGGCAATATCTCAAATCGTTTTTTTTTTTTTCTGTTTTTGCAGCCTCAGGATGGCCTGTTTCACCTGCACACTAAGTTCCTTTGACTGCATGTTGTATGTTCACACCTCAGTCTTCCAAATGCAAACAAGAAAACTGCAAATCAACACCAGGCCTTTTATATGCTTCATTGATAATGAAAGAACAAAGGAATTGTCCACACCTGTGCATGAAATAGCTTTTAAGTGAATTGTCCAATTACTTTTGGCCCCATTAAAAAGAGCGAGGCGCATGTTAACGAGCTGAAACTCATCAAACCTTCATCCAATTTAAATGTTGATTTCCTAAAATGAAATATGAGAGTCTGCACTTTACGTTCATGCCCGTTGTATAACTTAAACTGGAATATATTTCAGAAAACAGGCAAAACAGTAAAACTTGTGTCAGCGCTTGTCAATGCTTTGGCGTCCGTGTGCCTGATAGATTTGAGGATGAAACAGAGTCATGTTTGAAATGTCATCCGGGAGTAGACATTGTTTACTGGTGTTTCCTGCTGTATTATTTCATCCCAAGCAGGCCGAGAAACCTTCAGAAACCTTTTTGCAGGAGGACGTTTCTCGCCAAGCGAAATACCTGCATCTCTCACGTCCGTTCGCCCTGACCGCTACGCTACGTATCTCCTTCCATTCGCAGCCACATCAATCGCTTCACATTGATCAAAAAGGGGTTGCGGGCCAAATGTCTTCAGAACCCGTCCCGGACGCCGAAGTTTCCCCTCGAACTTTTTGAATTTCAGGTGTTATTACAGCTGCCGTTGTCCACGGTGCTGCTTGTGTTACGCCGCTCCGGTAATGCTAATGCCATTTACACAGGTGCGTCTCCAATGTTCCTTGTGGTTTCAAGATCCATACGAAGTGTTCTCCGTGTTTTTGTCGTGTACTTGCATGGCGAAAGGCTCCTTTCATTACACAGTGACTTCCCTCGGAATGTCCTGATGTGAGATATACGTGTAACACCTTCCCTACAATGCATACTTCAAGGGAGGTTATATATAAATGACTGTACATACAGGGAAATCTCTAGCATGGTGGATGACATAAGGGTTCAACTATTATGTCTAGTGTATGATTGTCTTATGGCGGATGAGCCATAAGCCCTCTTTCTGAAATGATAATCAGCTTAAAAATCTGAGCATATATTAATCAATGGTAGCTGTCGTATCCATGGTAACCAATAAAGATTCCAAAAATGTAGCTTTTTCTGCCTGCGTTGCGTTAGCATGGAAAAATGTAGATTCTGCCGCATTAAAATACCCTCCCTTGTTATTTTTTTGATACTTGCCAGTTGACTCGTTGGTACTCTCTGGATTGATGTTAGAGCAAACATGCCTGTATTGGTAAATTCGGGCCTCTGCATGCATTAAAAAAAAGCAACGTATTATTTAACCTGTGTGTGGTAATGCTTTGTTGTGAAATGTACAAAAATACCTACACCTGCTGTTCCCCCCTTGTACTGAGCCTGTTTCCGCATCACAGAAATGCTCTGGTTTTAAATTGAATATCCTGACCCCCCACGAGAAAAGTGCTTTCTGATTATTTAAAAAAATATATATATTTAAAAGATGCAATTCAGCTATTCAACAGTTCAGCTATTTTTTTGATTGCGGCGCATTCCCTGGCGCTGTAACCTTGCACCTGCAGGGTTGTAGGTCCAGGCCCGAACTCCCTCCCTTCAGTCTCCAGAACCACTTTGGGGGGGAGGGGGGGAGTTCCGTGTTCATGAAAGGCTTTCCGAGCACCACAGTTCCCCGAGCTGTTACTTTTGAACATGTGCTGTTCCTGTCGGCTTTAACGAGTCTGGCCGTTCTCCTCTGACCCGTCTCATTAAAAAGGTGTTTCCAGTCGCAAAAGTGCAGGACAGACTGCATGTGCTTGTTTATCGTGCCATTAAATTCTAGGAGGGCGG
>JAABNY020000064.1:1618462-1630069 GCA_015164015.2 Brevimyrus niger | reverse complement strand
TCGCTTCCACATCTCCGCGGTACTTTCTAGATGCTGCCTAGTAAATCCGGGCAAGGAGGCTTGGATCGTCATCCAGGGCTTCTTCTCGCAGGCCTCCTTCTTCACAGGCCTCCTTCTCCACAGGCCTCCTTCTCCGCAGGCCTCCCAGAAGGGCCTTCTTTGGTGGCGTGCTTCGGTGACGCCTGACCTACACGCCTTTTCCTCTGAAGCCCCTTCAGTGAGACAGCTGGCTTTGCAGTACCTTCTCTGATAAGTGCGGGCTGCAGATTTCATACTCCTCCTTATTTCCCTGCAATGTGTCGCTCTGAGCTCTGAGGGATTTTCAAAGCCTTCACATGCCCCCCCCATCGCACTTCTCTTCATGCTGTAGGACCTCTTGGGAGGAGGCGAATTTGTAAGTACTGAACAAATGACTACAGGTGACCTGCAAAGGCGGAGTAAATCAACACATTTTAAGGGAATATCCTGTATTTTGAGCTTCAAAGCAAAGAGAGTATGAATAGTTATTGTAGGAGTTTTATCATTATTTTATTATTGTTTTATCATTATTGTCATCAAAGGGGAATGAATACTATCTAAATATAATCATCATTATGACTAATCATCATTACTATCTAAATAAAATTCATTATCTATCATGTCTCTATTGTAGAGATGAGGGCTGAAGCAATGTGTCTGTGTGCATGTATATACAGTATATACAGATTATACAATATCAATTATATTAAATTATATTATATATACCATGCACAGTATATATCAGTTATTTTGATATCAGATATAAATCAAGTCTATCATATATTTAGGAGGAGTTTTGAAATTGCCGAGTTGGCACATTTTGACAGTCGTAATATAGTTTCACACCAGCATATAGGGGCATAGGGCATAGTACCCATTATTCCATAATATTTGCTATGATTATCCTGTTGATTTTAATAATCACATGTACAATGAATGATATTAATCCACATGAGTTAATGAAGTACTTGGTTATTTTTTTTTATTTTGATTTTTGCCATTAAACTGAAAATATGATTGATTGATTAAACAATGATGTAATGGCCGTGATTAAGTTATTAAACTATTTAATCAAAAACGTAATAATTTGCCCGTAGCAGTTTTCTACGACAATTAAATCTATTTCAGCAAAGCTGAAACTTTGCAGCCGATCGAGTTAATATAGCCGAGGCGGGCGAATGCAATTGGCCTACCGTGGTTTAAATTGTGCGTTTAATTTATGCAGCAGCTCAGTCAGAGGGAAGAAAAAGGTTAATTAACTAAAAGCTGGGCCAGAACAAAAACTGACACACTGTGAGGCGCTGCAAGAACAGGAAGAGAAACAGGAACAAATTTAAATGGAAAAAAAACATTAAAAAAACCCAAGATAAGCTGGCATTTGAGAGTGATCCCTCTTGAGACTGCATAGGGTGTTATTTATGAATTGTATAAGGTTCGGTATCTTGTTGTTCTGAATTATTCTCAGAACACGGTGCTCTGAATGTTGTTACCCTCTGTGGGGTTGCAGGGTAAGCAGAACGGCTGTTTTCCCCGAATAAATGCTCATGCAGCTGCTGAGGGCTCTGGAGCTCACTATGAATCCACCGTTCAGTCAGGATGGGTGGTAAACGGATAAAGGGGCGGAGCCAACTAAGCCGGTCCTCCCGATGTGGGCGGTCAAAGGCTGGGGGGGGAGGGGGAGGAGCTACAGATGATGAGCCTTTCAGCGCTGCCACATCTCATCACATAGCGTTTACATTCAGGCCATCCAGGCACAAATTAAATAATTGTTGCTCCTGGGGCCCCAATGAAAAAGACCCCCCCCCCCACTCCAGATGGTTGAAAAACTAAATAAATAGCTAGCCAGTGGAGTGATAAGACCGTAGCTAGCTAGCTGGTTAGCAGAACATACTGGTTCAGCGTCTCCTAAATAAGGGAAGCGTTTATTTAATATTTCGTATGGTGACTCTTAGTGTGGCCCTCCCGAACCTCGGGGGGGCCCAGCTAAATACGTGTTTTGAGTGACGGTAAACGCCGTGGCTGAAAATTCCCTTCCTCCTTGTCAGACCTTCCGCCAGCCTGAAAGCTGCTGAGCTACAATGTGAGATGTCTGTGATCCTGCGCTGTCATCCGCCTGCTGCCATCCAGGATACGGGGCGAACAAAATCAGGAAAAAATTTCTTTGTGATAAAGAAAAATCTGCCCCGAAAACAAACAGACGAACGGAGAAACAAACAAACATACAAACAAACAGACATACATACAAACAAACAGACATACATACAAACTTGTGTGGAAATAATCTTCACTAATACTCCTGCTTGATCTCCTGCTCGTCTTGGCACCTCAAGCTTGTGAAAGCACATTATGGAATGTTTCACTTTACGAGACGCGGCTGAACTGGGCGCCGCCGAGCGGCCCGTCACTCGCGTGGCGGATCCGGCTGTGGGCCGGGCCGCGGCTCCGCTTCCCCGCGGAAAGGTGTCTTCATCAATCACACTGGGCTCCTCTCCAGTAAGACTCAGGCACGGACTTAATAAAAACCACCGCCTGCTACATGCTCGACCTGATGCCATTTTTCACCGCCGTCGTGGATTCTCAGCCTCAAGCTGCTTGGTTGCGGCAAACGATAAAAACTTACTCGACCGGAAGGATTCGGTCGCAGCGGAGCTCGGTATGAAATCTGGAAGTAGGCCTATATAGAAATGTGGATGGTGCAGCTCTGATATTTAACAAAATCAATAAATTTAACTGATATTTAATCAAGTCGGCTGACATGTGAGAGTTACGGCTTACCAAAAAAAAATGCAAAAAATTCAAAACAGCAGCGAAGAAGAGACAATTATATCTGGAAGTTTACATTTAATGTCACTTCGAAACCAATACCAGAAAAAAACAAAAACCAATGACTGAATGAAGTTAATTACAGGACCCTTCCTTTCAACGAAATTCAACGCGGAATAACATTCGCCTTATTTTATTGCTGTATTGCAGCATTGCAGAATCGCTGCAACTTTGAAATGGAAGAATTTATGGTGAAAGCCAGCAGAAACCCATAAGCAAAGATACTGTCAGAGACGCTGGTCAGGCCCCTGGCGTTTTCATAGACGTCGACTCTCTTCAGCTGTTAACCCTCCGTTCCTCTGGAGCAAATGGTCGTGTCCTTCATTGTCCGTCTCTTGCTCTTGACTGCGTCACACATCTCATTGTGAATGGAAAAAAACATATATATAACAGATACAACTGACATCCTCTGGATCTGGCGCAGCGACATTAGAAGGTCCTTCTTCACAGGGACCGGCATTTTCTGATTAGTGCTGCGTAATTGCGACATAATTGCTTGTTCCACTCATTTCACCTGCTTTTGCATTTTGGCATCGAGTCAAACAGTGCACACGGATACCTATAGAATATCTGTCCTTATTGTGTTTCCAGTTTAGTGGCGAATAACAAAAATACCATAAAAATGCAAGATGCTGTAAAACTATTAGATAGGGCTATTAATTTCGACAACATGCTGTTTTAATTCCCTGCTATTTTCCAGTTCAGAAGCTGAACAATTTGTATATCATAATTTGCAGTCCATTGGCTAAAACACAGAACATAAATGTTGGGCTTATCTGCAGGATGGATTTATAATATGTGTAAAAACACGCTCTTTCCCCATCCAACTGGGTGCCGTTTGTTCAGTCATGTAGGTATAATTTCCCACAACAAAGTGGCTTGAGTGAAATTACTATGTTTTTAAAATGATTATTTAGAATCATGCATGCACATTCCAGCATAAATGCATTTTCCCCCTAGATATACAACTCAGTGGTGTCAGACATTGTACAGGCAATGAACCAAAGTTAGCATCTGTACCACTGACTGCAATTCGATGATTTTTCCAAAGTGGGTAGCATAAGAAGGGCAAACCTCATACTGTATTGTTAGCCAATAATATGTTTTGGATCTGTGAGTGACAGGGGAGGAGGCACGCTGAGGGCCAATCAGCTTTCAGTTGGGGCCGGTGCCCCTCTGGGCCTACCTCTGTATACTCCCCGACTTCACGGTATGTCTCTTAGCGAATGCTTGCAACTTCGCAACGTTTGCTCTGCCCCAACATATACAGTAGCTGATTAACCGAGGATCAGCCCTTTCTGAAAGTTTACATTTTCAGGTACGTCGCTTACGTAATTTACACCTCTGTTGACTTGCCGTCGGCTTTCCAACCTGCAGGTGTGTGAGAGATTCTAGCCCCGCCTTCAAGGCCTGGACAGCTATAAAGAGATGAGGTTCCATTTCAAAGAACTGGAGCTGGTTATAAGCTACATCAAAGCTTCGAAGGCCCCGTCTTTAATTCCTGGCTGGCAATTTCATCCTGTCGTGCTGGAAAGGTTTGATGTAGCATTTAGCGGTTTGCGGAGTTCGATTTGGTGAACCTGGGAGTCGCCATTTACGCATGTTGCTTTTGTCGCTTTAAAACTGACGCAGGAGGCAATTTTCCAATCGATGGCAGCTGTCCAATTGAAAACACATAACCATTGAGCTCATATTTACCCTTAGTCGTTGCGAGATGCTGTTTTGGTGTTTCAGAAACTGATCAGGCCAGATCCAAGGGATGGAGCATGACAGGAAGTGCAGATTCAAGCTACTTCCTACCATCTGTGGAAATTAGATTACAAACTTGATATTTCAATATATATATATATATTTCTTTTTTTTTTCCAGATATCTGTGCATGACATTGGTTTACGGATCACCTTATTTTGAATGCTAAATTGTAGGTGAGTCCAAGCAACTACAGAAGGTGGGACCAACCAATCGGATGTTTCGGTCCCGCCTCTTCTACTTGCTTAGACCGTCCTCCTCTACAATCTGATTGGTCAGCTCTGAACCAATCATTATTTCTTCTGCTCTCAGAACATTTTTGTGTAAGGTAAAATCCCCATCCTACCTGGAACATACCATGATAATCCAGCAGCCATAAGTGGTACAAAGTACAGAGCTTAGGTCTTGGGGGGATTGGGGGAATGACATCGAAGCATTCGCACCTTGAAAGGACCCCATGCCAAACTGCACTCCTGGCCCTTAGGGGGCATAATTACATCCACCAGCTCCGCTAGATTCCATTACTGTAATTAGCCAGCAATCCGCCCATCGTTTGTGCGCCCCGGGTCCCCATTCAATGCCACTTAGACCCATGATGAGAAGCTAAGAACAATCAAGGACAACAGCAGAAAAAGGTGGAAGATGCTCTTAACGGAGAACAATTTCCAGAAGGACGAAAAAGTTTCTTTTTTTTTGTATTGAATCCCATCCTTTTGATCGCCCATCATATAATTTTTCCCGAATGCAGAGAATGTCATCTTTAAAATACTTTTATTAATAGTTTTACAAGATTGCAACTCAATTCATAAATACAAACTTTATACTGAAAGTATCATAGATTTGAGATAGTTGCTGACATTGTCGCAGTACTACAATGCTCTCTAAATCCGTGTTTGAATTTGCATAGAATGTGCGAGGATCTCAATTCATACGACAAACATGAACAGTTTTAAGTCGACGGTAAAACACAGAAAAAGCGACGACTTCTCAGCCTCTCAAAAATGTGTTAAAGCACTTATTTCAGCGAGAAGGTGATCATCTGAAGGGAGATAGCTTCCTAGAGAGGCTTCGGAAGCAACAGCCTTGCCTCCTCGGAACACGGCGGGAATTTAAGGAAGTGGGGAAAAAACAGGATCTCTTTTAAACACCAGAAGACATGTGTCACGGATGTGGTATGGGACCTGGTCGTGTTAATTTTATTTACATTTCTATTGGACACACAGGAGAACGAGCATGCAAATTCTTACCCAAGTTCGCCGGTCCCCTCGATCGCACGGTGTCTCTTTTTTTTTTTTTAACGTACATGTCTGTATCGCTTACGTTTCGTGCTCCCTCGTTAGAGTACGAGCGCTTGCGAATAGACACGTTGAGTAACACATTTTTGCGAAGCCAAGAGCCGCGGAACGAAACAATCCGGTAAAAATTTATTCGAGGAAAACCAGTCATGCTGTTTTATTCACACATTTCTCACAGAGTTTGGAGATTACAGCGTAAGATGAAAAAAAAGACTCATAAATATAAGGACTCACACAGATAAGGTCTGAATTAGTTCAGTCGATCTCTTTTCACTGGAGGGTTGTGTGGCCTGCAGTAATAGCATTGTGAACATAAGGGTAAATTAAAACGCATTCATGTGGTGCCACAATTTTGAATGAAATTTGTTATGTTGGAATGTGGTAGCTAAACCTTCGTTTGACGCATCAGGTCAACTATGTCACAAAGGGTGATGTTGAAAATTAAAACGACCTGCAGATATGTGGATAGATGCACGGTAAATGTTCGAGAGAATTGGAACACTTCTATCACTGTTGAGCTAAATTAGTATAAAAGTATCGCGTTCTTGCGCAGAATGTGACGTTAGTATAAAACCGTCGCCGAGGCCGTCCTTGAGTGGACTTGCATGCTGTCAGGACAGCAAGGCCAGTGGGACACGGGTCCAAGGGCTCTAAATTCCACTCCACCCCAGGGGTTCGCCATCTTAGGTGCTGATCATGTGACCACTCCTTCCCCCCCCCCTCCTCCCCCTCAGAAACCCACTGCGAACGTCTCGCGTTCCAGACCCGATGCAGGCTGGGTACGCCGGACTCTCCGCAGAAGCTTCCGTCACTTCATGTTATTAGAACAAAGAGAGAAGGAAGAAAGGAAGACTGGTGGGGAAACGATGGTTTTTAATGTTGCCACCGGCTTGTGACGCTCGAAGTCCCTTTTATCACAGTGCCTTGCCAAGCTACTTGGGAAAATAGTATATAGTTAATAAATAAATATTAATAGAAATGCAAATACTTAATCCATACGGGGACAATTTCAGAGGCATTACTGGAACTCTGAGCAAATCCCCAGTAATAACTATGCTTTGCGAATAAATAAATATATATGTAAATGTATTTAATCCTTAAGGGGGTGCCTGGCAACAATATCAGAGGTATTATAGGAACACTTAGCAAATTCCCAATAATAAAAGTATCTGGTAATCTGGTAAATAAATAAGTGTAAATATTTAATCCTTTTGGAGGATTTCGTATCAGAATTATTAAATGAGCAGTTAGCAAATCCCAAGTAATGGGACCTCTCAGCTGAACTGCTTGCTTGAGCTGATTTACGCCTGTTACCTTTATCCCTTGATCCCTCGGACAGCCGTCGCAGGTATAATAAAACTTTAGCGTTACTTTGTGCAACTTAATTTCTCTGAATGATTCAGTCAATTAATGTCAATGGATAACCACCGTCCATACTGGCACACTTGTGCTTTGTCAGATTTTTTTGTTATAGTTAATAATAATAATGTTATCAATATTATTACTACTATTATTATTATTATTAATAACTGTAATAATATTATTATTATTATTAACAATAATAATAATGAAAGCAGTTGGCTTAGCGTAGAGAAGCATGAGGGATAGACCCAGTGGACACAGAGATTAGTTAAAATAAACCGATTTCCATTGGTAAACCCCTGGGAGTCATGGATACTGGTCACTGCAGAGTCTTCAGGGAAGCCCTACTTCACTGTAATGCAGCAAAAAAGGGCCCAGAAAATCCCGCAAAGCAGAGTACTGATGACTAAAATGTGTCATTCGGTTTGCCCTCAGCAAACCCATTCACTCCCCCCCCCCCCATGACCATGATTAATCTAAATGACAATGAGATGTACTGAAATAGGAAAAAAAAGAGAGATGGAATTTAATACGGAATGAGGCTGGGTTAATTAAGCAGGGCTGCAGATATACGGAGGACGGCTTGAAATTTGTGACACAGCCCCCCAGTATCTTCAAGCGATAGTGACTTGGCCACCGTTCAGATACCCTCATATCAAACGTGTGCTACAGATCTCTTCACACTGCAGTAAGGTCCTCCCCTCCATCGGGGGCAGCGTTGTGATGGTGGGTGCTTGTCGTCAGCGCTAAACTGCTACGCCGTTAGCGTAGCTCCCCCTCCTGTTTTTGGTTTATGTCTCTGTCAATGACTGAACTTTAGCGTAAAAAAGAAACAGAGGATAATGCGCAAGCTCTTAGCTGTAAATATTTCACACCATACGTGACAGGAATGCAAAAACACTCGACCCCCAGCTGACGTAAAACTGTGTTCGGGAGCCCTTTTGAGACCAAAAACTAATAGCGGTACGCTAAATGCTAATAACACCATATTCCCAATGTTGCAGCACACTGAGCAATATAAATAAACCCTTATTTACTTTTGCAAGACCGTGTAGACGTTCAGTTTTGCCGAGAGCAGTGGCTGCTGGTGGCTAAAGAAAGTTGAGGAGGTAAGAAGATAATACGATCACGATATTACAATGCTGAATTTCTCCAGTGAAGAGAGAACATGTGTTTACAAATGACAATAAAATCTTAGTACTGAGTTATTTCAAAGTTACTTGTTTCATAGTTTTACCTCAAAGAAACGTACTACCTCCTCTACCTCTATGGACCAGTTGCCTCTGCTTGAATGTCCATTTCTGATACCAAATTATCAGAAAATTATTATTTTTTTGATCTCCGGGATTAATGTTTTGTAAGACCTCCACCACAGTGATGCACAGAGTTGGGGATCGAGATCTCAGCAATCCTGTTACTTAGCACATTTTAATGGAAAAAAAAGAGACAGGAACAGAAATAAAAGAGACTTCCTGACAGCGGTCAGTGATGTGCTTCTCCTTGCTTTGAAATAAGGCACAGACACAGTGTCTCTCTTTGAACAGAGCGGGCCGAATCTGCTTCGTCCCAGTACGAGCATCCGCTTGGGTGACCACACAAGATGGCTCCTCGAACTTCGGTCATGACTGCGATACGATTTACATTTGCGGGGGGGGTAAAGCATCTGATCGACGATTTGGGGAGGGGGACAAGGGATGTTGTTGGAATGGGAGATTCTTCTAAAAAGTCTATTCTTCTAAACAGGAATTTCCTCAATCTGGGCCGCTGTTGGCTCTGCCTGATCGTCGGGCTTGTGACAGCCACCCCCCTCCTGAAGAAAAAATGCCGGGCAGCGCCACTGGCCCAGGAAGCTCAGAATATGATAGAGCTGCCCCACCGCTACCTAGAAACTGGAACGGGGGGGGGAGCAGTCTGTTCAGTTCAGGTTAATCATTTAAACCAGAGAGTTTATTTAGCCTCTTCTTGCATGTCCAACATTCCAGAGGCATAAGCCTGCCCCCTTCTGGCAGCTCGAGTGTATTTCGGAGCATTACTCTCCAAGCCAAACCCATTCATCCTCCTGTCTCATGTTTAAGCTCTTATTGCACTTCATGTGGGAGGGTGCATTTTTTGCTAGAAACTGCCCCCCCCCCCCTTTAAAAAATGTGAAAGTGATTCCAAATTGCAGTGTCTGTAAAGCCATAAGGGAAGACATTTTACTTCNNNATCTCGCCTGCACACGTGTCCTTAAAGGCAGACGTTGTTGCTGATGTGGCAGGTGGAGCCCGTTCCTGCTTGGGACAGGAACAGCTTCCCACTGGGGCACAGACACACCTCGTAGACCGTCTGCCTGGTGGCCATCGGAGAGGCCTTGCCCTCAGGCAGCCTGGGCAGTTTGATCATTTTGGCGTCCAGCGTGATCTGGGGAGCAGGACACAAGTACGTCAAATAACTGCAACGGGGAGGCAGGAAAAACAGTGGTGTGTGTGCGGGTGGGGCCAAAGGCCCCGACTGACAGCTGATTGGCCCCCCGAGTAGCCCCACCCCTGTCACTCGAATTCAAAACGTATCACTGGCCAACATATGGTTGGCCACTTTATGCCCTTCCTCTATAAAAATAAATTCTGGAATTGCCCCAGATTTTAAAAAATCTGGCATTTCTGTGAGCCGTTAGCCGTAGGAAGACAAAGTTTAGGTGAGAATGGAAAGATCATCCTGCACCAATAATACACACTCCGGGATTAGAGGTGAAGTGTTTAATGAATCGTCAGAGAAGCCTTGCTCCATTTAATGTGCTTTACGGGTGCTGTAAGCACAATCAGTGGATGTAAACAGCAAAGCTGATCTTTGCGAACGTTAACGAGGGCATCAAATGAGCGTTTATGAGGACTCACCGCACGATTATTTTACGCTATCTGGAGCCTTTGTCGAAGCGATTGAATCGGTTAGCCTGGCTTGTCAATGGAAGGTCGTACGCGACTAGTTAGAGACAAAGCTTCTGGCCAAATGTCTGCAGACCTTTCGCCTGTTGAAGGAGGTATCTAACCTGGAAAGCTTCCATGAAATACAACTTTCTCCTCTTAAAGGGCATGGCTGTACCTTCTGAATGAGGCCTTGTATGGAAGTCTTTGCCATAGCAGGGCCAATGACAAATGACTGTAATTATAATGATTATAACACAGCGTACGGCTCTGTGCATGTGGAACAAGCATCCATATTCCTATGTGACCTTTCGGTACCTTACAGAGCAAGCTTTTACGGGGTGATAATCCATTGTAACGAGGCCTGCAGAGAGAAACCATTCTACTTTTTATGCCTTTATAAACGTATTTTTTTCCCTATTTGCCAGACTGTCACCATACTTGGTGATTAACGTTTACTGCGGAATTTGTCAAACGACACAGCAATGCAGTATGTTTTGTCAGTGATCATCCTCGCGAGCGTCCCTGGTGTTTTCACCCACATGTATTTACGCGTGTCGTTTATGCCCACGCGTTGTCATGGTTACACACTCCCTACAACCCGTCGATTGGCGGTAATAACAGCAACAATCGTATTAAACTGAAATTCAGCCCACGTGTGACAGCAGAGCCCGTCGATTCTGGCAATAATTCTTTGTTAACTGACTTTATTATTCGGATTAACTACTTTTTTTAAGCAGGGCATAGCAAGGGCACTATGAAATTACAGCCAGAGCACCACTTCCTGTCCGGCTGGGACTCTGAAGGGCTTGTATAACATGACTCTGGGAAGAGGTGTTTCAGGCAATAAAAAAGGTAAAGAGGAGCCATTACCGGCAGCCTTTGGGAAGTATTTCCAGCAAATGACCTGGAACACTTCTAAGATGGGATCTCGGCTGAGTTCTCCTGACATCTGCTACGGGGGGGAAAAAAAAACTTCCTCATAAAAGGCGAGTAGGCTGGAATGTGCGAGTTGTAGTGGGCGGGACTTGGGGCCAACCGAGAAGGTGCTGGCGGGACTTGGGGCCAATCGAGAAGGCGCTGGCGGGACTTGGGGCCAATCGAGAAGGCCACAGCAAAAGGGCTCCCCTCACTGCTTAATTTGTGCCATATCCTGCCGGGATGCATTCCAGGACCTTTCTGACTCCGTGTTCCGGCACCAATTTGCACAGATCCGGCAGCTCACAAAAATTATTACATAAAGAAATAAAATGAAGTATGTCTTTTAATTTACAGAACATGTTTTCAGCCCCATGCTGTGTACATATCCCGGGACCTGCGCCTTCCTTGCTACACCCCGCTCTCATATGCCCTTCATGTTCCAGCACCTTCTAATTTACCGCAAGGACATCTCTGGGGGGGGGGGGGGGGGGCTCTTGCCCCTGCCAACCCACGGAAAACCCCCCAAACAAAGAGGAAGG
>JAABNY020000064.1:1595797-1618452 GCA_015164015.2 Brevimyrus niger | reverse complement strand
GGCGGCGGCGGGGGGGGGGGGGGGGGGGGGGGGTATTTGTCCCTGAGCAACCACTGAATATCCTCAGAAATGAGATGCAGGATTTTTCGTCGCGTGGGGGCCATAAACAATTTTCATCGGGATAATAAAAGTTGTTGCATTCTGAATTCACACAGCGGTGCCAGCCTCATCATTAGCCAATGATGTGTTTTCAACCGCTGAGTGACAGTGGAGATGGCCAATCAGCTGTCAGATGGGGCCAGTGCCCCCGTGGCCCCGCCCTAGTACACGTCTCTGTTCTAAGGGGTTCTAAGAAATATTGTTTGAATGAATTCATCCATTTTTCATGCCTCCTTATCCAGGCCTTGAACCTGGCGCTCAGTTTTATCAAGGAGTGAAATCTGGTACGCAAGATAAGCTCTGGAGGGCCAATGGTCGGCGGCAGTGGGGGTCAAAGGTCATACCTCCCCATCCTTTGACTCCAGACGCAGCTCACTCCTGCAGGTGGCCTGGATGTCGCCTGCCTCGGCCAGGATCTGCACCCCCTTCGGGGCCTCCATAAACAGGGACCGGGTGGGGGACTCCAGCCTGCAACGCGCAGTTAATGAACCAGTAAATAATTAATGCATCAGTCTGCTTGCCCGAGGCAGAGTAAACAAAACAGAAAACGGGGGCCTCCCAGACACTCTTCGGGGGTAAAATCACGCCCCCCCCCCCACTCCTCATTGCCTCAGCTAGCATGCCTGACCGCTGTGCGTGCTGAAGCGCGGTGCAAAAAAGAAAAACGGGAAAATGGTCCCCACAAGGTCAATATAATTGGCCTATATCACATTGTAGGAATGTAATATATACATAACCCCCACCCCCCCCAACACAGAGTCACACACACGCGTTTATGATCATTTCACTTATTTTTCTCCCAGACATCCAGGAAACGTCAGAGGATGCTGCTGCATAGAGCCACGTCCGTGTCATACGGGCAATCGATTGAAGACGCAGTTCACTTGAGCAGCGTGACACAGCATGCAGACCCGTCTTTAGGGACCCGTGTGATGTGCAGTTCAGGGGGGCAGAATATCACCCAGCCATTTAGGGTCATTGGGCTTCGTGAGGTGAGTCGACACTGTATGCTGAAAGGCGGCATGGCCCCCGCTGGGTAAGGACCCAGCTTTGCTTGTGATCTGTAAGGGAGGGGGCTTGCAAAGCAATGTAGATTATCAGATGCTGCTCATCAAAATAGCACTCACGTGGCCGGTTCTGCGCGGATCGGGAGCGGGTATCATAATGACATATCTAGTCAGCCCCCTTTGTGTGCTTGGGGGGGGTGGTGGAGGCTGAAGCCTCATAATGCACCCTCTTTTTGCGTCGGCTCTGGGGCGGGGGTGCAAGGCAACACTAGGAAGGACTGTACAGTAATAATACAGATTATTCATGCGTGTTTACATGGTGTAAAACGGCAGTTAGTAAGACGGTAATGAGGCAGATTATTCATGTGCGTATACATGGTGTAAAACGGCAGTTAGCAAAACGGTAATGAGGCAGATTCTTCATACGTGTAAACATGCTGTAAAACGACAGTTAATCCTATGTAAATCCTAATCAAACGCAATAATCTCCCTCTCTTGATGGATTTTTCAATGAACAATACATAAGGGTTATGTAATAATTGTATATATTATTAATCTAGCTTTATCCTTAGTGAAATAATTGTCGTCTCAGCCGCAGTTTAGATCAATTAATTCCGAGTTATTATTTTTAAATATTATGTGGATCCACAGTTTGCCTGAAAGTGCTGCAACCTGATTAAAGCATTGTGGAGACTTTGTGTGTGTGAGACACAAATCATAGGTAAGCAGCTGGAACAAGAACAGTAATTTCTGTAGTGGTAAATTGAGCCCCATCTTCCCATAGCTTATACAGTACAGGGTTAGAGGGGAGGGGGGGTGGATCCTAACCTGGGTCTTTCCACAACATGTGACCAGTGAGGAGGGGATTTGAACCCGCCCCAAAGTGGTCATTCAGCAAAACAAAGAAAAATGTTAAATAGAAGGCAAACAGTTATTATTTTCCTTAGGTAGGTAATATGGTCTATATCCATAACTTCGACTGGGGACATTTCCGCAGATGTTCCTCCCGGCTATGTAGCTCCGTCAATCCCAGTGTCTGCAGCATCCTGACGGCACTCTCCAGGTCCCAGGCTGCAACCCGCCCATTCCTGCTGCGGAAAGTCCCGGGAATGACCTCGCCTCGCGTCCCTTATTATCGCCTGATCTGCGCAGTTGTGATGAACCCAGGGACTATGATGAACTGAGCAGAACTCCCCCCCTCGATCGCGACACTTGAATCATCGTATCCGGCGCGTAGGGAAAATGAGGTGTAATGCAAGGCTCTCGCAAATTAAAGAGTAGCTGTGCGATAAGGGGAAGCGTAGCCTACTTTCTAAGATACTTATTTTCTTTTTTTTTCCCCTTTTTTTGTGACGACATGTACCATTGAGACTGGGAGATAGACGCCGACCTCATAGAAGGCCAGTATGTGACTCAGTGGGCCGTGATCGGAATGTCGCCGATTCAAATCCCAATGATTTATGTTCAAAATGTTTTAGGGCCCCTGGAATTGTCAGTTACAGCAGCCAGTGGCTTCAGTGACTGTCAGACTCAGCTTACTCAATTGTATGTCACTTTGGACAAAAGCATCTGTTAAATAATTAAAATGTAAATGGTGGTAACTATACTGGCAACAACAATCCAATAGAAATCTTAGTGCCATGGGCACAGACTCTCTAGGGACAGGCTGGTGTCATATAACAAAAGAGAAAGGTTAAGCTGATTTTGCATACAGGAATAAGTTCTGAGGGGAGAAAGAAAAATTATTGGTTCAGAGACATAACTAATCATATTGTAGAAGAGGTGGGTTCAAGTAACTAGAGGAGGCGGGACCAGCCAATCAGATGTTATGGTCCCGGCTCCTCTAGTTGCTTTTGTCACCTCTGCAATCTGATTGGTCCTCTCTGAACCAATCATTTTCCCTTCCGTCTTCAGAACATGTTTTGTGTAAGTAAAACTCCCGTGAGCATAACTCCACGCCTCTCCCAAAGAGCTGGAATTGGGGGATGCTGGCCTCTGGCACTTGGCCTGCGGTCAGAAGGTCACCGGTGTGAATCCCCGTGCTCGATAGAGTGGACAAATCTCCACTGGGCACTTCAGCAAGGGCCCTTAGCCCCCTGGAAAATGCTCCGGGGCGGCTGCATGGATGACCAAGGCTGTGGCTCGGATCCAAAGTCTCACTCTCAGCCCTATAGGTGTGTGTATGTGAAGAGGAGCAAGAAGGGATAATGAGACGAAGAAGCAAGGTACAATCTACCTGCCTCCGTTCTTTTACATATCGCAAACGAAGCTTCATTTCATTTTCATGTCACACACAGCGCTGGAGGTGTGTTCTTTGCTGAGGTGCCCTGAGGGTATTTAATAGGAGATGTAAATTGTAGTGCCCTTCAGAAAGGTATCAGAGTGGTAATTAGTTCCAGAAACAGCAGTTTGTGTTTACAGTATGTTGTCGCTGTATCCACAGCAAAGTGACAACTTCTCTTGCCTGGCAGAGGGAACTGTTAGAGCTGGATTCGTCGTGAAGCCTCTCTTCCCGATTCCCAACCAGGTCCTCGGGGAACCCTCAGACAGTCCATGTGGATCGTCTAGGGGGCACCGAGGACCAGGATGGGAAAACACTGCCTGAATTATAAAAGGACAATAACGTGACACCTGACTGAAAGTGTCACACCCTGCTCCGGACGCTCCTTATTGTGTGCCACGCCCACCTCGTTACCTCTTGTTTTTGCCTGATTGTGGTCACCTGTTGCTTGTTCGGTCTAGCCTGTCTTTTGTATTTGGTCCGTGTCGCAGTCAGTCTGCCCCAGATCTGTCATTAACGTTTACATGTTTGTAAGGACCCAGTCCGTTTTCACCATTAAAACCTGGTATTTCCTTCACCCTGGCTTCTCTCGCCTCCCCTTTTCTGCTCGCCGCTTACCAACTGTGACAGAAAGTTTTGGGAGTATCCCATCAAATCCCTAATGTGGATAAGAAGGCATCTCGGAGGGTTCAAAAACAGACATTTAGCTGTAGGTCAAGTTCAATTCTTTTTTAGACCTTATTAAGCTTTTAAAGATCTAGTCTGACTATAGCGTCCAAATAGTAATACTGATTGCCATGCATATCTTGTAAAATGTGACCCATGAGCATATGAGACCCCAGAAGCTCATAGTGATATCATCAACAGCCTTTTATGGTCAAGAACGACCTGAAGTTTACTTCTATATCCAAAATGGGTGGACATGGCAGGATCCATACTAAATCACTGCCTACAAGGCAAATAAGCAAAGGTATTGCCAGTTTACTATTTTGCCCTACGGTTGGATTCACAGTGGCCTGTGTGTCCCACAGGAAGGACCAGGATGCTTCTGGAATCCAGGCTCTTCCGGATTAAATCTCCATCTATTCCGGGATTGGAAAGTGCGATTGGTGCCCCGATCTGCTGGAGTTGTTCCAATTTTACCTTATAGCGCAGAATCCTCCCAGATCCGACTTAATCCCACTTGCGTGGACTGTGAGGATAATCCAGAAGCCTCTGGACTTAGGAGTGATTTCTGTCCGAAGCAAATCTTTCTCAGCCTCCTCTCCCCACACTGGTCTTTCACACTTCTTGAGGACACCAGTAAAATGCACATGGTGGATGGCCAAATTCCATCCATCCATCCATCCATCCTATTATGGGTGATCGAATAGAAGAGCAAATGTCCAAAACCCAGTCCGTTTTTTGTCATTTCTCAGAAAAGACCATTAATGCCAGGATTCTGCATCATATGGTGGAGTGCTGGGAATCAAAACTCACTCAATCCTGATGTAATCCAAAGAAAAACTTAAAAGCTATTAAATCTCCCAAATGCAAAGTCCTCAGAAACGCTACCCATGAACTAACCCACATGGAAAGTTGCTGCAGCGTGTGGTGTGGGGACCTTCTCCTTCGTCTGTGTCGATTTCTCTCACCGTTTGCGATATTCCCTCCCTCCTTCAGTCTCCCCGTTTAAAGTAATGCTCGCTGTCGCCGCCCTCATGGATGGGACATGCGGTCTCATGCTACAGAACCCCGATCTCCTCCGGCACACACAGCAAACCTACATTTATCTATCTCAGCGGGCGAGAGCATTTACGCTGACAATGTGAGCCCCTAGCAGCACAATTGCGTCCTTTCTGCCGGTGTCGTCTTATTCACTCTGGCCATTTTGTTCCTGTTCAGAGCTCTGCTTGACACCCTAGAGTGTCTTCCAGAACATTCCATGTGACCCGCTTCCATTAACATTCTATTCCCTTGACTTTTGCATATCAATCTGTTGAACAGAGCGATGTCTAAGCCCACCCTGTAAAGGTTACTATTTTACCTCAGCAATACTTTTTTTTACGGGGGCGGCACAGTGGTTAGCATTGTTGCCTCACACCTCTAGGATCCAGGTTCGAGTCTCCGCCTGGGTTACATGTGTGTGGAGTTTGCATGTTCTCCCTGTGCCGTCGTGGGGTTTCCTCCGGGTACTCCGGTTTCCCCCCACAGTCCAAAGACATGCTGAGGCTCAATTGCCCATAGGTGTGCATGTTTGAGTGACTGGTGTGTGAGTGCGCCCTGCGATAGGCTGGTCCCCTGTCCAGGGTTGTTCCCTGTCTCGTGCCCGTTGCTTCCGGGATAGGCTCCGGATCCCCCGCAACCCAGTAGGATAAGTGGGTTGGAAAATAGATGGATTTTTTTTTTTTTTAATCATAAAAATTTATCTGAATCTTATGGATTGCAAATATTTTGGATATTAGCAGAAACTTTGTCGATCATCACTGCTGTTTTTCGTCTAAAACACTGGTTTAATTGACCTCTCCTTCTTCAGAAAGCTCTTCTTTCACTTAATATTTATAACAGCATAATATTGTCTACAAACTACAATCATCTTTAGTGCTTCCTAAGAACATCTGTTTTTCCTATTATAACTGTTCGACTGTCAACGTTGTTGGCAAAAAGTAAAACCCCCCTATAAATAAATCTTGCATCTCCGAGATATAATAACTAGGTATGATAATGGCAGGATTTGATGGCGGTCACATTTGTTAAATGGAACTATTAAGCTTCCTCTAGTACTTCCAAACACCTATGTAGACAAACTTCAGTGTAAAAGGTTTGTGCCCATTAGCTGCTGCACCTGTAATGGAATGCCGTAAGAATAAGAAAGCGATTTATGTAAAGCATGATCATAAGAAAAAAACCGCCAGAACTCATTCTGGCAGAAAGGAAAACGCTTCGAGATGAAGGGATTCTTGTTAAAATTTTCGTACGCCAGTAAGGATCGGTTTTCCGGCTCCTTGTCGCCCCAGACGTGAGCTGTCAGCGGGAAAATGAAACAGATTATCAGACACGGTGTTATTGCGCGTCCCGGACGTCTAGGCGGCACGGCGGACTGTCGGCTAATCTGTCGCTTTGAAAATCAAACCGATCCCTACCAGTGCTTTTTGCGGGGAGTGATGGCGCGTCCGAGCCGTCGGGACCGCGTTTGTTCAGGGTGCGAAGCGCAGCATTCATCACGTGGCTTGCCCCCCGCCCCCCAGCGGTCGTCCATAAATGCGGATAAAGGTGTCACGCGCGTGTCCTGAGAATATGGAAATGTCACGCGGAGACGGATGCTTAAGACAAAGCACGCGCTTCCCTTCCTCTCCTCCCAATATCTTCACCCTGAATCGAAAGCCAATAACTTTTTTATGCTTCCATTCTGCGATCGTGACATCCCGAATTTATGGTAAATTATATACATCGTTTTTGAATGCGAGGGATAAAACAAATCTAAGCTATTTTGTATACGTGGCGTGTTTGTCCTTTACAGTGACTCCGAATGGTTTCTGCCTTTTTTGGCTGATGAATAAGAAGGGATTTCACAGACAGCGTTTGTTCGGATCCATCACCTTATCGCTTCAGTGAGCTCTGCCACAATACTATTGCACGGTATTTCTCGTGTTATTTTGAAACCATACCCTTGGTTGACAACAGCAAAAGGTTTCCTGCAGCACACCCAGGATAAAAAATAATATTTAGGGAATTAGAGTGGAATGGATTCGGCAGGGAACAAGACCCATAGAGAGGACAAAACGGCTACGGGTGGATGGACACCAATATTACGTGATTTTAATATTTTATTAAACCAAAACGGCATCACCTGCAACGACATTGTTGCCAAGAAAACAGATTTTCAATTTTTTTTAATCCCTCGGGTATTCTGTAAATTACCTGGCAACTGGTATAATGGCGTTATATAAAATAACACCTGACTGATGGATTGATGGGAACAGACTCATACTTGTAGCAAATTGACCCCTAAAACGACCTCTAATGGAACCAAAATGGTCCCTATTTCACAAGGCATTCTCTTAGCGCAGCCTGGCCGCTCTTTTTGATCAGTACTAGCGTTGATTATTTCCAGATCCATGTGCAATGTCCTCTGAAATCGCCCTGATAGTGTTTTGTGTTGTGTTTTGTGTTGTGCTGTGTTGTGCCTGAAGCATTTTCAGTGACGTCATGGTTTCAGTGGACAGGAAGGAGACATGAATGTCATGTGACTGGTAGGTCTACGTGTAACTATTATGCTACGTGTTCGGTTTATGGGCCATACACAAAAAACTCTTCAGTAATTGGTAACTTGACAGGGCACAAATAATATAGTATTACTATAACTAAATGAACTAAAGTAAGTCTTAGTTACATACTGATCTAATGTACGTTAATTCATCATTAATGAATCATGATGCATCTTTCATCCTAAACAGTTACTATATTTGTTACTGTATCTGATCGTTCTGTAAACCTTTGTGAACTACTAAAGGACCAAGTAATGAATAACACAAGTTAAATACGGAGCTCATATTTGTTCATAATTAATGAATCATGAGGCATCTTGTATCTCGAGCAGCAACTATATTTGCTCATGATTTGCACTTCAGTAGAAACCGAGTTATTACTAAGTGTATGTGCCTCGTAAAGTGAAGTGTTATCCAGTATTCAGAATTTATCAAAATGACTACAGGAACATTACACAGATTTAAATCTAGATGCAAAAATACATCCAGTCCCTTCAAAACAACGGCTGTCATGCAGTTTCGCTGAGTACTCGGACGCAGCAAACCTCGCTTGTCCTCCTGACATGAACAAAAATTTGTATCATGGTATTTTTTGAGATTTTGGAGGCTTCATACTATAACCACGGTAGATTTTCTTAAGTTCACCATTGTTCAAGTTCAAGTGGCAAGAGGCATTTACAACAATAAAATAAGCCTACTTTTAAATTTTTTTTAAAAAAAGGTATGTTTTTATTTATTATAAAAAAATCATTTACATTGAGCTTGATTGTAGCATACAACGACGTATTAATACATTATTAAAGTATCTTCAGCTCGATAGCGATACGTTTTATTGATTATAACTGTGAACTTGGCTCAATAAGAATTGTTTCACTGATAAGGTCTCACCTGGTCTCATAACACTCACCGTCTCCTGAAGTAATCACAGCAGAGGGTATATTTCTTACGACGACTGAGGAAATTTGGTACGTCAACCAAAATCCACAGAAACTTTTACAAATGTACGGTCGAAAGTAATGGCCAGCAGGGGAGCTGCTCTGCTCAGGTCAGGAAGACTCTCCAGCGTGTGATAAAAGCCGCACGGTTCATCTCCGGAAGAGCTTTCCCGTCCCTCCAGGACATTAACCCCCACCCCGGTCATCAGGAGGGGCCACAATATTATTAAGGACAGCGCACACCCGCAACAAGACTCCCCACACTTCCACCTTCAGGAAGACGATACAATCAAGGACAACATGGCTTCACGAATAGGTTCTACCCTCAGGCCGTCAGACTCACGAACAAGGCATCCAACTCTGCCCCCCCTACTCATCGCTTTGATTGGCCGTTTCCTCATTTGCAGCAAATTTTCCATCGCTTTACTTATTACCGTTGTGTAAAAGGAGACGCCACTGTAAGAATTTCATTGCCTGGCCCGAACGTTGCGTTTTCACTGCGCATATGACAATAAACTTCTTGAACTTGAACGTACAGGTTGAAGCAGTAGCTATACGTAATGAAGAACTAAATAAGTAAACTAACTAAAATGTGTTGTAATAAAGTTAGTAGACAGGGTATGTACAGATGAAAGGGCCCCACTTTCAATATATGCTGCACAGTGATCAATAGCACTTCTATCAGTGAGTGATATTGTATAATCTGGTGCCTATTGAAGCGTTACAGTTGTTGTTTTCAGCCATGCTACAGTATGGCGGAATGTGAGGAATTCATGCCGTACGAGAAATTAAAACCAGTATTCCGGATGAACTGGTGCACCGCCCAGCACCACTTTGGAATATTACAAGTGGTTTACGTGAAAAGTATATTTCCCATAGTGGATAACCGCTTTGAGATGTCTGTGTGTAGAGACAGAAGAGACTGAACTCCAATCTCTGACTGCTTTCTGGGTCATTATTTATGGTGTCTTCGGTGCCGGCATCCCCGTCTCTCCCTGGCGTTCACGTACTTCCATGCGTTTGCCGAAGTTAACGATGCCCCTAATTACGTTTCTACAAGCAAATGGCATCTGCGGGATGTAAACAGTTCCTGCACGGCGGGAGAAGGGGCACCAGTAAAAATCAGCATCCATCTGGTCTCGTTTTCCTACAACCAATAGGACGGAGGAGCGTCGCACCGCACGACAGCAGACTTGCTATGTTTCGCCTACGTTTTCGCCAATAATGGCGTCCGATCGTCATTGCGGCTCGAGCGTCGTTCTGAGAGACCGTTTGGAAAACCTTTGCAGACGAAACAGCTGAGTTTGCAGCCTGTAATCTATTTATTTGCATAGCAAATTAGATGCTTACCGCTAAGGCTCGAGTCTGTCTGTATGACGGGACCGGTGCACCATGGTGTAACACGTGGCGCAAATACATTGGGTGTGACTTGAACATTCAGCCGAATGTGGCCGTGGGTGTTGGGGCCGTAGCTGAGACTGAGGATAGATTTATAGGGTAGTAATCTAAATGGCTGCCTGTCTGCGGCCCAGATGACAGAGGCTTATGGAAATTGTCCAGTCTTGTCAATCAAACGGGCAAACCTAAGGTGAGCCAGCTCACAAAATCTGCCAGACAAGTCAAAACTTACCAATGCCTTTTCTTCTAGGAGAATGCAGTCACAATGAAAGCACTTTCACATTACAATTCACCAGAAAACAAACACAGACTTGCACAATAAATCGAGCAAGTTCTATGCCACGGTGGGCGATCTTATCCGCAAAGGGCCGGTGTGTACACAGGTTTTTGGGATAACCTGGAGGTTACTGTAGCTGTTCAAACCCAGGTGTGAGGACTCTTCCGCGAATCAGTTCTATAATCATTAATCTAATTAGGGAGTTGCAGCGAAAACCCGCGACACAACAGCCCTTTCTAGATAAGACTGCCTGCCCCAGCCCTATACCTTGCTTAGCTGGATAACTTGTAGGATTTAAGATAGTCTGGGCCAAGTAGACTTTATTTTCATCTACTTACATTTGGCCCAGGCTACCTTAAATCTGACAAGTTAATCGGTAAAGCAAAAAATCCTGCTTCGTGAAACTCACTGTTAAATATTAATCAAAATATTAAGAGAAATATTTTGCCTGGCGAGCAAAGTTTACAATTATGGTATAAGTGCACGAGGGATTTTTCTTCTCGATGCCATGCGGCGGATGTCACCATCATCATTGTACACCCTAGATCCTGCGAGAATGCCACGTTGTTCTTGATTCTCATCTCCCTTAACTGATCCAATCTTCAAGCTCATGGCAAGAATAGCTCTCATCCTACAACTGCCTCTCCTTCACGGGTAAAAGCAAACGTGTTCTCATGCTTTTCCAGCTACCGCGAGCATCGGGTGTGATCTTGGATGAGATTGGAGTCAGGGCCGAGTCGATGCGAAGGCGGTGAAGACGGCGCCCCCTGCTGGGGAGACAATTATGCTCAAACACTCACCGCAGCTCCTTAAAGGGCTCTGCCCTGACGTGCGGGGTTTCCACGGAGTTGCTGAAGACTGCTCCCTCTGCACCTGGAATTAAAAGAGGGAAAGGTGGAAATTCTACATCTTTCAGTCAATAACAGACGGTGATACAAACACAAAGGAAGGATTTTCACTGCAACGATAACTAATGAAATAATAAGTCCACACGTCACCTCGGCAGGGCTCTGAATTATAAGGGAAATAATTCAATCACTAAAAATAACAACAGCCCATAGTGCTAGTTTGCTAATGAATGCTTTGTTACCGCAAAGAGAAAATCAAAATGTAAATTACATGCAGGAAAGTTATAAAACACAATTTTAACAGCAATTACCAGCTGTATTGATTGGTGGATATTCCTCTGTTTGTTTGCTGTCTAAACTTACGATGACAATAGTAGGATTGTGTCAGTTTAGAACAGGGCTATTCAACACTGGGCCTCGATTCCAAATCCAGACCGTGTTTTCCGTTATCCCAGGTAGTTATTTTAGTTTAATAATTACTGATTCTGATTGGCCAGAGGGTTCACACCTGACTGACAGGTAAAGGAAGGCCGGAAAAACCAGCAGGGCTCAGATCCGTGACCGTGGATTTTGCATAGCCCTGGTTTAGGAGGACACAGCAGGGGTCTTGTAGGGATTCTAAACTTCAGCCTTTTGGTGGGATTTGATCCTGAGGCCCCAAGACGGACAGACAGACAGACAGAGACCCTGCTCGTACTCCTCAGCAGGCACAGACACTATGAAGGTAAAGTTGAGAGCAATTCCACGAGATGAAGATTAGCGATCTATATTACGCCTGACAGAAGATAAGACATACTGTATATTTTATGTGGGCATCATCATTTATTAAAATACTACAGTATACCTAACTACAGAAATACGACCAGAGAAACTGTCAGAGAACATAAATAGAAATATTTCCATTTCTGCAGCCTGCAATGGAAACGCAGGTGGGAGGAATATGGCTTTGCTGTCTCACTACCGAGCTGCCGCTGATGTTGCTGCTGCCTGTAAGCAGGTAGAGCTCCTCTCCTGCTCCCCCAGACCCGAGGGTACAGGGGTTTAGATCCCGTGGCTGCCGTCTTCCTGCTTTATCATGGAAGTAATTATGCAAAAAAAAGGGGGTCCATTTGGGTCTGCAGTTCTGCAGGTGTCAAACCATGGCAGCCATCCATCCATTGATCTGCTGATCCATCCATCCATCATTTTCCATAATTGCTCATCAGATCCGTTTGATGGTATCTGAACACCATTGATGGGATATTGGTCCATCACACTTCCAGTGTTCCTAAGTTCATGTTTTTTTGCAAACTGCCAGTTCATAAAAGCTTTAGGAAGAATAACAGTTATGGCTGCATTATTGTAATAATGATGATAAATCAAGATTATATGTTTGTTGTTATTATGATTAAAAACAAAACAAAAGCAAAGGTAATAATAATAATGAGTAATAATAATGAATTGGCCTTGGGCACCACAGTGTAGGCTGGTCAATCTGGGCCACTGGGCGCTTCTGGCACAACACAAAACAGGGGCCATTAATCAAGGCGTCAGCGGCAGATTCAGATATAACCGACCGACGATTCGCTTTGTGGGGCCGCGCCTTTGAAGTCCCTTAATGAGAAAATGCTGATTCAAAGGGTTTCATTGTGTCCCAACAATGGTCCGGCGTAGCTCTGAAGAGCTCGTCTCCTTCACAGTATGCGGATACATGCCTGGGACGCTTACACCAGCGAATGGGGACTGTCACATTGAATAGGGGCCCTCATTACAGGACAAATAAACTGTTAAACAGCAGCCAGATGCTGCGTTGCTTAATGTAATACGTGTGAGTGAGAACGGCAAAGGTGTGTGGCTCAGCAGATTTGGATTCTGTGTCTGGTCGGTAGGTTGTTAGGTCAAATCTCTATGTGCAAGATCCTTAATCCCTTATTGCTCCGGGGCAGTTGTGCCCCCACCCTACCCCCCACCCTAAGACTTGCCCTCATGTGTTTTGTGGAGTACAAGATATGATAGGCGAAAAGGTGGGTAGGTTCTGGAAGGGTGTGGTTTTAAATCCTGTTGCAAAATAGACACCATTAGGCCCACAAACGAAGCACTTAAACCCAACAGCTGCTGGATGCTGACTGACCCTGTGCTCTGACCAAAAAAAACTTGCTCTTGCCTGTATACAGTATGAACATGTGTGTCCGTCACTTATGGAGTTCAATTTTGCTGCAGCGACGACTGAAGTGTTGCCATTTGCCTGCAAAGCAGGGCTGGCCTCCTTTAAGCTTAAAGTGCAAAAAACACAACAGAAAGGTCCAGGCAGCTTTACCTGCGAAACAGTCAATGTGGGGTCTCCGCCTGCTCGTAACAACAGGTCGGTGGCGTTGGGTCGATATCCTCTCGCCGGCATTCACACATCACCTCCCGTGCTTCGGACGGCTTTTGTTCTTCCCCAATTTGAATACCCGACCAGGGCCTTCCGAATGAAACCGGCCAATGCGGGCCGGCTGCAAACGCACTACCGATAAACACCTCTAAACAGCCAAGATCAGGAGGTCGATACGGCTGTTTCGGTTTTTATCTTAAGTTCTCCCATAATGTTTCCCCTCAAATCATTCCGTCGATGTGTTTCCATTAGCCTGTCCTCGCTGCCCCCCGCCCCCCATCTCTCGCCCGCCCACCCATCTCCAGCCGATCATCCGGCGACTTATGAAGCACGAGGCGGGATATTTCACGCGCGTTCTGAAGGCTCATAAACATCCCCGCGACGTCGCCCGCCAGGGCCGGAGCGGAAGGTCCCCGAAATGCAGAGCGTTATTCTGCGCGTCTCCCGTTCCGTGATGAAACACCGGCGCCGCGAACGCCAGTCAGCTTTCGTCGTGCGTTTAAGCTTCACGCCCGTCTGCATAAGAATATTGATCGTGACGTTAAGGTCAAAGGTCAAATCAATCCAGAGTCAATCACGGTGTCATCAAAACAGCTCAAAAGATTAGCCATGTGTTTTTTTTTTTTAAAGGAAAGCTTTAAAGGGCCAATACCGATGCATTTCATTTATACAAGTGCTTTTCAAGAATTGAGAAACGCTAACAATATACAAGAACAGAGAATAAATAATAAAAAAAAAGAGTGTAATATTGTTGCATATTTACACTGCCAGTCAAAGGATTTTGCACACACTGAGATTTTTTACATTTGCGTGTTATTCACATTTACCAAAAACACAGTAAATAATCTTTGCTAAAAAATACATGTATGTATACCATTCTAGTATCTTAATTAGCAAGAAAATGTCATATCTTTGATTCATCAAAGTAAACTTCTCTTCTAGCAGTTATAACAGCAGAAAAAATTCAAGGCATTCTTTTCTACAAGGGACATTAAATACTGCTCTGTTTTATGGGATGAAACAGTTAAGTGCATTTAAAATTGAAGAACAGCCCATAATTTGACTGTGCCATCACCACACAACCAGTAAATAGGGTGTCAGACATTCACTGTTACATACTCTTTCCATGTTTTAAGGAAACTGGTTTTATTTGACTCATATTTTCATTCATTTTTATGCCCACTCCCTCAACTTTCCAGTGCTTAACAAGTATAAAATCCGCAGTTTATAAAATAAACAGAAAAGTGGTAAAAACCTGCGGTGCAAAAACTTTTGACTGGTACGGTATCTCCTGTACCGTATCTACGAGTTGTCTTGCCGATTCATGCTACCGCGACTCTCTTGAAAACTGCAGATCATTGAAAACGCAGCAGCACGTCGGATACTCATTCAGCCCGAGCGTTCCCATGATGCACCTCTCCTGGTCTCTCTTCACTGGCTCCCTATTGGCGCTCGCAAACGAGTTCGATTCCTTGGTCCTGGCTTATAGGTAAATCAATGAACAGACGTCCATCTCCACCAAAAGACTCCTCAAGACCCATGTCCCATCTTGCCCCCTTGGGTCCCCAATCCAGTGCCATTTAAGGTCCCCGCACCACGCGAGAAGCGTCACTCCAGATGGTTCTTATATGTGGCTCCACATATATCATCAGACTCCCTCTCCACCTTCATTAAAGTCCTCAAGACCCATCTGGTCCAGGAATTCCTCTACTAACCTAATGTCTTTTTACGTTCCCTTAATGCTCTTAAGTTGCATTTAGTGGCCCATGTATAGTCTTACTAGGTTCTTGCTTTGTTAGAAGACGTTGCGTAGCACCTGCTTCAACACTACTGATACCCGTACCTGGACATTCACTGGAAGCTAAGCCTAGCTGCACCTATGCCTATTCGACTCTGTGCAGCATAAAGGGTTACAGTGTGCTACTTGTCTCACTGTACTTCTCTGCCAAATATAGGCAAAAATGTATAATGTAACTGAAGAGCAAGTCTCCAAAATTCACTCAGCTCACATGATACATTTTCTAAAACATTTCTGCGGATTTTGCAAACTTGACAAAAGTTTGTTGCCCGACTACATGGGGACTGAGTGAGTTTTTTGCTCCCAATGCTGCAGCATGGGATAAGGAGGCATGGCTTTCGGTCACTGGCGGGCTCCTCTCTTGCGCCCTCTATCTTCACCGCCGGGGACTGCCCCGGGGGCAGCCTGCAGATCTTAAACTTGAGAGGGAGACAAAACCACCTAGACCTACCAAGGGAGCTGGGGGCTCATTGCAAAAGCAGGCTGTTCAAAGACACCTCCTCGCTCAGCCGCCCCATCACAGCCATGTGAACCTGACCTACAGGTGGACTGCGCTGCCCCCTACCTGTCAGCACTGGCCAACACATTCAATATTTATGTGAAAATATCATACACAGTATAGCAGAGAGTCAAGCTACAATAAGTTTTCCATACTGATGCAACAAAATGGCATCTCTTTTTAAATGTGATCATTGTTTAGGTGCATTACATAAATAGGGGACATGCATTTAAAAACAAATTAAGGAAAGCGTTTTTGAGACAGTAAATATAGCATAAACATGACTAGTGACAGTCACTATTTATTTTTGTACATATTATTAGAATTATAATCATAGCTTTGTGTATGTAACAGTTCCTCTGTGACAAGCATCATGCGTTTAGCTTATAGCTGTTCCACTCAAACTTGCTTAACCCAATGTTACTATATAATTCGAACAAAGACAAAAGCTAGTTTTATCGTAAAAGCTGATCATTTCAGCAGCAGATCACGCCAGTTTATACAAACGTTCATTATTTATACAAACGCGTCCTAAGGTGACGAACACATATATTACGGTCCACCGTCTGGTTGCCTTCTACGCTGCAGGAGGAAAACGCAGCATCCTCCAGCACAGCGCAGCAAAAGCGACCTCGCAAAGGGCTGACGGAACAGGCGGCGAGCTCTGGAGATAAGATCATCTCGGGAATGAGGCGATTTTTCACTCGGGCAGCGGCCTGAGGCCCGAAGCCTGAAGTTTCTGCGGGGGAACAAACTCAGACAGATGCGGAAACCCCCGGACGGAATGAGCCGCGGTGCCGCGCGCTGAACCTGCACGTCCTTAGCCAGACCTTCAGAGAGGCAGCCCTCTTCATGGACCCAGAGAGACCCGATCCTTAACGATCAGATGGGGGAAAGGGGGCGCTGTAGTGCCATCATTCTACGCGTGCCGCGTCTAAGAGTCACCATGCGCTACGTGCGATAGCCGACGCGGTATTAATGACCCGATATATGCACACGGGTAGCAGATAGCAGAAATATTTCCCACAATTCACGAGGAATACGTCATCCAAAATCCAGAAGTTTAAATGTAAACTGGCATCAATTTGATAAGAACATTACCAAAAATGACTTATTAATGATGTTGGACATTTTGCCTTTTGGCCACAGAAACTTGAATGGTTTGCATCATTGTCCCCCCCCCCCCCCCAGCCCCCACTCATACATACAGCAGAATATTTATAAAGCATTGGAGCCGTTCAACTTAATTACCTTTGATAGGAATACCAGTATCCACCCATGCACTATAAAAATTACATAACCCCTGACAGCACAAAAAAATACTACAGCTGTCATGGCGGATAAGCCTCTCGTTCTCACTCCGTATTCTTACTCTGGAAGTTCAGGGGCTTAACTTTTTTGTTCTTTCTGAAATTAAATGTGGAATTTGCTGGAGCCAAATCATACAAACACACGCACACCTCTGCAACATTCCGGAAACATCTTAAACAAAAGGCTACTTGTTATCAAATTCCCATTTTACTTCTTCCAACGTTAGAGATTCCCATGACGTCCCAGCATTGGGAATCATTAGGAGTACCCCAAAACATTCCCACATTACGCATCATTAGAGATTCCCATAACATTCCCACATTACGCATCATTAGAGATTCCCATAACATTCCAACATTACGCATCATTAGAGATTCCCATAACATTCCAACATTACGCATCATTAGAGATTCCCAAGATGTCCCAGCATTTTTGGTATCATTAGAGATTCCCATGACATCCAAGCATTTGGAATAGTTTTCCAATACACATTCCAATACTCTGCATAATTACAGATTCCCATGACGTTCCGACACTCAGTAGAAGTTTCTGGAACAGCCTGCTTGGGTGTGATACGCCGCAGATGTGACTGAGCTTACTGTATGACGTGCTTTGAGGGCTTGGCACTATTCTGAAGGTACGCGCCACTCAACAGTGTTTTCACACCACTTATTTTTACCACTTTTCCATTTATTTTGAAAACCGCAGATTTTTCATTCTTGTTAGTCATTGGAAAGTTGAGTGAACAACTACGAATGAAAATATAAGTAAAATAAAACAAGTTTTATAGCATGTAAAGAGCATGGAACAGTGCATGTCTGACATCCTATTAACTGGTTGTATGGTGAAAAATCGTGCCAGTTGTTATATTTAAATACATATGGTGTAAACTTAATTAGTTTGTTTTTCAGTGGTGTCCTTCATTAACCAATGAAAATGTAGGTCTTGGGGGACTGACTATTTCAGTTATTAATTCACCTGCTAAAAGGTCTAGGTGCACCACTTAACAAAAGAACCAGAGTGCAGAACTTATATCGCTGTATTGTTCATAATCTGTTTTGCGTTTTAATTTATTTTCGATTATCTCTGTTTCATGCTATTTTGGGTTTCTCAAATGTCAAAGAACTACAAAATGTATCATTTAATTAAATTTGAAAGTTTGACTTAAAGTAGTAGCCTAATATAAACAAATCAGGTAACTTTCCTAATATTGTTTATTTAAGGCTTACAGAAAAAATGTCCTATATATTTTTTAACCATTATTATATGCATACTTGACTCGAGACCTGATATAATTAGAAATGAAATGAACCCGAACTCGTGTTTAATGAGCACTCACAATTCCATCATAACGGTGTATGACTCAAGACTCAATTCAGAACTTGCAAGAAAACAAGCAATAAACAGAAAAATGGTGACAAACGGCGCTTAATTTGAGCCGGAGCTCAGCTCCTGGACCTCCAGCTTAGAACAGTCTGCGCTCAGGTGTTTTAACAAAACATCCTACCTATCGAGACGTGCTATCCAGCCTTTTTGCGCATGTGCTGTTTTACCGTCCTGGGATTAGGGTTAGGTTTTAGGGGTTTGGGGTTAGGGTTAAGGTAGGGGTTTTAGGGGGTTTGGGGGATTAGGGTTAGGGCTATCGATTTGCACTATGGTATGATGTTCTGATAAAGTATGAGGTTTTGTCAGAACAAAATACTGCATCATGCGCACAAAAAATATCCGCTTTAGTCCCTAAAATAGGTGAAGTTACACGTCAGGTTGTTACTTCAAAATAATTAAAAAAATGTCTATAAAGCAGAGTAAAGCAACAAAATCATCGGAACGCAAGCCAAGCAGAAATTAACCAGACTACCTGACAGAAGAAGCAGAGACAGCGAGGAGAGGAGCGGCGTTTGTTATATACTGCACGAAAACTAATGAGACGGATCGCGAAACGAAATTGAGAAATTAAAAGTGCAAAGCAGGTGGAAAGTTAGTAGTAACTAACAGACATCGATAGGAAAAATTGCGTTGCGTGTTTAAGTAATTAATAGCGCATTATTGTTGTTAAAGAGCGACTTGTGTGTATTACGTCATCTTCGTTTTTTATTGAGCTCCGGCACGTAAGAGCAAGCAACAGTGACACGAGTCCAGGTGATTTAATCTCACGCAGGACGAACCTACAGAAAAGTAGCAGTCTGGTGCTCAGATAGACTTCATGCTTCTTAGCGGGCTGCATCTCACTGGCTGGCTGTGGACATGATGCAAATCCAGTGCTGGCAAATCGAGAGCCAGGCGTCTGCCACGATAAGACCGTGAGATGGGATCTGTTTGCCCATGTCTAAATTAAAACCTGCTCCTGGCAGCCAGAAATACCGTCTCTCGACGGCTGAGACCACAACTGATCCTGAGAAATTAATCTCGCCAATGAAGAAGCCGACCCAGACCTCGGACTCATTAACGCCACGCAGCAGCTAACCGTATGGCAATGCCCACATCGCTAATGCTTTTTTTTTTTTTAAGATCACACATAGCTAATTATTTATGTGATTTTTTTTAACCTAACAAATGCAAATGAGGTTAACCAGTTTAACACACCCCGTTTCTATAAAACAAAGTGGAAGAGTAGTCATGACATTCAATATCAAAGTAACATCCATCCATCCATTTTCTGCTCTCCAATCCTGGATTTTAGGATAATCTGGAAACTAACCCAGGCAGCACAGTAGAAAAGGCATTTTCTGGATTAGCGGTGTGGATGGACGGATGGATAGACGGAAGGGAGCTTTCTCCGTTTAATAGCCCATTTCCCGTGTTACCCGTTACTCCCCATTCCGTCCCCGTAGCACCAGCTCTCATGTTTATCACTGCTGATCCTGTGTCATCCATGCATGATTCATCTTTGCAGATAGCTAGTGTGCCACATTAGCGGTTAGCTCTCCGCTAACTCGTTAGGAAGTGCTGCGTGACACACGGTGGGCCTGCCCCCCCCCGGCCTCTGTGAAGCCTCTGACAGGGGCTGGCTGTCAACCTCTCTTGCTTTTAATGGACTGTGCCTTACTAGCTTTCTGTCCATCAGTCCATCTTCAGCAACCCGCTAACCTGCTCACACTCACAATCATCTAAACCCATTATCACAAGCCACTCACCTGCACAGGCTGAGCTCAGCCGACTTTGGTCACATGACCCTGACGTACGCGTGCATACAGACTAGAGCCACTGTGGTGATCACTAAGCACTAATTACAAATGACTAATGGCTAATCCCATACAGCCCCATAATCCCCGCCCAGCCGGGGGCGTATAAAGCGGCAGGGGTATTGGTCCCCGCTGAAAGATGATTGGGTCTCAGGGTACCCCCCTCCCCTGCCACTCACCGACATATCATTGGCTAACCATAAGGCCCACCCCCTTATGAATAATGTCCACTTTTATACCCACCACCTAAAAAAAAAATCCTACAATCGCACATGGCTCCCCAAAAGCCTCAGGAATAACACAGAATACTCTTCTCCACAGCCATTTAATTTCATTCCCCATTTTGTTTGTAAGACGTTATGAATTTCCTAGCTGATAGATGCAGGTGTCCAAAAACGGCCTGATTCCATTAGAAAACATCAATATCTTGAAGGTTGACCTGGGATCGTCACTCAGAAAGCATCAGCTGAATTTGCTCCCAACACAATAGCTTTGTTTTCCGCCGTCCTTCACATAAATAAAGCGAGATCCGGCTCAATACTGTCACCTTTTGTCTTTCACCATATTAACACCCCCATTGTGTAAAGGTGAGCACTGAATTTTGAAACAAAAAAATATATATGTGGATCGTTAACGTGCTTCTTTTAGCTTTTTTCCCCCCTTCATTTGCTTTACCATCACTTGACGAACGGCGTTAATGATTTAGAGTAGGATGAAGCATGCCAAAAATATAAAATGTGATTGCAATAAAAGAAAAATAAATCAAATGACAAGTTAAATGTCTGCCAATAATGTAGCTGTCGGATGTCTCGAGGTGTTATGGGTAAATTCCTTAGCGAGGTGCCCCGACCTTTCTGCAGCAGAACCTTCCTTGGCCTCTTGTTTTTAAGATTTAGGGAACAGGGCCACGTGTAAAGGTTATTATTTAAGTGACTCGTAAAAACCTGTATTAAAATTTGCATTCTTGAAATTGTTTGCAAAAGGGCTAATCATACTTTCAAATGCCAAACGGAACCATGTTTTTCATGGATAAAGCGACGGACAGCTAAATAACTTTAAAGGTTATTCGGGTGTTTGCACATTTTTACCACGCAAAACAAATTTGGCAAAAAAAAATCTCCAGATCGCAAATAAAAGATTGAGGTCCTGCGCAGGCAAACCTGTTTGCTTTCTCAGAAGAGATAATGAGATGAAACGGGGTAGGGCCTCCGCGGTGCAGTGCGGAAATGTCGGAAGCGGGATTAGCTAGGACTTTGTTATGGGAAAACAAGAACGCGGAATTGGGCCAAGAGATCCTTGGAGAAGAGGAAGTTAAACAGCAAGTAAGATAAATCCCTGAACGTAAACAAACATGCGATATGGGGGCATCATCAGAGCCCTCATCCTCCCAATCCGCCCAGCTCACTACACAAAAGCCCTAAAAAACAATTAGTAAGCAGGGCCAGCTGACTTTTAATTAACTGGGGTACCTGTGTATGCTTGTGGCTAATCGCCATGGTAACAAATCCAAATCCGGCACTGTTTCTTAACTCTCTTTTGTCGCCCCTCGGTAACGCGATCAGTTTCAAACAATATTCCCATTATAATGGCGATAGCAAACGGGAATTTCCAAGGCTGCACAGGGACCCCCAAAGTACATTTGTCTGTCGACCAAAATGAATATATAATTTCCTCAGACCTACGACGCCATATTTGAATTGCTTAATCAACGGCAAATTGTTTTATTTCAAAGAGGGGATCGACCAATACGACAAGCCGTCATGGACTTGGGGTGGATGCTAAGCGCTACGGCTTTAACATCGTTACACAAACGATTATGCTGGCTCTCTAGTTTATCTGCTGTAGTAATTATACAAACGCCGGGCAGCTGCCGGGATGCCCTTTGATGTGAGGAGTCAAGTGGGCTTCATTGCCACACCATCCATATAGAAGTAAACAGAAGCATGAAATAATGCTCCCCCAGTGCAATATACAGCAGCAAGTGACTGATTAAAGGATTCTGGTAGTGCTCCATCTATCTGCAGGGAGGGCAACGGCGCTTATTTTGATAGGCCCTCCAAAAGGCAGAGATGAGGGCGATGCCAGTGCGTGATTGGTTAAGGCTGTAACTGGAGTTTGTACAAAGCAACCCTGACCTCATTATTCAAGATGGCTGTGCCCTACGCCAACAAAAAATTAAAGCTGTACTTATGTACTGTTTAGTAGCACTTCTGCCTTATTTGTGTTTCTAATAAAAACGTCGTGCTCACATTACTGTCCAACCTCTCTCTGTGGAATATGATGCTACGGTGTATGTGCAAAAAAACACGTAATGCGTTGTTATCAACTGGTATTGCTAACAGCGGCTAACAATGATCCTGGCTAGGACTGGTATTGCTAACAGTGGCTAACAATGATCCTGGCTAGGACTGGTATTGCTA
>JAABNY020000064.1:1523541-1567269 GCA_015164015.2 Brevimyrus niger | reverse complement strand
GTGGGCGTTTAACGAGGCAGCGGCTCTGCTTCCTCCCCCTCTCTTCCGCGCCGACCCCCCCCCCCCCCCCACCGCTCCCACCCCCCCCCCCCCCCCCCCATCTCATTGTCCTGCTGCCGCTTGGCGTGAGGAGGCAGGAAATTCCAACAGTGCCTCCACGATACAGAGGCCTTTTTCATTGTCGCCATGCCTGATGAATAATGGCCGCCGTTGTTCTAAAAAAAAAAAAAAAAAAAAAACACCAGAGCGTACAGTTTGGTGACTCCATCATATCCGGCCTTCGGACGAGGTGGAAAATGCTGACTACGTCCTCTGTGTGGCGCCATCATCAGTAAAAATATGGTAGGGGGCTCTACTGATGCCCCAGCTTACCCACCAAGTGTGCAATGCTGCCCCCTATCTAAAGGCACATATATTATAAATGGACATTGACATTGACAATATGCCATTTGCACAACAGACATCCTGCACTGTATTTCCTGGAACATGGTTTGTTCAAATGAAATTTTATTACTTTTTTTCATGTTTATTGGCTACTATGTTATTCTTTGTTGAATTTAAATAATCCTTTGCTGTGTTTAGCTCTACTGTGCTACTGGACGAAGAATTCCCCCCCATATAAGACATTTTATCTCATTTATTGTTCATCTGTCAAGTTCTAGTTTGATCCCGCATTGTGTTGCCGAGGCAGGTAGAGCCAGGAGAGTCTCAGTCGAGTCCTGAACACCGGACACTGTCTGGCCGAGGGATGATTCTCAGGGGGCGGCATGTTTTACTGAGTGACGCCTGACTGAAACTCAAAGCCCTCCCTCTTTACTTGGAGCCGTTCAAGAATCTCACAGCGCTCCCGTATGCTTGGAGGACACAGAACAGGTAAAGTAATCAATAGAGGTAATCCATCATCTAAGCCATGGGAAAAAACCAAGAGGGGCTGCCTAAATTTGTCTGGACACTTGAACCTGGAGCAGCAGCAAAGGAATGGCTTCCACAGTCATAACCGAAGTTGATCCAATAGGTGACAAAGGGGCGTGGCCACAGGGAGCACTGACCCCCAGCTGAAAGCTGATTGGCTCTCGTTGATCTCCCGCCCCTGTCACTCACCAAATAAAAAACATATCATTGGTTAATGAAAAGGTTGGTCCCCCTGCATTGATTATGGCTCCTTTTATGCTCCCCACTTATAAAAAAATCTTAGGATCATCCCAGGAAAAGAACGAAGCCTGTTTTTTTCCTCACGGAAATCCAAGGCTAAGCAGAATGCCGGCCTCTTTCCGCGCCAATGGGCAGCGGCATCCGAGCCGGAGCCTCGTCTGGGAGGGGGGTAATGCTGGCTTACAAAGGTGCAGATGGGCTAACGGGTCTGGGGGCCCCCAAGGGCCCGTCCGCATGAGGCGGACCAATGCATCCGAGCAAGGAGGGCGGGGGAGATCTAATTAGTGCCACCTTCAATTAACATTAACGAAATTAACGAAGGAAAAAGTGTCCGTTATCAAAGTCGCCAGTTTGTTCCTTACAGAAAATATCCCACATGTACAGCTAGCAATTATTGGCTAGCAAAACTCCTGATGAAATGGTGCTATTTGTCCATGCATGAAAAGGTGCACAAGCATGCGATTCTGTGTCTCTGTCGTTATTATTTTGATGCCAAATAAGTCCCAGGATTCTACTGTGCTGCTGAGTGCTTTAATCGGACTGGAGAATCACCAAAGCGGCAATCATACTCTCCTCTGCTCCCAACAGCCACGAATGCCAGTGGACAGTTAAGGCCTAATGTTCTTTGCGAACTGTTTTATTTCTCAGTGGGAGATAAGTGCATGTATCTGGTTAGTGAAGGTGCCTTTGCCAGAGTAACCATCATCTCAGCAGTCATAATGACACCAGCGGCTTGTGTCTGTGAGAATTGCCTGCGTTCAATACCTACAGAAGGTCTGGATGCTCATGTTTGCACGAAAGTGAATGCCTGTAAATTAGAGGTAATACGGTAATGCATAGTGCAATCTGGCCCTGTCAGTGCAACCTGCAAGACACTATTCTGCCTCAAGACCCTCATACTGTGAGTTTGTTACTGTAATAATGAGTCATAAAGAGGCCTGTTGCAAAGAAAAGTCACCCCCTTCCTCCAACACTATGCTGAGTGCCTGAATGGATCTTAAGTGCAGATTTCTTTAGCTTCCCTGGCCTTAGGAGGGCTGTCTGATAGATTGTCTCCCTTTGAAGAACTTTACTTGGTTCCTTTATCCACAGTCCCTCTGCTTGGTCCGGTGTGATGCTTATAATACTGTGGATTCTTTGGCAGAATTAACTCCAATTACGCCCCAAAAGACAGTCCCCATATGAAGTTTGAGTCAGATTTTTTTTTAAAATCTGACAGATCGTTTAGCCACCACACCCCCTGGTGGTTCCGGAAGTAATAATGATGAACCACTGCAAACTGCATAGATCCACAGCTTAACGAAAAATTCAATTATTTGCATATATATGTATATTTCATTAAAAATTTCTTTGAATTTTTAAAACAATTTATTTCTTAAAATAAATTTGATCAGCAATTCATATTTCTTATGTCATTGTTCCTCCTTGTACTTCGGCACAAGAGTTTCCACGCAAGCTGAAAAGTAATCCCCTTAATACTGAAAAACACCTTCTACTCCCCGTTTTCAAAAAATAGGAACCACTGTCCCTGTTTGCCAGTCCAAAGGTACCCTAACCCACTGATTTCATCCCCCCCCCCCCTGCAGATTTCCTCCACAGGAACATATGATCACCATAGCAACTTCAAGCCCCACTGATAGACTCTGATGCACCTGCCGTTCTCAACGTTGCCCCCTGCTGAGGGGGCACAGACGCTACATTAAGGAGCACCTCAAAATGTTTCTTTCCAGCTCTCCACACAGTCTGTGGGAGAGGCTTCTGATATACAGGGTGGTTTGGCCACTACTACATGATAATGCATTTGCAGCATTTGGCAGACAGCAACTTACATAAGTGAGTCTCATTCTTTACCAGCTGAGCCATCCAGGCTCTTTAATGGTAAATGAACTGCATTTATGTGGAGCTTATTACCAAAGCTCTTTACAATATACGCCTCACATTTACACACCAGTGGCAGAGGATGCCGTGCAAGGCACCAACAAGCTCATCAGGAGCAATTTGGGGTTCAGTGACAGGGACAGGAAAACCCCAGGCTCAAACCTGGGTAGTGCTCTGGTTGCCAAATGGTAGCACTAACTCCTGCACCACCATAGGTTCCCTGTATGGGTGTATAAAGAGACATGTCCACATCATGGTTAGTCAAGGACACTTAGAGTGGGTGTCGACATCCAGCATCGACGCATTTAGCCTACACTACAGTTTGCAATTTTTGGACAGAATATTAAGTCACTGCCTTGCCTGGAAGGGTGTCTGCTATTTAAGGGACAGAGGTTAAGTTCCTGCGAGATGCAGATGTGATCCATTCGGCCTTATCTGACAAGGAACTAGCGGTTTACGCAAACCAACGCACTTGCATGAGTACCCCCTGGAGGCCACCATCAGTCACTGCAGTAAATGTTAAATAAACGGGGTCTTTCTTTAGTAGTTGTGGAGGCCGCATGGTGATGCAGTGCCTGGGCAGCGGTTGAGTCTTTACTGCAGGTTCGATACCCAGAGTGTGTTTACGTATTAAGCTAGTGGTTTTAAAAAAATGCAGCACATTTGGGTGTTAGCGGTGCGTGTCATTGTGACACGACTCAAATGCAACAGTGTTGGCTCTAGGTTTGCGTGTTTTGGCACTTCTGCGGAGCATTAAAAGACATTTAGCAGTATTATGAATATAAATTGAACTGAGTAACTGAACGTGTTTTTCCTACTGGGGAAAAAAAAAAAGCAGCTCAGCCTTAAAGTCATATAATCACGGCAGTCGTCGTTGGGTTTCCTGGAGATATTTTCAGACACTTTGAAAATAGCACCATCTGCGACTCTGCTGTTCGAACTCTTTTATTTCACCCCCCTCCCCCCCCGTTTGATGCACACATATCGCATCAGGTTGCTGTGAACTTGTTCGCCGGTGCCTTGGCGACGGTCGCTCTCCTAGGGAAACAGCACATCGTCCGTTCACAACCGTCTCACCGCCTCAGTCAAACCTCGGGCACCATGGCCGTGCACACTCGTCCACTGAAAATTTAAATTCGGTATCCAGGTCAAGCCTCCCGGGATACGGGTTGCCGGTGTTAGCAGGGGGGGGGCGAAGACTCTGAGACAAATCGAGTTAGACAACTTACACAAGGAATTCTGGGAGGCGGATAAGCAGAGAGTCCTGCTAAGATAGCTTTTCATTAGGCGCAATGGAAACTGTTCCTTTTCATTACACGCAGGGAGTTGGGGAGGCCGCTTTTGTTTCGGGGGTGTAACTGTGCTGATGTGTGGCTTTTCCACTGGGTGGTGGGTGCGGGGGGAGGGGGATCTCAAAAGACTTACAAACAGAAATGACACTAAAACGGCCCTTTCTCCTCCTCCGCCTGTACTACCAGGTATTCCTGGGATATACGCTGCTCTTCTTATGCCGAACGCGTTCCGAAACAGGAGTCTGAGAAAATGCATGTTTTCCTGCTGTGAGGTGTTGCAGAAACAGAAACAAAACCAGCCAGGAACACAATCCATTACCCAAGACTATTCAAAATCATCAATTCTGACTGACTTGTATCCAACACACTTACATATTGAGCAAAGGCTTCAGTTCACATTCACATACATTTAGGAAAGTTCCAGGAGCAAATGGGGTTAGGGGCCATTGCTGAGCGGCCCTGATGGTAACATCACTCTGCTGACTCTGGGATTTGAACCAGAGACCTTCTGATTAGAAGCACAGTGACCCAACCCACTCAGCCACATACCCCCTCAGCACAGTGTAATAACCCCACATTTACTGAAGAAAGCGGTTTAAGTTCACTGGCTGCTTTAAATGTGTAACCAGCCAGTCATTTCCAGTTCTGCATGTCGCACTGAGGCTAAAAGTGTTAAATATTTAATGTGGCCACATAAAACAAAACTGGGGCTCGAAGGTTATGGTGTGCTCAACAGCCCCGGCTTTCGTCCGACCCGGTTCCTTCACCCTGTTTTGTTTAGTGGGGGTTTAATGCCAATTTGGTGGCCCAAACTTTTTTGGGCTAAGAAGGTTAAAGCCAATATGCCAAAGAAACTATGTGAGGAGAACTCAGATAACTCTGATGGATGGAGAAAACCTTTAGTTGATATTTGTACAAGTATATTGGAACATATTTTTCACATATCCCATCATGCTCTGCTTTTTAGAACATATTCACGTATAGAGGTAAGAGTGAAGTCTGGGGTCGGAGTCAGCCATCCACGCAACACCCTCGTACCGTTTTTGGAGAGGTTAGGGACCTTGCTCAAGGGCCCGGTGAAAATGCAGCTACTCTGCTAAGCAAGGGATTCAAGCTGATGACCTTCTGGTTACAAACAGAGAGGCCTACCCAGCAGAGCAAAACACCACCCGTCCACTAAAGGAGAGGTTTGCACTCAGAAGGCTAGAAGGAGATATCAAAAAAACCTACACTATGTAGGCATTCAAAGCAACGTGCACTGTGTACAGGTCTCCTTGCTACACTCACAAAAAAAGGTTATGGGTTTGTTTTAGTGAGCATTAAAATGAGCAAACACTGTGCCATCTCTCCTGGGAAGGTGACTGGAGGGACAGGAAAACAGTGAGCTTTATTTACAGCTCTGCTGACACCATAGTTTCCAGGCGAATATTCAACGCACACACTTTTCTTGTGTAGAATTGATATTTGTTATGGCTTATAACGTTACATGGTAGAGCCGTTTCTGCTATAACCTGACAGATGTGCTCCTGTAAAAACCTTGCATTATGCAAAATTGGGTAATAAAAAGAACAGGACTTAAGAAAAAGCTTGGGGTGGGGGCAGACCACTCTAAACCAAACCATTAACCATTATGTTGAAAACCCTTCATAGGATCAAGCTATACTTTGAGCATTAAAGCTTTCCTCTTACATTCAGCACCTGACATTTCTATAGCATGCTGAAACTTCTCCAGTGTGCTGAAATTCCCTCATTGTGCTAAAATTTCCTTGGCATACTGAAATTTCTCCAGTGTGCTAAAAATTCCCTGGTATGCTACAATTTCTCGTGTGCTGTAATTTCCTACATGCTGAATTTTCCCCAGTCCCACGATTTGGGTTTTATTCCCGCCCCTGGCTTCGTGTGTGAAGTATAAATGTGTCCTCCAGGTGCTGCATTTCCCAGAAATCCAATAACATGTGAAATGTAGACCCTGGAAGGCCCAAGGTCTTGTGTGTCTATGTGTGAGTACCCATGTGTCCTGCAATGGTTTAGCATCCCATCCAGGGTATCCCTCACAATGTGCCCTCTGTTTCAGGGTAACAGCTCCCAGCTCATCGAGACCCTGGGTTGGACAGGTGATCATGGGAAACAAAGGGAATAAATAAAATCCCATTCTTATGCTAGAAAAAGTGGTTCTGTATATGATTTAACCCCCATTCTGAAGATGGTTCAACAATATCAGACATGTTACCATGTAAAGTAGATTTTACAATCATAATACATTTCCTAGGAATGTATTTAATCTTTATGAGATTAAATACAATAGTGTAATAGAATTTTACTTTTAGCAGATCGTTGCCAAGCTCCTACCTTCCTCCTGCCGTCTCTCTCAATGCCTAGTTACAGAAGTCCACCTTTGCTCGGCAAGAACACGGCAGCCTTAAATTAAACATGGACCGGCTGTGCTTGTAAGGCTGTATGTGACGCCGTGTTGGCAGGGCCTCGGCGCAGGAAATCCGTGTATCAACAGATCAAGCAAGAAAGCTCTTGTCATAGTTGTGCCTCTTAGAGGGATTGGCTCCAGCCTTAGTGGTATCAAACAACTTGCCTGACATCAGCTAGCTTGGGGGGGGGCGTGGCCTGGATTCCTCCATCTCATTGGTAGACATGAAGGGGGCGGGGCCAAAATAGCATTGCCCATTCTGCCATCCAATAGTCATTTAGAGCACGGTTATGGGCGGTTCCTCAGACAGAAAGCCTAAAGCCAAGCACATGATCGTGTCAACTCCCGCGGGGGTCTCACCTGTAACCTGGTATAGTGTGCCAGCAGAGAAAGATCAGCTTCAATAGCCGTTCTAAATAATAAAAGGCAATGCTGCAACTACAGACTGGAGACAATGCATTGACCATTTTTCCTTCTGAGTAATCATAATGTTAATATACCTGTAAAATAGAACTCAGCACTCATCTATCAATAAAAAAACAAAGATTTTTTTCATGTAAATTTACCATGAAACACATTCATTCCCAAGCAATTAATAAATAAAAGTGACATTCTGGTCACAAATTTTAAAGCACAAATCATTATACATTTAGGAAAGTTCCAAGTTCATTATATAAGAGCACATACTCATATTTGATTCCATATTGAGTGTTTTGTTATTAAGTAACTGCGGCTCTATAAAATCTTGTACAAGCTTTGGCGTGGTCTGATTTATGTCGGATAATAAGTTAGAAAATTGACACAGGGACTCTGTTGTATGGTGTTTGCTGAAGGCGCCGTCTTGAAATGTGAGAGTCAGGTAAAACTGAATTCAGGTCCAGGCAATTAACTGGAGCGGAAATAATTCATCTCAGGTTCTCACTTCTGAGTGTGCTTGGGTAGGGGTTTGGGGGGGTCACAGATAAGAATAAAGAGTCAGAAAAGTGGAAATCTATATCAAAATTGTTCTCGCCATCGTCTTATACAGGTAGCAGATAGAAAACAAACGTTAAAATAATCTATCACAAAGGCGCATTTCTTAAAACAAAATGCTAAATTGTGGGTGTGCTTCTTGTTTGGCGGAGTGTTCTTAGCCTTTATATGCGATACAATCATATGATTAAATGTTGTGTTATGTAAGAAATGTACAGAAGGTGGTCATATTAATTACATTTGAATTTATAGCAGAGTTTTCGCAACATCCTGCCGTGAAATCGGATCGTTAACCGTCCCGTTAGTTTGTATGAAACTGCCAGTATTTTGTTACATTGTGTTTGTTTTCTTCTTGTCTGCTGGCCTTAGAAAACTGACACGTTTTGACAAAGTCAAGCCCGAGATAAGCTCATTGTTGGCAGGAATGTCGCCTTCTCCGGGTATAACAATGAGATCGCTGCCTCACCAAGTCACAATTCAGGAGCAGAAGGCGACTTGTCATTCTGTAAGGCATTCAGCGACCCGCTCTGAAAGTTAGAGAAGGGCATCGAGGGTCCTGCACCGCGGGCCACAAATCCATTAGCACAATGCTGTCCAGACCGCGGCCTGCAGCAATTCATACAATTACCAATTTCCATTACAGGCCACGCCATACGATTGCAGTAAGTGCACTAGTGAATGATGAATGTAACACTAAGGGTCAAACTCCAGCTTTCAGATACAGATATATTATCACACTCTGACAGAGAGCAAAATCAGACCCCATCCCCCTGCCACCAAAACTCAGTTTTCCCAGATAAAAGTTCTTTCCCCTTCACACGTCCCTTCATATTCCGAAGATTATACAAGAACAAGGCAGGAGTGATGTGTGACCCTTTGGGTTTGGACGCCGGCCTGTGATAGGAAGGTTGTTGGTTCATATCTCAGGGTTGGCAGAGTGATCCCTCCAGTTGCTCCTGAGGCTGATCCTGCTTCCGCAGAAACGTATGTTGCTTTGAATAAAAAGCGTCTGCTAGATGAATTAAATGTAAAAACATGCATGCAAACAGCAAATCGATAAATAACATTTTTAAAAAATCAATGACAGAATAAGTAATGATTTGAAATCATGGGTAGAGCAAGGGCCATGGGGGGGGGGGGGGCTTGTCTGACATTTAAATTAAAATGACACGGTGACGGTAACGAACTGGCTAATAAACAGAGCAGTGTAATGAAAATGGTCTGGGATGACAATAGAATGTGAGGTATGCTGATTATCTGATACCCCCCACCACCACCCCTGGTAGCTTCATGCCCTACGTGGAGCTGATTTCTGCATCTGTCACGCACCACCTGTGAACGGACACTAGGGCGGCGCTATGCTCCTCTGTATCCCATCTCTGCTCCTTCCCACCCTTCGTATCTCCTGAGCTCGCCACCCCGCCCCCCCTCCCTCAGCCTTGGGACCGCCTGCATGCGCTTGTCGCTCCTGCCCCCGCCCAGGACCTGAGCTTGAATCGAGCACCCTGCCGGAATGGGGGCACCCCACCTGCGGGGCAATTAAACGCACAGCGGGCTGCTCCGTGGAAGCCGTTCACATGCGCAGATAAGACGGATAAGAGCTTACGCTAATAACAGCGATGTAAAACTGGAGGGAGACAAACCCGCAACACACTCCCCTGTAAATAATATTGTCTGGCGTCGCATGTGAATTTGGCCCAAGCTGGCAGCCATCTTGGGGAAGCCCAGAACTTCTAAAACCTGCATGTGCTCCCTCTGTTCCATACTGTCAGCCAGACAACTAATGGAATTTCAATGCCACAAGGGATCATTGACAACTGCTACTCCTCCTGCTGGTGCCTGAACGATCTGCAGGGGCAGCTACACGTTGGCTTAGCTGATAAGCCATAGCATGTAACCAATACTTTGGGGGGTGGTATGTTCCCATCTGTGCAAAGCTTGAGATCCTGGTTATTGACAACCACGGACTGACAGCATACATACATTTCAATCGCTACAATTAAAACAAATGGTGATTCACATTGGTGGACAGCAGAGGTGAGGAAAGTTTTAGGGATCAGCGAAACAAGCGTAAAAAACAGCTGAATGAGTTTTGTATAACAGCAGAAGCCTTTGATCTAGGGAGGTATTTCTCGCGGAATACGAGCCATCATAAAAGAGTCGTAAAAGTAACCTTTTAGATCAGAGTATTTATAGATAAATTATACCGAACGTTTTAAAAAAAACGTCTACAAGCATGATGTAACCATTGAGGAAATTTTATATAGGGTATCCATTTCAAGGGACAATTTGAAATCCCATATACCCTTAATGGCGTTTGATGGTTTACGCCACTGATTACCGCACTGGATTCGTCCGCGGCGGTAAAAATGGACCGAGATGATCGCTTTCGCCGGAGCAGATGTCGGCGGAGATTCAAGGTCGATTACTTTTCTGCAATCTTCCCCAGCGCCTGCAGGTTAACAGCAAGCGATACGGACCGCCCTTGAACTTCAAGTTAATTTACAAACAGTGACAATACCCCGGCACGATATTTCAGCGCCGCCGTGCACTCAACTGTTCCTGGTCACGAGCAGAAACAGTAATAAGCTGTGAAATCCATTATATTTAGGACTTTTTTTTCTAACTTTTCAGAGCTGTCCGGACTCTCACGGGTTCCCGAAGAAAGCAGCTTCTATTATTTCTGTCCCTCCGTTTTTCCAAATTGATGTCAATTTGAAACTCGCGATATGGCTTACGGTTCTGACACAGGGGTCGATAACACGTTTCTTTACGGACGCTCTTATTTATTTTAACGGGTAAGGGTACGGCTGAGTTTTCTATAAGCGTCGGCAGGAGGAGTGACGCGTAATGGTTTGGAAAGAACTTACACCATACAGTTTGTTCATGTTATGTTGCCATGGCGGATGCAACATGGGGGGAGGGCTAGATGAGAGGCACTGCCTTTAATACTATTATTTTTTTTTTAATCTTGGGGGGAGGGGCGCTGACTTTTTATATATATTTAGAAGGCATCGACCTTTTTTTTACATTTTTAAATTGGGGGCACTGATTTACATTTTTTTTCGTTATTTTTAGTTTTTTTTTTTTTTTGGGGGGGGGGGGGCGGCGCTGATCAAGTGTTGTACAGCTGTATTCAAACCTGATACCTGCGCTCTGTGTCGGTAGAGTTCATACTCCCTGCTATTTCCTCTGTCCCCCGCTCTCTGACACACTTCCAGTATTATTGGATCTGTGGCTGTCGCTATATTGTATCTGACACCATTTGCGTGGTTTTTTTTGTGCATAGGAAATAATGGGTATGGAGAAAACCAGGTGTTACATGAGTTTATTTCTGGTGAATACAGGGAATCACATTACATTCTGTTGCCTTATACTCACGTCAGGTAAGGACAGCTACGTGCCTCACGCCCGTTTCAAATTAAAGGTACGGAGTCGACAGCAGTTGTTTTGACCTAATATACTTTGTTTTGAAAGAAAACTTTTTATAGAGAGACTGAAACTTTGCCATGTACGCGTAGGGGTGATCTGAACAGAATCAGCGTGAGAGACGGCATCAAACATCCCAGGTCTGAGATTTGAGGACGGAAGGCTAGGCTGCAACCTTGGCCAGCTAAATTTCCCCAGAAACGCTGGGGAACGCCAGGGTTGCCAACTCCGGTCAGCTGGCCGGTTCGTGTCAACTCTGAGCACACATGCACATGCTTTATTACCTTGTAAATATATAGTCTGTAGGGTTTGAAAACCACCCCACTGCTTTTGATGTAAATAGTTTTAGGTTTACTGTGGAATGACATGGAATTTGCCAAAACATTTCTTGCGTGAGGGTGCTAGCTTGAAAGTTTGATGCCAGATTTGTGAGAGTTGACAACCGCGCTAATGCTGGGGAGAGCTGAGATCCTATGCAGGGTCGCGGGGGTCGGAAACATTTGGACCCAGAGTAGGGACCAACCCAGGAAGGGGCACCAACCCACCACACATCTAAGATTAAACACCTTTTTGCTCATGTAAATAGAGTTTATCATGCTTACTTTGTTGCATTGCTTTTTAAATCTAGCAGCCAAGCTACATACAGTAAAGCTACCATTTTTAAAAAAATGATAGCTGTCGGGAGTGATTTAGACAGATAGAGGTGGCTAAGATTATTGTTGGAAAGTGAACGTTATGAGGGAGAGTGTTGGGGCTGTCGTTCAGGTCAGACCCCATTTCATCCATTACGCAGAGGCTCCGTGTCGGAATTAAACCGACAGCAAAAGCAGTAATTGAAAATCCCCCTACGTCGGGAGGATATCTTCATCTCCGTGTGACAGCCGCCACTGTAAGGGCAATCTCTACGTCCCACATCTCCAGTTCCCACGTAGTTAAACGCTGACCTTGCTTGTGAAGGAAGCGCGAAACCTCCTGACAGGGTAAGACGAGGCATAGCTTGGTATACAGGCAGACTAGCTAGTTTATACGGAAACCCAAGGCCCACAGAGCCGTGTTTCCCCACCTCTTCTACGGGGACCCAATGACAGTCCATGTTTATTCTCCCTCCCAGACATTCCCCAGAATGTCTCTAGGTCCCCGAGGACCGGATCGGTAAACGCTGCTATAGAGGTATTCTAGGTATATGCTATACAATATTCCATATTGTAAATGTCGCTAACCTCCAAGTCAGATGCCCTTTTGCATCTATCCTTTCCACTTCCCGCTTCGTTGCAGGTCTTCTTAAAAAAGTGGGCCTTCTAAAGAGGTAAAAAAATAATAATACAAGCTCCTCTTGGGATCTCGCCTGAGAACCGTTGATTTTTGAGTTCAAGTCATTGTCAGCTAGCCCCCTCTACCTGCTGTGCTTTTTGTGAGGGTGCTGGTGGCGTGGCATCACCTAGGTGGGGGTGGTTGAAGTGGCTCCCCATTGTTCCTGTAGAGTACTTTGGGTGTTTTGAAAAGTGCTATATAAATGTAACATTCATTCACAAGTTACTGTCTCTCGATATGGATAAATCCACTCTATATGAAGTTTACAACTGACTGCACAGCCTTAAATTGTCCTCTGACCAAGGAAACATTCCTTTCAAAAGACGTGCAAATGGCCCGCAAGCGTTCTCAGACTTTTCAGACAAGGTCAGGCATAACTAGCAAACAGTGGAGACAAGGACACTCTTAGGGTGCTCTGAAAGTGCGGCTAACCCAGCAGCATCTTCAGGATTAAAACGGCAGAAGGTATCATTTCCGTTGACAAACGACAAGTGATATTCCTAGTCGTCAGAGTCGTCAGGTGATGCGTACTCCGTCTTTAATGGACTCTCATTGAAGCGTGTTTGGCGGCAGCCTTCCAGGTATATGGCGGGAATGTGAATATGCAAAAAACGAACGGTGCGAGTTTATGGGGCGTAAGACTAACATGCAAATGAGGTAAGAAAGTGACTATTCACCGAACAATCTCCTGCTTCCAACATCCTTCAGTTTTTATGGAAAAAATGCCAAATAGGGGTGTGTCCAACGTTCAAGATGTAGACGGGACAGAGTGTGTGTCGGGTCATGTAACTGCACGCTTCTTTTTAAGATCTCCTGTGGCTTCATTATCTGTCCCACCACAAGCAATTTGGCCGCAGGGGGGGGGTGGTGGAGGGTTTATATAAAAAAAAATAAATAAAAAAAAAATAATTTGGCCGCAGGCCTCCAAGCAGCTGTAACGTGAATCCAGAGGACAGCTAGATAGTCCTGTCCTCCTCATCCCCCTTTTGATCAGATCCAAGGGCGATTCCAGGATTTGTGGAGGGGCACAAGTGGGGTCATAATTAATACGGAGGAGGTCAACCTCATCATTAGCCAATGGTATGCGTTGAATCGATGAGTGACAGGAGGGCGGGACTCTGGAGGCGAATCAGCTTTCTGCTAGTGTCCCCGTAGCCCCACCCCTGTATCCACTCACTGGTTAAGACAAGAACGACCTCAAATTATTAAAACATCTAACCGTGAGGTGAAGTCCAGAACCAACTGAAAACACCAATAATGTGTTCTGTCTCATAAGCGCAGTACGGCTTGTTGGGTGGGGCTTCTCAGAACCCGCCGCCACCACCTGACTCACCCGCGGCTCCATGATTAACACCCCCACGGCCAGCGCTTCACCTTCTACCGACACCTTCATCCCCCCCCCCCCAAATGAGTCGTCAGAACTTCAGGCTAAGAGCGATTTGCTTTTAATGGCGTCTGTAAATTAAAGCCTGGCATGAATTTTCACGGTGGATTTTTAGTACGATCTTTGGGTTTGTGGTTTCAGTAAAACTTCTCCGGTTTTTCCAGTGCCGTGGAATGATCGCCACTCGCGCCCCTTTCGCATGAACTGCAAGATTAAGAGTTACTATTTCATGGGAATTAATTTTCATCTTAAACTGTAATGGTTCAGTGGGTAGCAAAGCCTGAGATGTCCAGGTTGTGGGTTCAAAGCTCAGATCCGTGTGCGGAGCCCCCATTTTCACTGTGGGTTTCCTTCTATAACTTGGACTATATCGGGGAGGAGCTATAAGGGCAAAAAAAGCTGATTGGTCCCCAGGTTGTCCCTCCCCTGACACTCATCATTTTAAAACATATTATTGGCTAATGATTTGCTGTATTCAAGATTCTGTGAGAGGGTTCACAGTAATAGATTACCATCCTGTCTGGCATTTCCCCTGCACTTCCCTGGATCACTCCTGGATTCCTGCGTTCCTGTTTTGCTTTAGAGGCTATGGAAAATGGACGTCCTCATAGTCACAAAGAAGCTTGCTAATATCTATTCTAACATCGCACATATCCGGACCTTATAAACCAAAAGAAAACAATCGTTACTAAACAAGTAGCAGCAATTTTCCCTGTTGCAAATGCAGCAAAAAGATAAGTCCTCTTCAATGTCAACCTTGCCATAAAAATTATATTGCCAAATCACTATCTAATAAATGTGTACAGTAATAACAGTAGGAGGCTAAATCCGATATTTGTGTTTGTTCTCTGTCAGTAAGAGAGTGAGTGACAGGATGGCAAGGACTCCCTGGTCATCGAGGCCGTGTTAGAAATTCAAACCGTGTGCTGCCGTTTTATGCACCGACAGGACCTGCCAGCATCCACTAACTGATGATTCCATTCAGGTGTACATGAAAAAAAAACAAATTCAGATATTACACCTGGAGAGAACTGAGCAGGGACCATATGGACATATTGAGAAGCCATTAATATGGAAAAGAGCCAACGGGACTATTTATTTATTTGTTCTTTAGTTATTCATTGATTTATATGTAAAATCTAGTCGAAACAATTAGCAAAGTCGTTCGTACGACGTCTTTACCGTGTTTGGGGTGTGCGTGGTCGGATATTTCTATTCATTGCGCTCCCTACTCAAAGATGTGAGTTGTATACAAATGCGGAAGACGGTGATCATGTGACCATGTCCCGGCTCAAGCTGCGTACGCGAAGAGTTGGCCAGAGACGTCTTTTTTTTTTTTTCTTTCCGGTGGACGCGTAAATCGATCCCGTCCCCTGCCGTATGCCCAGAGTTTCCCAGTGTAAGCTCCAGCTCCACCGTAATCCATGTGCAGCCTTATTGGGGGCTGGAATATAGGTGGGGGGAATAAATCCGAATTCGAATCACAAGCCCTATCTGACAGGTTTAGCTAGCGGTTAGCCTAGCCTGGTTAACCTAGCGCACATACTGTACGTGACTTAAGCGAAACGTATTCGGTTAATGATGCTTTTTTTCTGGAATCGTTTCATTATAAGTATCTGTTACTCTGACTGGCTCACCAGGAGAGTGGCCATCTGGCCAACCCTGGAGAGGAAGAGGATGGCCCACACAAACAGGATGTCCTGACTTCATGAGCTATATAAAGAAAAGCCTTATTGCAGGTTGCACTTCTGCTTTCGTGTTGCATGGTTGCTCCGGGTTGTTTTGTATTCCTAGCTGTGAACTTTTGTTTTTATACATTTGTTTAATTGTTGGAGGCCCGGCAGCGCCATCCGAGTACTAAACAAGTTCGCCTCTGACAATAAAGGGCATTTTCAGAGTGAAACAGCCAGGAGTGGGTGAGGGGAACAACTAGAGAACTACATCTTCAAGCTAGCAGCAGATCCCTTATCACCACGCCCTCTGTTGGACATCTTAAAGAAGTGCCCAGACGCTTCCCTATACACTGTCAAGGATACCTTGCTTCTACAGAAATCACGTGATTTATTTTTGTTCGCAAACTAAGATAAATAGGCTTTAGGCAAATGGGTGAGCAAAGACTGTGAGATAAACGTGAGGCGTAGCACCCGGGGGGATGTTTACCCCCCCCCTCCCCTCCCTACACAATTTCATTTGGTCCCCCCACACCCAATAAATAGACCTTGCATTTAAATCTGCAATAACAACTGCTCTCCTACGCCCTTGGAGGTAGGTATTGACACCCTGATAACCCTCATTCTGAGAGACCTCTGTGTCGTCCTTTAACAGGAACAGTCCGGAAGGTTCTGTGAATTATGAAGGACAGGTGGGGAGGGACTCAGGGGATGAACGGGGGGGGGGGGGGGGGGGAGTTAAAATCTTTGAGTACTATGGTCTGCTGAAAAACCTGAAATAATTAATAAATCTTTTAAGTACATGGCTGACCGAGGATGCAGTGAACCGTGGACCTCAGATGATATTTGATAAATTACTCAGTGACATGGGACCTCTTTTTACAAACGCAGCATCTCTGTGCAACGCCAAAAGACTTATGGGCGGATGAGTTTAGGTTCAAGACCCTGGGGGGTTTGGGGGTGGCACCGTTCATTTTGTTCCTGGTCGTAAATAACTCAGTAAGCTGCATTAATGGAAGCATTAGTGTATGTAAAGCATCAGTTATGAGTCGATAATATAACAATGGGCATTAAATGTTTATATGAGTCGAGATGAAGTGGGTCAGCTGTTTCTCAGGGAAGCAGAAATGGACTGTTACTAGAGGTGTACTGTTTACACGGTCTATAGTATACATTTACATTTTATTTAGTATTTAGGCACCTTCTGATCAAAGGCACATCCTCCCTCCAGTAATCTATGATTCTTGTGGAATTCAAACCCACAACCTCTGAATGGTTTTACCCAGTGAAAGTCTAGAAGTCAGGGACACTCCATTGCACCACAGAGCACTTTAGTAGAATAGTCAAGCTAGTAGATTGCCACTGGAACTGAACTCTAATTACTTATTCATTTAGTTTCAGTATTCACTTAGTTTCCAAGAACAGCTTCTGTTACCAAATCAGCGGTTTGGTAGTGAGGTCGAGTCTCGCCTAATTGGTCACAGGTCAGTCGCTACGCCCACAGTGAGAAAGACAACAAAAGAGAGAAAGTTGTGTTTATCCATCCCGCCTTCCGATGTCCTGCCACCATAATTGTGGATTTGCCAAGGTTCTGGAATATCTGCAGGGGAGCGTCCCTCCCAGAGAGGCGCTATCAGGCTCGGGCGCCGTCTGGAGAACCTTCGCTAAAATGCCCGACACGTGCTTCTCGCCTCAGCCGACTCCTAGCGGTGCGACGCACGAGTGATCTAAAGATATCTAGTTATACGCGTTGACGGCGAGCCTCAGGGGCTAATCGCGCCGATCGCCGGGCACCTCGGGGCTGCCGCCGCCGCGACTGGATTCCCGGATTTCCGGCGGAGCCGACTGCGTGTGGGGGTGAGCGGACTGTACAAATCTTCTGAAGCTTCACTTGCCCTTACTCTTGGGCGCAAAAAAAAAAAATAAAGAACCCAAAGGATTTATTACAAAACATGGATGAAATATGAATAAAACATTACATATGATTTCCCTTTACTCGCCAGTCAGTAAGTGTTTCTCAATGCACCCTGTAGACTATTAAAATTACTAATTAAGCATTAGCATTCCACATATGATGCATTGCAAATGTGACCGCAAAGGGTTCTGGGTAAAAACCCCAGCAGTACATCTAGGAATATATGTATTCTGAGAAGGACACCTGGCAGTACTTAGCATAACACTTAAAGACATGGCTTCTACCCCGAAGCATGCCAACCGATCTCTGAAGAGGGACTTGCTGTAGTAATGTGTCTTTTAAATGAGTATAGTTAAAATATTTTGCCCTTTAAAGAGAAAAAATTGCTCGTCCCCGTGGATAAATGTTTGATATGCTACTGCTGGCTGCTACACCGATGTTGACAGTTCTGATTAACTACTGACAGTTACTCAATATTACAGCCTTCGTTCTATGTACTGTAGCATTTTTGCAGGATACAGCCACAGAAAAAAATAAACCATGGTTTCACATGTAAAGAAAATATAGGAGTTTCGGGGGTTTCTGGTTTGTTCTAGGCTTCACCTTAGAAAAAATGCTTGTATTAAATTAGGGCTGTTCATGTCCTGACTAGGGCTCCAGCTGAAAGCTGATTGGTCCACACAGTGATCCCGCCCTTGTCATTCATTAGATGGGTTGATTTATTGGTTGGTGTGAAATATGGCTGCAATTTTTTTTGTCCACAGGCCACGTCTTTTAGACGAGCGACCTGGAGTAGACATTTCCATAAGGCCCACATAAACACAGATGTAAATACCAAGGCTCTGTTGTTAACAATTAAGATGACGACCACCGATACCTTAACTCTGCTTGCTCAGTCGCCGTCGCTTTTCCGGAACCTTTGACGAGGCCAAACAGAGCAGCCGTCAAAAGCGAGAGCGTTTACACAGATGCTGTTAAAAGATAGAGCCTCCTTTTCGAATGAATCAATCTTATGAATCACACCGGAATCTCATAAAACTAATTTGTGCGGAAGATCTGTAAGCTGTCCCCTGCCCATTCCTTTCTGTTTATGTCGCTAATCGGCAATGAGGGATTGCTTTCACTTCTTACCCGAATGTTCTGGGGGGAAAAAAAGCTAAAATATAAAATCGAATCTGAAGCACTGGCACTATCGACAGTTTTTGTCAAGGATTAATAGCTTCCAGACTGATATTTCACATAAAGCTGCCCTCTAACATAAATTCCGCTAGTTAAGATGGCCGCTCTCGACCACCGATGTGACGAGGCAGATACTATAGTGGCACGGTAAACATTTTATTGGTCTGCATTTGACCCAGTGGACCATTACGAGACCCCGAGGATGTGCGTGTTTACAGAGTTTGTCGAGGTTTCAGCTGTTACGAGACGGTTTATTTCAAAATGGAAGCGAGGCCCACTAAGCTGTTGTTTTCTGGCGAAGTGAAAAGGGGCCTGATTCGCATTTAAAAAAAAAAACAAAAAACGTCTGTGACACTCTAGGCCGGACATATGGAATTCCCAGAGATAAACATTTAACTGCTAAAAAATGTTATCTGTTGACACCTACTCACAAAAGGTTCCAGAAGCTTCATGTCTGACTGGGCAGCGGTCACACAGTTACTTTAACGTCTCTATTGAGGCTAAAGAATTGACCGCTGAAGCATGCCCGAATCGTGTGGGGACGTTTTCAGGATATTTTGAAATGACCATTGCAAGTCCAATGCAGATAAACAGGAACAATTAAATCCATCAATAGAAAAGATAAGTCACTGTAGTACTTCTTTAAATAATTTTTTGTCGACATTGAATTCCTTCTCCCAAAATTATAGCCCAACAACTGGAAATTAACTGGTACATGGACCAATTATTTCAAATGCTCAAATCCCCGGCATTTCGGTTGCCCCTGAAATGTCCGATTTCCTCCTCGTGGACCTGAGCGGCCATGACCCTTTAGCCAAATCAGGAGCAGCATTATGGGAATGGCCTCCACTAGTATCTGCATTTATATGGCTGCAGATTTTAGATAACAATGCACAGTGGGAAATAAGGAAATAACTACTGAGGTGACATTCTGTATTTTTCTGCTCATTGAACACATTTGAATGTGATGGGCCTTCCTGAAAAATAATAAATAAAAATATTCTCTCGTATTTTTCCCATCTCTCAGCGCGGAACGGCACATCTTCCACATTCCGCCGTTGCCGGGTTACACTTTTCATCTTTCATTCAGAATGCTTTCAGAGTTGGGTGGAGGGTTTTACCCTTCCTCCCTAGGGGAGTTATTTCAATTTAAAATCATTGATACTGATTACTCGGCGCTGTCATATTGATCTGTAAGATTTATTATAGGTGCTGTTCCTAACAGAAACCTCTTCTCTGCTGTGAGAAATAATTTATGAAACATTTCCTCCGTCACACTTTTTACAGTCTGGTCATAGCGCAGCCTTGCATCGGCTCGTAACTCTGCCCAGACGCCTTCCCTGACCTTCACGAAAGCTAGCGGAATACATATGGTAAAACGCGGATGGCAGTCTCCTCGGAGACGGAATGACAGGCCGGGAGCCGGGAGGCAACAGAGTGCTCCACCAGCAGGGGGCGCTGTGGCTAGGGACTGGCTCCCTGGCCGAAGAATGATGGTGAGAATCCGTGTCTTATGCTTCCCACCTGACGGGAATAGCGACCACAAAAATACAGAGGAATGCACATGACTAAATGGGTGAAACGCTAAGTCTCGGTCGACAATCTGAAAATTTCAACAAACAGACTGACGTATGCTGCTCAAAATAAGTCTCGCTTTTTGTCCTTTTATTGCACAGACCAACACTTTTAATCAAAATCATCACACCAAGCACCGGTTCCTGGTCTGGTTTAATTGAGATCATTACTGATCAGTATCTTTAATGCAGCGGTTGAGGTGTAATATCATATCACTTTCGGCTATCAGTAAATCACTTGAAGTTATTTGGAAGCAATCAGTCATCTGTATTTACATTAGTCGTTCCTATTTATTTACATGAACCTTTTGTCCTGTCGTGTTTGTGTCTGTTTTCCCACTTATTGTATACCTGAACACTTTTTAAGGAATTTCCTTGTTGTGTTTTTGAGCTCATTGTTAAGTTCCTCACAAAGCAGCAGCCCCAGACGGGTGAGAGGTCAACAGTAGGGATGGATTCTGTGGACTGCTTCTGTTTACAGCCCAGTTTTTTTTTTTTTGGCATCCCTTACAAGAAGGGATGGTGTTTTCTATTCTCTATGGCTGCTGTTTTTTTTTTTTTTTTGTTTGCTTGTTCACAAGAATTGAAGCGGACTTTAATTGTTGCGCCGCCTGCTGGAGAAAATGGGCATGCACACGAATGCCGGGTGTGCCTAGTTTTTTTTTATTTTTTTTCGGATAAAGGCGTGTAGAGTTTGGCACCGTCACCGCCTGCTGACATTCTGAGGAGGTTTTTCCATTAATGGGATTTACCGTTTGCCTGCGGACGGCGACAGACGGAGAGCGCCGATGAACCTTCCGCTCCGGAGCCCCCGATTCCGCATCGCGGGGCCGTCCCAGCTCCCGCGGTCCTCGCAGCGTCGGGGGTTTATCTGTTTGCCGTCACCGTCGCTTGTTCCTGAGAATCCCACAGGAGTCTGCACTCGGGGGCCCTTACGGACGCGTCACCGTACACCGAAATGCTCATCGCGCTAACCGTGATTTCCGAAAGAAATGGCGAACGGCCTCCGTGGGACAGGCTAATTATCTGTCCCTATTACGTAACCGCTTTTCCGCTTTGCTATGAGCCGGCATCCCATCCCAGGAAGCGCAAGGCACTATCGGGGGAACAGCCTCTTCATTAACAGAGAACTCATCGTGCGACCTGCTCTTACGTAACTAACGCCCCATACTCACATATACAGAGAATCATATGGGAGAGATTAGCATACAGTACCAGTTAACAGTTTGCACGCGCCAAGCTGCCTACAATGCCGAGTGATGGTGCCGTATCACGTGACCTGGCCACCTGACCTAAGCACAGCGGAGATGATTTTGGAGGAGTTGGACCAGAGAGTGAAGGAACGGCGGCCAAGGAGAGTTCAGCATACAAAGGACCTCCTTCAGGAGAGCTGGAATAGCATCCCAGGAGGACATCTCATGGAAGCGGCACGGAGGAGACTGCAGGGTCAGCCGGTCCCTGGAGCAGTTGGGGCCAAGGGCCTTACTCAAGGGACCAACGGTGGCATTTTTCTGCTCACTGAGGGATTTGAACCGACAACCCACAGAGCCTCCCCCCCAACAGATCTTTTTTTTTTTTATTGATACACACATTCAGTACATAATTCCGTATGTATTATTTTATGCTTTTTGTGCCTTTATTGTAAACTGTAGGTGTGTCCAGACTTGCCTGGTACTGTACATACTTGTACCTCCTTGCCTGCAATTCATTGGTTTTATATCGCTTTGCTGTGCAATTTCCTGATTATAATTATTTGTTTGCCGGTTTGTTTAGTTTGTTTTGCATATCCCTCCCTCCCTTTGCTTTTGATTTATTTGCTCCTCTGATGCCTTTCTCCACATTGGGTAGATCAATCATGCACATTAACAACAAAGAAAGGAAAGGTCCTCTGGAGAGGGAGGGGTACTAATGGGGATAGAAAAACAGCAGGGGGCACCTTGAAAGGCGTGTTAGTCCACTGGTGAGTGGTGGGGGGAGTTGCTTACACATAGACTCTGGGCAATTTAGAGACCTTGATTAGCCATACCCTATGTCTGGGCTTCGGGAGAATCCTAGAATACATTGTAGGTTTGTACAAAACTCAAACATTTGAAGAAGTCACAAAACATGGGATTCAAACCCCAGTCCTACTGGTTTAAGGCCACTGGGCCACCATCCCACCCCACCTATAAATCATCTCTCCATCTTCCATGTGCAGAGGGGTTTGAAGCCTATCCTGGAAGCTATGGGCAAGAGGTAGAGACGAGGTGGGGCACCAACCCATCACAGGACACACTCACATACTTTGCCAACTCACATTCACCTGAACATGGTCCTACTGTCAGGGACAACCGGAGTACCAAGAGAAAACACCACCATGACACAGGGAGAGCATGCAAACTCCACACGAAGTGAGACCAAGACATGGGGGGAGACTCGAACCCCAGTTCCAGGGGTGTGAGGCTACAGTGCTAATTGCCGCTTCGCCAAGCCACTCCTAAGTTCACATCACAAGTTAACGTAACTTCCCAGCCTCCATCACTGAACACAAATCAGTGCAAAACAGAGACGCATCGTTCTTACAAATCATTGCAGCAGCTGGTTTCATTTTTATTACTGTAATCATGTGCGCAATTTAAATTATCGAACTACGGAGTCTCTCTATGAAGAGCTCTTGGGAATGAAGAAAAGAGTGAGAGTTATTATGTAAGGATTTCTAATTTTCTGCCTCGCCGCGAGTCCGCCACGGATAGATCGATTGCGGGGGGGAGATATCGTTCTAGCCCCCACCCAATGAAGCACGCCAAACAGGGAGTCATAACACATCGATAAGGCCTAGATTCGCCACGTGTGAATCCTCACCTGCTCCGGGGGGGCTCTGCAGAGCGACAGCTGCAAACGAGGCCGCCTGGCAAACTCTCCATCCGCTCCTCTGTTTACCGAAACAGCCAGGAAAGTGCTCTCCCCCACCTGCCTGTTTACAGTTTATTTTTTCCGAACATTAGCCGCCCCTAAAACGCCCGGCATCTTACTTCCTCATAATTAGGCATGTTCCACAAATAAACAAGCGCTATTCTTAGAGTTACGGCGTAGAAGTGTCGCTACTATCGTTACAGGAGAGAGTATTTTTGCAACCTCCCTCGGTGCAGGAAAAAAAAAACACGATATACAAAATGACATCAGCCCTATGACTCCGAACTTTGGGATTTGCCCTGGCTGGGAGAGACGCTAATGTTTGCAGATAGTTTTCAGCTGGAGTCGCTCGTGCTAAATTAAACCGCTGCACCTTGGCAGGTACGACAAAGAACAGGCAGCCTCAAGCGGGGTGACTTATTTTAATGCTGAAATAGGTCCAGATTTGCTACTTTTAGATAGCTGATTCAGTGCCAATGCAGGAATCTTACCAAAACTTTCCATCTCGGGTGATTTGAAAGTCCTGGGTTCCACCTGAACGTGGATGATGCACTTTTCTGTAAAAGGGTTGAGGCTGGGGGGGTGACAAGACCGGAAAGGCTAATCGGGAAAAAATGTCCATTGGCGGTTGCTAGGTGACGTCAACCAAAGCAGTTTGGCTTATTTAAAAGACTAGATATTTAGCAGAAGCATGACTTCTAAGCATCTCACTGAGGGAACAGCTTTAGCTCTTTCATTCTGAATTACGTAGATTTGTAAATAAAAAGAATTTATATTGCTTTTTCATCCAAAGGAGGCCCCCAGAAGCTTCCGGAAGCATTTTATTCTGATGGATCTTTGTGTGTTCGGTATCTCAGCCAGATTGGCAAATAAACACATCCATGAATAACAAGACAAACCAATTAAAAAATGTCTGAAGCTGCATAAACGTGAATCGTTCACGTTTCGATCCTCCGGTAAGACTTGTTTACCAGCTAGTCCACCTCTGTTCATGGAGAATCCGTATTTGTTTTACGGGGGAATTTGTATTTATTATTTTGGGCGAGTTATTTTAGGACGGAGGATGAAGATTATGTGGAAGGGTGGCTGTCACCCTCCGCGTCGGGATGGTCGCTCCTCCCCAACAGCGCAGGCGTTCGGTGACACACAGCGAATCCCCGGGCGTGAGAGGCCAGCCCTGTCGCCTAGGGCACGGCAACCAGCCACGGACAGATTTGTCATCGATGTCACGCAGCCCCACTGGCGACAAATTGATGGATTGTGAGATGGGGGGGGGGGGTGTTGCGGGGCATCCGGGCGGATGTGGAAGGCGATGCAAAGAGACGCCAGGTGACGGGTGACCTCTGACGGCCTCGAGAGCTGTGAAGCGTGGTGCGCGTTTAACCAAAACCCAAAGGGAGTCTCTGGGGGCAACGACACAATATTTGCCCCCAGAGGCACATCAAGGTGATCAGAGCCCCGCCCCTAGGTATCTTCTATTTTCTATGAGGGTGTACCTGTAACTGTCAATTGTCAAATGGGGGGGGGGGGGCAATGGAGCAATGGTTGAAGTTGTCAACCATGGGGGGTCATTTTTATTAACCAAAGTTGAGGTGCCTCCCCCCCCCCACACACACACACATCCTCAGGCCAGGAATCGGCACTTAGGTGTCATTGTGGCTGCTCTGCAGATGTCCTTCTGGAACATTCCCCTGACAGCTCAGACAGTCTGAAAACAATGGCCAGGTTGGGGGGGGAGGGGGGTGGGATTTGCCTGAGAAATTCTGGAGATGCACCGTGACAATCCAGCCCTGCTTCTGTGCCGCTCGTCTCGTTCCCGGATAATTAAGTCCGGCGATATCCCGCAGTGTGCCGTAATGCAGGCTGCGTGATTAGTGGGCGGGGGGGGGGAGTGGAGGTTCGTTCTCCTGGCCCCGCGCCTTTGCACGGTGCCTCGGGGGCACTGATGGCGTCCGGCTGACATCGACCGCTAAAAACATCGACTTTTTAAACGGATGTTCCGTCAGCTTCCGTAGTCTCATGCTTCAAGCGGAGTCATGAGCCCACACATCTGCTGTAATCCAAAGAGCATTAACTTAAAAAAAAAACAGTCAAGTGCACTACATCCAAACAAAGAGAGATCTTACCCAAGAAATTTTAATCTAACGTTTTGTTTTGCGGTAGCATAAAGAAGTTTCTGCTATAAATTTTATTACCATAGTATTGTAACTTATACAACAATTTCCCAAAACAAACAGAAATGTCAAACGTAGGGGTCAAAACCAGACACATCTGTAGGTATAAATTATTACAGCAAAGCGCATTTCCTGTCCTAAGAGAATCTCCATAATAACATAATATCTCGAGGCATATGTATAGGAATTTTTGCGATTTTACTAATTTGCTTTTGTTACGCAGTTTTTCTGAACTGAAATGTGAGATGTGACTCATTTTAATACAAACCAATATAGCTCATGGGCATTATTACTCATAATACTTTAAATAAAAACTCCGCTCTGCGATTTTTCCATGCTTTTATAATTCAGATGTAAGTACAGACATAAGAAAAAGTTCTGCATTCATAACAAGGTCAAGTCTTCCTTAGAAAAAAATGGACGAGACGCTATTTAACGACCTTTGTTGAAGTAGTGGGTCACTGACCTTGCAAATTTGTTTTAAATTCCCAGTAATGTGTACGGCGCTGAGGATGGTTTCGGCGCTGCTCTGCGGAGGTGCCCAAGCGAGGCCAAAAATAGAATCACGCATCTTCACTATGTTATCGGATTAGGGGAAGAAATTAGTATGATGAGTGAAGGTAATGAAAATGAAAGGAGGGTAATGAAGCCATAACAGATGAAAATCATGTCAGAAAGTCCATCCATCTTAAACCTACACCAGTGCGGCCAGTCAAATCGAATGTCGTTTCTCACTTCCTTGGCACTAACGGACCCCAGTATCACCAGTGCACTCGGGGGTTGTTCACATATGAAGCTCAGACATGAGACAGAATTAGTGAGATTCTGGGCTCATCAGTTTGCAGCGCAGGTTTGAACGTTGAGATATATTTGTAGCTGACGGTCACTCCAGCCTAAGTGAAGATTATTTGAAGTCTCGGTTTAAAAACAGCACATCTGTCTTCAGAAACGCAGGGGGGGGGGGAATTTTGAAGACGGGCCGGCGTCACTCACCAGTTTCTCAGATTTTGATCTGCCTCGACAAAACACAGGCTCTACGGCCAAATGGATAACCTTTGAAGTGACATCAGTAGGCTGTATTTAACTACCACTATCCAAACATCTGCAGCAGATGTCAACCTTCTGAGAGTCTGAGATTGGCCATGCCTCAGAAGAGGAGAAAAGAAACATCCTTTCAGTACATCTGTTCTATGGACTCCGTTTCATAAAACGAATCTAGCTTATCGTTACTATCCTTCATTCGCTTGCCACACTTCTGTGTGCATTGCCTTTACGGGCCAGTATTTCCCCTCGATACGCAAAACACCAAACCATAAAAGCCAAAGCCTTCTGCGCGTGGAATTCTGGGAAAGCCGACCATCTGATCCACCATAACTTGGACAGCGATTGTTTGCTTGAAAGTCAGTTGGGGGAAATGCCTGCTCTATTTTATTTTAATTAGAGCCATTTATAGCTGGAATATAATGTTACAAAGGCAACACCATTAATTATTTAGCAGAACAATGAGCGTGACTACATAAAAGTGGGTGATGATATGAATTTGCTTTAAATGTAAAAGTCATTTCCTTAATTAATTCTTGCTGCGTTTGCTTAATTTTACACTCTGGAATTCCTAATTGCCAAAACACCCTTAAACTTAATAATCACGTCTCTCTCCACAGTCATGCTGTTCACTTGATTTCTTGTGAAGCAAATCTTCATGCTGTCTCTCAGCTCACTTTCTGAAGCACCTCTTCAGCCAATCTCTATCTCCTGCAATGGTATCCTTGTTAATGGTACATTCTATATTGTTGCCTGTATTGGTATCTTCATTAATGGATTCTTCTGTATTGGTTTATTCATAAATGGTATCTTCCGTATTGTTATTTTTATTAATGGTATCTTCCGTATTGTTATTTTTATTAATGGTATCTTCTGTATTGGTGTCTTCATAAATGGTATCTTAACTTATGGTATCTTTTGTATTGGTATCTTTATGTATATCCTCTGTGCCGGTATCTGTATGATTCTTTTTTCCTCCGGCTTCCCAAAGCTGCACAAGATTCCTCTACATGACCAGAGAACAATCTGGAAACTCACCAAAATAATGCACACAAATACAGCTCTAGACAATATTAGGAGACCACTCTATATTTAAAAAAAAAAACCAAATACGTATTCTTAAATCCCGGTTTAATCCTGGTTCGGCTGGCAGAAGAATATACTGAGAGGCAGCCTGCCTCCAAGCTCAAGGTATCTAAGACGGCAGAGCACAAGATCAATGTGAAGCAGGAGACACTGGGAACCACCAGAGACCAGCCAGGTAGAGGGCAGAAGCGACCCTCTTATGCCAGAGATGACCGTCAACTTATATTGCGGTGCCTCGCAAATCAGAGGATGTCCTTAAGTGACCTTCGGGAAGAATGGGGAACATTGAGTGGTGTGAAGTGCACTGCTAGGACAGTTCATAACAGAAAGCAGGACTACAGATCCATAAAGCAAGGAAGAAGCCATTGAATGAGAATGGGGAAAGATGCAGGCCGCAGTTTGCAGAAAAATATGGGTTTTAGATTTTACACAGGCACACCAGCTGTGGCCTGAGAAATGAGTGAGACTGGAAATTTTGTGGCGGTCTCCTAATTTTTTCCAGAGCTGTAAGTCCATCTGAATGGGCTGTATGACGAAGGAGATGCCCGTGATGTGACTGCAGTAGTAGAGAGGAGTACAGAGAGTCGGTGTGTGTTTAACACCCCCCATTAACACCGGTGTGCTCGGTGTTGTTCGTTCGCAAAACGTCGGCATGGGGGAGCATTAGCGAAACTTGCAGCCAATCAGCTTGCAGTGCAAGTCAGTGACTCCGCTCTGTGCCTCTCCTCATGGGTACAGCTGTTTGACGTTCGGTGCCCGAATGATGGACTCAAACTCCTGATGACTGGAAAACAAAACTGCCGTATCCTAACGCGCTTGCAGCACCATGCCTCGGGAAGACATATTTACCCAGACTGAGCACATAAACTCACACATTTCATTGATTTAATTGACATTTAGCTATATATAGGTAGTGGGTCATTGACAATATTGTTATTTAAATGTTAGGAGGTCATTTATTTCATCCCGAAGGAGACGAATACACAAGGCGCTTAATTGTACACCCCAGCGGCAGTGTAGAATGGTATAGAGTCTGCAGTGGAAGATCATGACCATACTCTTTAAACAGCTTTCGTCAGAGCATTCATAATACCCCTGGGCTTTTAATCCAAAGCGTACGACGATGGCAAAAAGCTGTATGATCTGATATTCCTTCTAACACTTTGACAGCGATTAAGGCAATCGGCGATAATCCTGCCTTCTGTACAAACTCCACTTAAAATCTTCAACTCCCTGCTTCAATTAAAAAAAAAAGAAGGAAATTCCAGTCATGTGACATGTGGGAAATGTCACCAGGCTGACTTCTCACCAGACAGCAGACTCCCCTAACTGCAGACACTTACAATGCAAAGCCTTAAATGATCTTTTTTCATTAGCTAATTAAATACTTGGGGAAGTACTACAGTTGGTTTTATACTTTCAGAGTACTTTTACTTTTAATTAAATGTCCGACGCTGTCTTCTCAAAACAAGCGGTAAATTATTATTTCTGACTCCTGAGAATACTTAAACGTATACTATTTCTTGCAAAAAGTACCTTTAATTTCGCCTCATGCTAATTTTAACTCTTCTTGGTGAACTGATGCGCGGTACATGTCACAGTATTTTTGTTGCTCTCTGAGAGTCCTGCCTTGAGGTGAAACTGCTTGAATATCAGATTTATCAATTTCCCTCAAACGCGTGACTTTCCTGCGCAGATAGCCTCGAACGCATAGCTTTCCTGTGCGGGTAGCCTCCAACGCGTGACTTTCCTCGCAAACTGCTCCGCGGGGAGCAACTGTGATTAATGGTGGGGCTGGGCCAGCCCGATTGATTGAAGGGTTATATTTCAAAAGGGCTGCTCTGACCTTTCACGGGTCCATACTTTCATGTTCTGACTAACTTATCGGACAAGAGAACGGACTAAAAAATACATAGAAGCCCGATCCAAAGATGAACCTTCAGCTGCATGACAATAAACCCATAGACAGAAGATGGGCTCAGGCTTTGATTCAAGATTCAACACTGAAGATGTTTATAGGCTACGTGCTACAAGAGCACCAGAATGCTAATTCGTTTAGCTACCCCCATACAAGAAAAATACACAGTATATCTGGGTAATTAATTGCAGAGCAGGCATGGTGTATGGGTCGGCAGGTTAGGATGCTGATTCTGTGACCAGAAGGTCATCGGTTCAAATCGCAACATCCGCAGAGGGATTTCACTGTTGCATCCCTGAGCGAGGCCCTTAACCCCCAATTGCTCCAGCGACTGTCTGACCCTGCTTCCTCAAACATGTGCGTGGCTTCGAATACAGGCATTTGCTAAATAGGTTCAATGCAAAGATACGAGTGTAGTAGTGCAGGGGAACAAAGAGGGGTGGGATCTGCCAAGCGCTGAGAAAAATCACCCAACAGGTATACAACAGAGACCTCTATTGTTCTAGTTTATTTCTAAAAATGCTATTGGAATAGTTTCTTCGTGTGTTCCCGGCCCAAAGAAATTACTCGTTGCATGCATAAAGCCAAACGCCCTTAGTTGAAGGTGCCTTTCAGAGAACTGTTGCACCGTATCTGAGTATAATATGGTCAACTCCCTGCTTCGAGAACCAGCAAGAGACAGAAGGGAGCTGGCCGTGAGATAAATGTGCAGGCGCCGTTAGTGTCAGAGCAAAGCCGCTAGATTACAGTGGAACGTGACGGTGGTGGGGGGGGGGGGACGCAAAAACCCCTGCAGACGCGAAGGGCTTTTTCATTCGGAATGGAAGGACGCCCCCTCTGCGTTCTTTATGACGCGGACTGAGAAACCCAGCCACCACCATGCGGATGGCGGCGGCCCAGGCGGCACACGCACCAATGGCAGCGGAGATTGCGATAAAAACGTAAACAAAACACCGTCGCCGTGCCGATTTGTGAGCGGCTTTGCTGGAGGAACACTGCTGAGGAATACTTAATGCTTTCAATACATTTACAGCTCAATTCTCCTCCTTTATCAGCTGTGGCTTTGCCTGAAAAACAGTTTGGTGAGCCTTCCCTACAGAAGAAAGCATGGAGGGCCGTCAGTCTTCGTATTGTGTTATCTCAAACTGCTGTAGTCAGGCAGTTTCCTGGAAAGGAAGGAGCACTGAGAGAGCAGTTTTGTTACCCTCATGTTTCAGGTGTGAGGGTTTGGGGCTCGATAGATAACGTTTCCTCACAGGTGCTTGGATACAGATTCTGGGCAGGCCTCGGATCAGTCTGTGATGAATCTGTGCGCTCCCCACTGATTTCCCTCCAAAAATACAAAGACAGGCTATGTGAACTGGGACCCAAAACCTAGCGATGAACTTTCGACCCTCAGCTGGTGTCCCTGACAATGTCTCTGTGACTACTGGAATAATCACATCGCAATCCCGGCTCCATAAGTACTTCTTGAAAATCTCGAGTCGCACGTTGCAAAGATTTATCTTTGTTACTGAGCCTGTGTGGAGATTTTTTTTATCGGAAGGCTATTACAGTTTTAGCACGTTTTTTGCAACTATTTATTCCAGGAGAGATGATTCTTGCTGAAACAATTCAGATGAAGCGATATGGGGGCAATGCTGGTGGGATTCTCATGAAGCCAAAAGCTTCTTACCAGTGGGACAAAGCAAATGTGTCCAAATGTAGCCACTCTGGTATGACTCCCATGCCCAGTAGGGGGCAGTGTGGGGCTCGGTAGGTTAGGACCCTGTGCCTGTGATCAGAAGGTCAGTAGTTCAGATCCAAGGGTTGGAAGAGAGATTTCATCAGTAGACACTTGAGAAAGTCCCTTAACTGCTCTAGGGACCAGCTGCTTCCCCTCAGAAAACGTACATCGCTAAATAAATAAAACATAAGTCTGGGATGATTTCCACAGAGAGTCCATGCAGCCAGTCATTTTCTGGGTTTCAGAAATGTAGCATTCATTTTATCCATAGGAAAAAAGAAAAATAGTGCAAAATTTCCACGATTAGCGAGCGCGCTACAGCCCCATTAATTGAATCGGTAATCAGCTGCCAGACACTTGGGTTCTGAAAGTGGGTTAGCTGAGCGCTTTTCACACGCGGGAAAAGCTGCGCTCTGCCATGACATCCATTCAGCGCCGCTTCACAGAGAGTCACTTCATATTCTAATAGATGAAAGTCCTAATCCTCACGGCTAGTCGTCCCTCATTCGCCGCCAGCTCGATCCCACTGTTGTTTTCCTTTAATTCATTATTTGTGAGATCACCACTCAGAAACAACGGTGGCTAACAGTTCGTGACACACAACGGCGTGCCGCCGATTAGATGCCGAAATTATCGACCTGACGATCGTTCTTACGCTTACACACACGACATATAGTCTTACGGAGTGAAAAACTGCTTGGGGTGCTTTATAGATATTTCTCGCTTCAAAGGCCAAAACTCAGCTCCGCATGATGTTAACTTTGAATGTGACTGTATTCCACACTAGGAAAAGACCTAATAAAATGCAGGCGCCAATAAGGTAAAATATTCTGCTGTGACCATCTCATTACTATGGATCCTGCCACCTCGCCCTCTGCATCCATAGCTCCATGTCTGACTAATAAAATGTGCGACTACAGGAGAGTTTGCTGCAAAAGTCACTTGGCAATCCAGCTTAAGCACCTTCTAATATTTCTGAATCTTTACTGCAGATAGAACCAGCAACACTCGTGCTACTTTTATTTTACAGGCGCTTTTATCCGAAGCAGCGTGTTGATGCCAGGTCAGCCAGTCCATGGAACCACTTCAACGGACCCACAATGGAATCACTATGGCAATCACAGGATTTGAACTGGCAGCCTTCATATCACAGGCACACAGGTCAAATCCATTAAGCCACATACCGCCTCCCAGATTCAGTTGCAGACACCATGAAGTGGTGCCGATGCCTTATTTACATGTGTGCTGTAGGTTATTAGGCCCTTTTCCATGCTCGTTGGAGCTTCACTTGCACAAAAAAAATGTTCTGAGGGCAGAATGAAAAGTGATTGGTTTAGAGAGAAAACCAATCAGATCGTAGAGGAGGTGGGCCCAAGCAACTAGATGAGCTGGGACAAAGACATCTGACAGTCCCATGCACCTTTACGTGAAACACTATAACATGAGTCTGGAACTCACAGCTTTCCGGTGGATGACATGTTCACTCAACAATACATGTTACCAATAGCTCAGGAAACATTCTTGTCTAAACGGTGGGCTTGTTTTGACTGAAATGAGTCACCCAGGCCCATCAGCTTCATAGATGAAATATTTCCATCTCACCCTAGTGAAGGGAAATTAAATTCCAGCCAATGACAGAAAAGAATGACTCAGCTATAATAAACAATAACTGTGCAAAACGCAGCATAAATAAATAAACAGATAGGTAAATAAATTGACAGATAGAGAATATGCCAGCATTTCATTATTCTGTAATTCTCTTCAGTTCTTGGGGCTGCAATTGAATCTGAGGCCCGCCCAATCAACACACATCTGTAATTGTATTTCGGAAAAACTAAGCTAAGCTTTTGTTTCACTGCCTGTTGCTTAAAAAATGGGAATTGAATTCCATAAATAAACAAAAATGAGTTAAAGCTATCCTACTCTCCAGAGTAACGTTGAGAAGACGATTTGTGTATTGACGAACTTCACTCTGGAGCTGGCCATTACTTTGCTGATGCATTTCAGTGCTTCTCAACCCATGAGTCGTGACCCAAATGTTCTGAAAGGGTTTGCGAGTTGTAAATGTAAGCATTTTGAAAACCCAGCAATGCTGATCCACAATCAGATTTTCCACCCCCAATTAACCTATATTCACAGGTCTTGTGTATATCCGAAGAGCCAAACCGCAGATGCCTAATTTAAAATTCACAGGCACGTCCAATCAGAGTTGTGCGATAGGCATTGATTGGTGTAAATTGTATATCGCACTGCGCACTTGATCAAGTCCTTAATTTAGACCTATAATAATATAGGGTCGCGAACTGCGCTGGCATGGTAAAAACTGGGCTGCAAAAAAGTTGAGAACCACTGATGTATTTTTTCTTGTGATTTTAGGAGTTTTCATGGAGCGCTCCAGTAAAAGGCACAGATTCATCCGTCTATTTAAAAGTAAGAATAAGCCAATGTATGTTATTGTATTTCAGTCTTGTTTTGTTCGTGCCAATACGTTTTCACAACCAGCTCCCTTATTGACTCAATTTATAATCTTAATTTGAGATGTCAATAGCTCATTACTTTACCACAACGAAACGAGGGTGATTAGATCCAAATAAATGGATTTTGTTTGTTGCCATGGTAGCACTTTAAAATATGTGCTCACCTTTTGAACCGCAGCCGCCTTTTCGCTGCAGCGAGGCTCCACAACGGGAATTACTCCACGTATTGATTACGCTTTCGCTCCGCTAATTGCTACGCTGATGAAAAACCCATTATTATCCGACAATTACATGCTGGCATCCTTGTGACTTTTCGGGACGACTCTTCAGGAAAGAATGCGGGGCAGCTCTGATAGAAGAGCAGCTAAAAAAAAAAAACAATAAAAACAATAAGTGTCCAAATGCTTTGGACCCTTAATGATTGGGAATAAAGCATAAACACTACAGCTGGGTAGTGCGGAGGCTCGTAAGGTCGCGGTGTTTCCGTGCCCCAGATTCACTGCTTTCCTCAGATGGTCCATAGACGTGCTACGTTATGATACCAGATTCACTGCTTTCCTCTGATTGGTCCATAGACGTGCTACGTTAAGATACCAGATTCACTGCTTTCCTCTGATTGGTCCATAGACGTGCTACGTTATGATACCAGCGATGTGTGTGACCTCTGCAATGGACCAACTTCCGCATTGTGCCTATACCTCTATCTTCTACCCTATGGGATGGACTCAAGCTATCCAGAACATGCTCAACAAGTAGGGCATTGTGCTAACAGCGTGAAGGTTTTGGGTTCACATCCCACAGCGGGCACATGAATCATGACCCTTTTCCCTACTGTAAGTTGCTTTGGCTAACACTGTTAGTTAAGCTCTCCCTGCTTTCAATTTATTTATTTAACTAGGATAAGCAATTGAAAGATGAGGTCCTGGAAGATGAGATCCTGGGTGGTGTGTAGCTCAGTTGGCCAAGCTTCTGGTTTGGTAGTTTGAACCCTGGCTTTGGCAGAACAGTCCAGGGGCCCTTGAGCCCCCGATGCAGTCTTACCTGTGTTTCATGTGGAGAGCAAGATGGGGTTAGAAAAAAAAAAAAAAAAAAAGATTTTCCCCATGGGGATTAATAGAGTGTCTCTATTTATTTGAAATAAAAATCATATGATCCTCTTGTTGAGAATCTTTTTATTTGGCCCCTGCACTGAGAGTGTCTGGAATTTTGCAAAAAAGAAAAATCAAACAAATGAAGCTTAATTCGCTCATGGGAGTTTTACTTACAAAAAAATGTTCCGAGGGCAGGAGGGAAAATGATTGATTCAGAGATAGCCAATCAGGAGGTGAGTCCAAGCAACTAGAGGAGGCAGGACCAACCAATCAGATGTCTTGGTACAATCTGATTGGTTATCTCTCTGAAACGATCTCTCAAAGTAAGACTCCCCCAAGTTATTAATTCCTTCATCACATCTCGGTACAAAAAAAGGTTTTCCTATTGCTAGGCCTTAAAGCAAACAATGTCAAAAATAATAGTTGACCACAATCACTGTTAACTACTGTGTACAACAAGGTTACAAACAAGCCTCCAGATCTATCAAGTCAGAGTGCATATCTGTCCACGTGATGTAAAACGGGACTTATCTCCTACACTGTGATCCATCATGTGTCTAACAACCTAGAATCACTTTTTCGGTTAGACTGCGAAATCGAGGATGGAACGAGGCGGGATAGATGTGGGACATGATACCAGTTCAATGCCAGTGCTGGTAATGCCGCTGGGACCAGCAGGAGGCACGTGTTGGGTCTTGGACCAGGAGTCGGGGTCCAGACATCCAGAAGGCGAGGGGGTTATGTCAGAAACAACTGGCACCAGATGGAAAACGGATTTCATTACGTAGCTCGCGAGAGGAGGCTTAAAAAAAAAAAAAACCTTCGGATGTCTAACTTCTTGGAAAAGCGTGCAGTCACCCATCGCCTCTGACCGTAAAAGTTACCGTGCTTCCCCGCAGGTGGCGTCCAGCCCCCCCCACCCCCCAGGTCAGCTGGCTGTGACTGCAAACGCACACGCGTTCGGCCCCGTGATTTACATGACACTTTAGATACTGTAATGCGTATATTTACTTATCTGTTACGCAGAAACCAAGCCGCAAACGGCCCCCGCAGCTCATTACACACGGCCGGCAGTTATTTTTCACGGCCCCGGATAACAGCCGACAGTGCTCATAAAAAGCTGGGATAATATCAGCGGCTCCTTTATAAAACGGGGGCGTCTTCGGAAAATAGCCAGCCGGGGTGTAAATAACTTTGCGTAACGCAGCCTTAAAAAATGCCCCCCCCCACTCCCTCCAGGCATGTGCATTTATGTGTGGAGTAAGGGTCTGTACTCTGCTGGCTCGCGGCCCAAGCAAACTCCACAACCCCCCCCAACACACACCCCTATCCCCCCGCCACAGCCGGGCAGGCGAGAACAGCTGCACAGTCCAAAGGCCTCCCAAGTGCCTTGCCCCCCAGGGCAGGTGGGATGGGGGGGAGACAGAATGACTGGCATCCGTACTGAACCACACATGCACTTATCAAAGTGTACAGTTCTGGAAAAAATTAAGAGACCACTGTTTTTTAGGAATCTGCATTGTTAAATCCTGGTTTAATCCTGGTCCTGCTAGCAGAAGGCTACACAAAGTGGCAGGCAGCTTCCAGGCTCAAAACTTCTAAGACAGCAGCACGCAAGAATTGTGTGAAGCAGAAGACGCTGGGGGCGAGAAGAAACCAGCCGGGGGAGAGGGGAGTAGCAACTTTCTAATGCCAGAGACGATCGTCAACTTATCCAACTGTGCCTCATGATTTGGAGGATGACCTCAGGTGACCTTCAAGAAGAATGGGAAACATCAAGTGCAGGTGTGAAGTGCACTGCTAGGACAGTTCATGTCAGGCTCCTAGAAGCAGGACTGAAGTGCCATAACGCAAGGAAAAATCCCTTCATTAATGTTCATTTTTTCATTAATTTTACACCCATAAACTGAGAAATGAGTGAAATAAACATGCAGCTCTGGTCTCTTCATTTTTTTCCAGTGCTGTAAATATGTATATTTAACAATAACGTTCACGTTTTAAAAACATCTATTTGTGGCACACATTTATACTACAGCAAATTAAATACACATTTAAAATCAAACCGTGCCCATGAACGGAAGGTTGCTGGTTTTGAATGTTATTTAGCAGAGTGTTGTCACCATCGGGCCCCGGAGTGTGGCCCTTAACCCCCACATCGCTCCAGGGACCGGCCGGCCCTACTTTTCGAAACGTACGTCGATAAATAAACATTAAATAGACTCAAAAAAGGTGAAAATGGCTGAATTCTTAATAGGGATTTGCTTTACGCGTCGTTGTGTTACATTACATTAAGACTTCAGAGACGTGACGTTTGGTATTTACAGAGGGAGCGGGTTTATGCAGCTGAAATTTCCTTGCCGTCGTTGCAAACAGCACGTGGCAGCTCTGAGCCCTGGTGACCTCACTCTGCTGACGGTGTTAAATATCACAGATGGTGCCTCTTAAGCGGAGGTTACGCGGTAATTATGGGAAAATGTCCCTATTTTTTTTTGCCAGCGTGCTCAGGTTACCCCCAAGAGGGCCCCCGTGTGATGACGAGGTGTTGTCCCTTTAATAGCCCACCTGCCCACCTGCCTGACCCGAGGGGGGAGGGGGGCACGGGCTCTCCTCTGAGGCCGTGCATTAAGGACAGAAGTTATTTGAAAGTCAAAGAATCGGCGGTTTTCGAGGCCCGACGCCTTCGCCAGCTGTATCTGAGGGTGTCGTGGGGGGGCTTAGAATCTGTTTGGGGGGGGGGTTCATGCTTCATGGAGAGTCCTTCTCACAGTGGAAGTTATCTTCCTGTCAAGGGGATGGAGAGACACAAAGTCACGACTTCCCTGTCATTCCAGTGGCTGGTTCCCTCCGTATCTGGACACCGTGGGGGCAAACACAGCCAGGAGAGATGCCCGCTAAGGTTCTCGCTAAAATGCCAACCAAGATTCCCGCTAAAGTGCCCACTAAAAATCCTGCTCAAATGTCCACTAAGGTTCCTCTTAAAATACCCATGAACATGTCCGCAAAGATGCCCGCTAAGGTCCCCGCGAAGATGCCTGCCTAGATTCTCACGAATAGCGCTCATTAAAATTCTCACTAAAATGCCCATTAAGATTCCCGCTAAAATGCCAGCTAAGATGCCCCTCTACCACCAGCCTGTGTGGCCATTTCAAACACTCCAAAATTCACATCTGGGCTTTTAGTGTAATGGCTGCTTTTGACCAACAGGGGGGGGGGGGCAACCTTGGGAGCCAAACACAAATGTATAGTTGAGTGGTGGCAAACACCGTCTACCTAGAGGAGACATTTAGACTACGCTTAGACTCATTTTCTTGCTACCAGAGCCTCGTAAAATGACTTTCTCCAAGCAGTCAAACGTGAAAGGCTCGGGAGGAGAACGCCGTGGATTAATCACAAATTGGCTGCCTCGCATCTGTGATGTCACGCGGATCTGCTTCATTGGTCCCCTAATAAAACCATAATCACTGTCCTTCTGTTGAAATCCCCTTCCTTTACACTGGGATTTATTGGTGAAACGTGTGCATGAGGACGCAAGGGATTTGCCAAACACAGTTATTTTGAAGCACACGCCTCCGACTCTCCGTATAAACATCTGGATGGTTTTGCCAAAACAATTAAGTCGGTGCTCTTCACTATGCACTGGAAATGAGAACCATTCGGAGCTGCGTATTGATCTGATTGATCTGATCTGCAAACAGCCACCCCTCAGGTTATGTTATGGGATAAACCGCGACGACGCATGCGTTACAGGAAGATAATCATTAACGTCTCGGGGGGGTTACAAGGCTTTTATGTGAACATGTTCAATAATCAAACGCGTTAATATAGAACTGTTATTAGGCTGCTGGAACTACCTGCGCAGTATAATCAGCACCCACGTGACGTCTGCGGGCCAATAAGAAGACAGCGTTCACCAGCGCCATGGTATAAAAAGAGATAAGGGATGGTTAGGAAGTTAGAAGTCAGGAATGTGGCAGAATGAGCCGCACGAATGAGCCGTACGTTCGCTGAGAGGGTCGGGAGCAGCCTGTGACAGCGACGCAGCTGACATAAGAGTTTTTAATTTCCTGTCTGTTTACGGTTCATTTCCTGGATGTTTTGGTCACCCTTAGTAAGCTGCCACCACTGCTGCATTGCAATTAATATCCAGCTGTCTTCTTGTGCCCCCCCCCCGTTACTCCTGACTTCACACGTGACTTCAAAAAGGAGTGGATTTCCCACTCCCAACACCCCATATAAACCGCATGCTTGCGACCCCATACAGGATGCCTGATGTTCCCATGACAACCCAAAACCCGACTGAAAAGCGACAGGGCCAACAGGGTGTGCGAGGGTAAGGCAGCATCGGAAAGTGGAGGCTGGATGAGGAGGTGGGGTGGGGGGCTGGTGTGTTCTGAACCAAACCGTGTGGCAGGTTCTGCTTGTGCCCTCTGGCTACGCTCTGGCCGTCATGCCACTCCTCACCTGCGGGTGTCACCGTGCTCCCGTGGCTCTGAATATTTAATCAAACAAAGAAAGGCACCAAGTTAACGGGGCGGATGCTGAGGATGGTGCAGCGGCCCCGTCTCCCGCATCCGCACCCGCACCCCGCCAAGCGCCCAGACTACCGGATTCCCGCAAGTTGTAAGATGCTTGCGCGTGATTGGATAATTATAACGAGGTCCCCGGCAACGTGAAAACGTCAAGAGAAACGGCAGACCCTGTCCAGAATAGCGTCATCCTTGTCAGGGATAAAAGCACGATGAAATAAAAACGTAAAAAAAAAAACTAAATCTGGTGGATATTTCTTACCACAGCTGTCAAAAAAAAGAGGAAAATACAAACGCGGTCACATGGGCATAGCGATTTGCCGCCGTGTGCCGCGCCGCCTGCCTGACAGCTTGCGGAGATGTTGTGACAGCTGTCATAACCGCCGTGACCTGTTGCGACTCGGCTGCGTAACGCGCTCGCAGTGACGCCGCGGGACCGGGCACGAAGCCGGAGCTTCCATTCCCCCCATTCATGGACGGGGAGCTGCAGTTGGATCTCCCCTGGCTCACTACGCATTGACGATTGTGGGGGTTTTTAAGAACAGGAGCATAACCTAGGCCATATTTCATACAGAGGGTCCAGTAGCCAATGATACGCTTTGACTCAGTGATTGACAAGGGCAGGGTCACTTTGTGGATCAATCAGCTTTCAGCTGGGGCTTCCAGTGTGGCCCCACCCCTGTATACACCCCTAGTATCCAGAGGTAGACATTTCAGATCCAGAGAGTACAAGTCCAGACCAAGGTTTTGTTTCAACCAACCAGTTGAGTACTCTGTGACTGTCACTCTTTATACTCAACTAATTTGTTGAAACAAATTCCTGGTCTGGATTTGTACTCTCTGGACCTGAAATGTCCGTCTCTGCTGGCATCGAGGAATAAGGAGTCAGGGTCTGGTCTGGGGGATCCTGTGCTGCTCTAATCTTACTTAAACTCCTTCGTAGTTAGAAATGCTGCCTTTGAAGGCTTTATGACTGTTGCTGAAGCGGGATCTGGAGAGAAGCCAACCCCCCCGCTTCTTGTTTTATGTCATCATGTGACCATCGCAGTAGCAGCCAGTTCCCCAATGTGCTGGTTCTCCTTCCCACTTATCACTTAATTAATTAGCATTGATAGGGCTGCTGGCTGACTGAGTTGTCCGATTTTATTTGCATTACACCAAACATATGGTCAAGGAAAAGATGCATAGATCGGTCGGCGGAGGACAGCATGGCGCCTGGATCCTAACTCAGGAAGCACAGGGAAGGGTGGCTGCCGCCTTGACGGACACACACCCCGGGAGATTCAGAGGTTCTGATTGGCCTGCTTGGATTGCGTCTGGAATTCAGGCGATGCATCGGACGCCCATGTGGACCTACCAAGCTCCAAACACACTGCCACATCTGCCACCCATAGCCAGAGATGATCCAGTGATTAGTGTAAGATAATCCCACAACCAGTCTGTTCGGGATTTCAGAAAGATTTATGTAAGAACCAGATAACAAATATTTATATTATATAATAATATTTTAAAATTTAAATATAAAATAGCTCAAAGAAACAGAAATGTGGCACTTTGAAAACATTTTCACACATACCTTCAAATCTGGTCTAACAAGTCTGAACAGGAGTCCCCACCTAATACGTTTGGTTTTACTTAAACTGTGTGAATTAATTCGGCCGACAGCTAATCAAGGATAATTAATTAAAAGCTCTGGTGGAACAAAAAGCTGCCCGCACGCCCGCTCTCGGGGCCGGGAATCGCCCCTCCCAGAATTAGGACGTGATAATAGTTTGCCCTTCATTAAGTCTCTATATATCAGCTCTGTGGATGTTACTGGATTTTCATTAGTGGGAACCAATGATAAAACACCATACTAGTGATTTATATAACATTCTGACAGGAAAAGGGGAGTCTTACTATGACAATGAAACTTAATCAGAAAATGGAAAAAAGACCAATGTCCATGTGTCGGTTAAAAATGTACAGCCCATTTAAAAATGCAGGAATAAACAGCATCTGCTTACAGCAGGGCAGTTCACTCGGGTTCGACAAAAAATGTACGTGCGATCAGTCCGGTCCATTGAGCTTTGCCATCTAACTGGCAGGTCCTCGTGAAAGCTCATCTTTCCAAGGAAAATTCCGGAGCATGCGGGCGGCGTCCCCGCTAGGGGCTCATTCCGGCAACCTCTGTGGATCGATGGCCAATTCCAGCCATCAAAACATGCCTGAGAAAGACCCACTTGGCATGTAGTCTACACCCCCCCAACCCCCCCCCGGGGGATTTTATCTGTAGCACGACGAGTCTTTTAATAAAGCTGAGAGAGGCGCCCCCCCCCCCAGAAAGGACGTTGGTAACGAGAGCAGCGGCAGAAGGTCAGGCCGACACCGGGCAGCTAGCTAATAGAAGGAGTGCGGTTAAAAACCAACGACACGTGTGCAAAATGGCAGACAGAGACGACACCAAGATCATCAAGAACCTCTGAAGAACATCGGCTGTACTAACAGCAATTAATCAAAATTATATCATAGGAGCTATTTTGCCATTTTATTTATATTACATTAGGCTACATGCATCCATCCATCCACCCATTTACTCATCCATTTTGTGTGCACACTTTCAGTGCTTCAATGTTGCTTGTATGCAGCATAAACGGACCTGAGTCTCAGCCTCAGTATCGCTTGAACAGATACAAATGGTTTCCAAAGAACAAACCAAGTGTTTCTTTATGAAACTGCAGCGAATGAGAAATATGACCATTTTCAGGGGTGGAAAAAACTGCAGGGCTCAAAGGATAGTGGGATTGCATTGCAGCCTTAACTGAGTTCGGGAGTCTTCTCCAGAAGTTTACAGATATCCGCGATGGGGAGAAGATGGGGGTTCTACAGACGGCACAAACATTCACTGTCATTATTTAGAAAAGGTGCCGGCAGAGGGATTATGGAAGGAGAGGAGTTTGCAAGCATTATACGTAACATGGTCATTTATGGAAAGGTTACCATGGTTACCTGTCTTATCAAATTGTACTATTGTCGTAACATAATTCATTGCCGTTTCTATACGTTATACTTTCTATTATAGAAATATTGAAGTGCAAATCTCGTGTAAGTTGAGTGTTCACTTAAATGTGGATGGAGGGTCTTCTAAATAGTTAGCAAAGGATGCAGGCAGATTCATTGGCAAACCATTTTTTTAGCCTCCGAAGTGGATTTGCAAATCACACCGAAAGGTAGGCCAACATCATTACGGAAATATCACTGGTGGCCCAGTTTTTATGGTGGTGGGGGTGAGTTCAGATGCAGTGTGACCCTGCAACAACCCAGGATGGGGCACCAACCCATCACAGGGCACACACACACCTATGGTACCAGCAATTCGGTAACTCCCGTCAGTCTCAGCAATTTTTTGCATCGTAGGGGGAAACAAGAGTACACCGGAGTGCAGAGTACAGAAAATACCACACACACGGAGCCACGCTAGAAACTAAAACCCAGGTCCCACAGGTGTGAGGCAGCGCTGTTAACCCCCGCAGTACCTGACTGACTGCACGAGGTACCCCACATACAGCAGGGCCCACGTAACAGTCGCCTTTACTCCACAGATGTCAAGGTTTGTTTGAAATCTTAAGTATGACAGTATGGCTGCCAATACCCATATATCACTGCGAGATATCCGTATGTCAGCGCAGTATAAAACGCCTCCCTCTTTGCAATTGCTCGTATTAATTACGAGCCGGTACGGGCTACGGGGCGCCTGACCTACACTGCTAATCGCATGTAAAATCCCTCTCCCCGACCGCGTCTCCAGATGGCCGCGGGAGGTCCCGGACCTCAGCCGCCGCGATTAACCCAGACTCCTTGCGAATTTCACTTCCCTGCAGAGATGTCAGACGAAAACGCCAATGGAGTCATTCCGAAATTTTAATCTGCCAAACAAACAAATTAACCAGCCAACAGACATTGTGCAGCCGTTAAAGATGTCAGTTTAAATATAATATTTCTATTAATTTACTTACACATGAATGCCAAAATAAACCAATCGTACAGTGTATACTATGACACTGGTCACGATTTCCACGTTTCTGCATATTGTTTTTTCTTGTACTGTCTGTTTGGAATCGAAATGAAATTAAAATTAAATTTAAATTCCAAATGTGCTTTAGCCTTGGGGAAAGATGCATCTGAAGTTTGAAGTGTCCCTCACCTTTAATGGATCCCCTCTGAAATGGTCTGTGAAAAACAAATATGTGCATATACGCACAAATGGAAGCGGGGCCAGAATAGATAATGGACAACAGATCCGAAAGCTGATTGTACAGCGACGGAAATCACTTATGTGGCGAGTGTCTCTGTGTGCGAATACTGCGTAGCGTAGCACCGGCGGGGGTCAGCATATCCCGGCATGCTCGCGGGTAATTGTAAATAGCTCTTGTCTGTGTCTTGTAAATATAGCCCTTGTTGTACTGTTGTTGTTAATGATTGCATCTCCCTATTGTTGTACATGTGTTTAAGACTATTCTGGTAGTACAGATATATTTGCTCAGAGAAAAAACTGAATGAATTAATGAATTAAACATTAGAACATGTCCCATTTGATAGTAGCACAATAAAAACAGGTAAGGATTTCTTCTGTTACCCAA
>JAABNY020000064.1:1509494-1523441 GCA_015164015.2 Brevimyrus niger | reverse complement strand
AATGAATTAAACATTAGAACATGTCCCATTTGATAGTAGCACAATAAAAACAGGTAAGGATTTCTTCTGTTACCCAAAAAGTCACTGATATCTTACCAGACCTCTCTCCAGGACACCTCAGTCATTCCATGTATTCAATTTCACCACTAATTCATTTAATTGATGAACATAATAAGTCAAATAACCTGATCGGGTATTGATTACCCAAAGGATGTGGGGTAATGGTCCAGTCAAAAAGTACTTTTACTTTCCAGTAAAAGTCATTTTGATGGTTGCTGATTTTGAAATGACTAAACTGACACACTTTGACAGACATAAATTCAAAATTTTACACCAACATGAAGATCATTTAAAGATGCGTAAGATATTTGCTATAGGTAATGTATTTAATTATTACTTATTTGTTTATTCCTTAAATATTTTACTGCTTTGTCTTGTATTGCGCTGCTATTTGTCACGAGCAGATTCAGGGGGCTTTGTACTTTATGGGGGCCCACAATGTTGAATCAGGGGCGCATAGAATTTCTAGCGACGCCCCTTGTTTTGTCCCCCGATTCCCTAACCTGCAACTGTGGCGTAAGTTTCACCGTGTTCCACCCAAAAAGAATACGTGTAACAAAACTTAAAATTGTGGGAGAATCCTTACCAGTAAAAAGTGTCATACGACATACAATAGGGGAAAAATGTTTCCTCTTCACATATTTTTCTGCTTTTGCCTCAAACAAAATTATCCCCGGGAATGAAATTGAGGGCGCAGGGAAGAGATTGTGTTCCCCACGGCCGGGGTGCGAGCGATGCCCGGGCACGTAGGGGCTGTCACAAAGCGGTCGGCTCCGCTTGTCCTCCGGTAAGCCGGGGAGCCGGCACTAAGAATTTCCTTATCGCGTTGCTGTTTATTCACAGCTGGTGTGGAGCAGGGCAGCGGGAGGGGGGTCAGATAATTTCCAGAGAAGTCGTCGCATTATTTAGTTACTCTCTGGTCTCAGCGCCAAAGACAAAACTTCCTTATCTCAGGCCGAGAGAACATAATGGAGAGACTGTGTATTAAAGTGTATTAAATTAGCTAGTCTCTCCCACCGGCATGGATGCCATTTTCCCTCTCCATTCACTTACTTAATTTCGCCTTAAACGTACAGTACCCCTCAACTGGAGGATTTCGCCGGACGGGAGGTGATGGCGTTCGATGTCATTATGAGATAATGATTGTTTGAGTAGCGGAGGGGGCTAAATGAAAAAGGGGCGGGGGGGATCATTTTCCCTCTCGTCCTGATTTAACACATGTCATTGTCATGAATCAGTTCAGATCACAAATTTAATCAACTTGATATTGCCCAAGTAGCCACCTACCCATTTTTTCCATAACTGCACATCCCACGCGGGGTAGAGGTGAACCTGGAGCCTATCCCAGAATGCTCAGGGCACGAGGCAGGGGTTATCCTGGGTGTGATCCCAAAATCCATATATATTTATATATTCTGCAGAAGCTGTTGTGCAAATAAGCGAGGTACAATTGAGGCTAATAGCACATTACAAACAAAGGTACTACCCAATAGTTGACCAGGCATAAGTGCAGCTAATCTGAGCTTCCTATGAATGTCCAGGTACGAGTGTCAGCAGTATTGGACCAGGAGCTATGCAACGTCTTCAGACAAAACCAGAAACTAATAAGACTACTGAATAACCAGGAGTGCAAATCAGAGCATTCTGAAAACACAAAAAGACATATAAGTGCTGCATGAAATTTGAAACAACCAGCAAGAAAAATACCTCTAAATACCAAAATCGCTACATTTATGCACTCAAAGTTAAACAGTGAATCACCTATGGGCTTAAAAACGTCATTGATGGCATCTATGAAAGTTTTAAGTAGTTTACGACTAGACTGATCACTTTCCATCAGTAGGTGCCGTCTAGAAGATGTGGACTCCAAGTGAACATACCTTTGCTGTAATGAGCCAGTCTTTTCCCTTTATGGTCAACTTCTGCAAATGTTTCCAGCGCATTGGGTCGCCTCTTAACACACCACCCCCCCCCCAAAAAAATCCAATGTGGTTATTTGTGCTTCAAAGGAAATTTCAGGCTTGATTTGATCAGCAGCCGACTCATTCATCTTTCCTGTTATTTCCAAAACGTCTTAAAAGTTCAAAGGCATTAAATCTTTTCCTATCCTGATTCTTCATTGCCAAGCTCTATAGGGGCTTTTGGACACAAAATTATATTATTTTAGAAAAAAAAATGTAAAGACATGCAATTGTTCTTTTTTTTCACCCCAGAAGTGAATTACTTAAAAATCTATACCGTTGCCTAAGACTTAACGGGTCCATCAAAGATATTTAAAACCTGAAACATGAGCCTTTTAGGAGCTATGACAAAGAAATATGACATTAACTCTCAGATGTGATGTGTAGCAGCTAAACGCTGCACGGATACAGATCGATGAGTCCAGCATTTCCCCACTGCCTCTTGCAACCGTTATGTCCTTAAACCCAATAGTGGTCCCAGTGCGCTGGCTAAATGTGTCACTTTAGCAGGGACGGGTTGCCACACTGTTGCCTGCGGGGCATCTTTTCACCAATAGGGAGCAACGATCGTCACTGGCTGGTCCCCTCCATCAGATACGCGAGTGTCAATGGAAGGAGGTAGGGCGAAGTGGCTCGTCAGGGCCTCCGCTCGGAATGATCCGGAAAACATGGCTGCCAGGTGTCGCATGGGCGGGGTAACTATGAGCCGTCAATCACAACCTACTCGACTCCACCTGGGAAGTGAGATTACATCAGCCTCTGGCCGCTGACGCCTGATGATCCCGCCCACCCCGTGTTTTGATGCCTAATTTATTCCATCATAACAGGTCGCTTAAGTCCAGCCACCCGAGAGACTGAACGCGCCGCTTTGCGTTCCGAGTAAATCGCTGTGTTCCGTGTGTGTTTATGCAAGGTCAGTTCAAGGACATCCCAGCTCCATTCACAATGTCCTTGCTGGCCTGTTTCGAAAGTCTGTGGACTGGGGGCATGAAAGATAAATGAAATATTGTAGGCAGGGTGGGGGGGTGACGACATGAATCCCCCATCCTCTCCAGCTCCTACGCCCCCTGTTCGCGAGGTACCAGTCAAGACACATGTAGTGCCCGAGACAGCCTTCACTGCTGGCGCCCCCTATCTGAGACAAAGAGAAACTAGCATGCGTAGATGGCGCCCCCTCAGGAGACGGTGCCCTAGGCAGCTGCCTATGTCACCTAAAAGGTTCACTGGCACAGCCTCCATCTGAATTTTGTCACGATCAGCGGCAGCTTCTTCCCTGACATGAGCTGGGGCGCTTCGTTCCGCTGGCGGCCCGCGAGGAACCACCACGCAGCGCTACCCCACAATCAAATCCGGCAGATTGCCGCCGGAGAAGCGCACTTTTAAATTATCGCGGTCATTAGGTAAGGACATTGAAATTCGACAGAGGGAGCGCCTTGTTTCAGGGTGAACTCAAATTGTTAAGATCCCTCCTATTTTTAATTTCCAGTATGTCCCTTGTTCAATCAAAAAACAGTCCGCTTTTATTACCCAGAGTAATGGGATGGAAAAGGAGTGCAGCGCTAAGAGGCACTGAAATTGTCTTGCGTCCACAGACTGGATTGAACTTTGCAAAGAAGCGGCATGTAGTGAATGGAAAATGTCTTAAAAGTACCTCGCTAACAGCAAATAGCAAACGACATGTTATTCTACATGCTATGATTTTCTCTGAGACCAGACTGTGGACCGCCATGTGTTGGTACAGTATATATTTACCAATCACATACATTTCTCTAGAGGGAAAAAAAAATCTAAAAACAACTGCCCCAATTTTAGCATCAAAAGAAGAAAGCGAGAGAGTGTATTTATAATGGGAAAATTGCTTCTGGCCTGCTAGACTTCAAAATTCACAGTATAAATGTTTGAATTGTGTTGAAATACAGCCAGTCCGCTGAAGCTTTGAGAATACAGAACAAAAGTAGCTATATGCTAAAGCGCTAACAAATTAACAGCATTGAAACATGCAACTTTATCTATTTACAGTATTAACAAGAGTAAATGTTTATCATGTGTGAGATTTGCCTGGCATGGGGAAAGCTAATAAACCTATTTGCAGACCTCCCAGAAACACCGTCCGAGGTTTCAGATCCCATTTCAGTTAGATATTTAAATTATAAATGAGAAATTATTGAATGTGATATTTTACACGCTGCCGAATACTAACATCGGGCTAGATGTGAAATATGGGGATATTATTTGTGCGAGAGAAAAAAAAAATAATTGAATGTCTCTTTAGGAGCAAAATAATGGTTTATTCTGTGAAGGGTGACAGCATGACATTGGCACCAGACAAATTTAAGTTAGTTCCTTTGGAAAGAACTTTGACCAAAGTGCACAGTGTTCTTGATACAGTAGGTTAGTGTTTCCCAACCCAGTCCTCTGTGAGCCCCAGACAGTCCACGTTTTTGCACCCACCCAGCTCCCAGCCAATCAGGATCACCGAATACCTGGTACATGTGCGCTGGGAGCTGAGAGGAAGCAAAAACGTGGACTGCCTGGGGTTCACAGAGGACTGAGTTGGGAAACCCTGCAGTACGTGATACCAGAAGATACCTAACAATAGGATTGGACAGAACTGTACAGTGAAAATCCATCCATGCATTTTCTGAAACTGCTTCTCCTCTGCAGGGTCACGTGGGATCCGGAGCCTATGGGCACAAGTTAGAGAACAGCCTAGGATGGGGAACCAACCCATCGCAGAGGGGATACTCACACACCATTTACTCACACGCCTCGCAACACAGAGGCAGACATTTCAGGTCCAGAAAGTAAAAATTCAGACCAGGATTTTGTTTCAACCAGCCAGCTGAGTACTCTGAGACTGTCTCTGTTTATGCTCAACTGGTTGGTTGAAACAAAATCCTGGTCTGGATTTTTACTTTCTGGACCTGAAATGTCCGTCTCTGGCAGCACAGTGAAAACATTTCTAATACTTTACACTTTATTAATCCCCATGGGTAAATTCTTTCTTTTACGCCTCCCTCAGCTTGTTTTTTGTAGAGCAAGCTGTCCGTGAAGGGCAGCCACCTGTAGCGCCGCCCAGGGAGCTGGGGGTTAAGTGTTTTGTTCAAGGACCTGCAGATGTGTCCCTTAAAGTTTTTGCTCCAGGTGAGGCTCGAACTCACAACCTCGGCATGGCCCCCGCTTGCACTGCTGTATAAGTACCGCGCGCTAACCGATTGCGCCACTGGAGCTTGCATATATAGTGTTCATGTCAGAAGTGGGATTCGAACCCACACCTCCATTCGACGACCGGAACACTTACTTCACAAGTGAAGGTAGTTATCCTTGAGTCTAGTGCCTTAGACCACTCGGCCATCCTGACACTACCACGTCCTAAACGATTACATTTGCCTCAGCACATTATAATTGCACAGTACACATGACGTATGCTGTGTACTTTACATATATCGCCTGTGTTGTTCCTGTCAAATGTCTGCGTTGTGCTGCTTGAATTTGCACAGGCTGTTGTATTGATCACACGTCTTGCATTTACGCCTCTCTGTTGTGTATCCCATGTCTTGTATTTAATCTCTATCTGTTTTATGCCCTAATTGTTAGTTGTGTGTCGTCATGGTGTCTGCAATAGCAGCAAACCGTGGCAACAAAAATATACTCAGGCATGTGGCTGAGATTCCGCTTCTTATTCTGTGAGCTTCTCCATTAGTGGAGGTCCCTTTAAGACAAAGTTGCACCTTGTGTGTATATTTCACTATATTCCCTCTGCATACCAGGCTCTGCGACTTACACACATAATGTAGGTGTCTTCTCCATTCAATGGAATTTCAAAAATGGAAGCATAAACATCTTGGGACGTTTATAGTATTTTTTTTTCTCATGAATTCAGTTTTTTTATACCTTATTTTCATCTGCATTTATTAATAGAAACCTTGAACTGGCTCTTTGTTGAAGCGTGAAAAGTAGAATTTAGATGTAATAATTCTGGAATGTAAAAAAATAAAAAAAGTAAGATGAGTTTGTCAGCAGATAAGGCAGGGAGTAATGACTTTGATCATTGTGGAACATTCTGGAAGCGTAGATGTTTAGGGTACGTGACTCGCTCTGCCTCCGCAATGTGATGCTGTTCTTCCGAAATATTCTCAAGGGGTTCACTGTGAAAAATCTGAGCTGTAATTGTCACCATCATCAACAACGTCATCATCTGCAGTCCTGGGCTCCCATGTTACTGAAATGCCTTTTCAGGATCTCGGGAAGATTCCAGCAAAGAATATTAATAAACCATAGGGGAAGAATAATATTTACAAAATCGGCCCGTTTCACACAGTCACATTCATGATTCCTTCATCACCGGCTGGGGTACTGCAAACACACCGTTACGGTAAATAACGCAGTCAAGTGACATTCTACCACGTTCTGGAACTGACCGTATATTAACCGCCCATCATTAGGCAGTTAATGCTCATTCCGGCACTAAAGTATCCTGTTGGCACATTGCAGTAAACCACGTAAAGGCCCGCACAACAAATAGAGCTCACAGGTAAACACAGTATGCGTGAAAGGGCCCCTTTTGCGCAGCCGAATGCATTTCATGAGTCTGCAAAATCAGCGTTTTCCCGCCGCATGTTCACAAAGCAATAATCACAATGCACATAACCATAGATTTACAGGGAACGAGCTGATATCCAGAGCAGGTAGCAGATGTCAAGGTCTCCCCTTTACTCGCTGGTCATGGCTATTTAGCTCAAATATATTTATGCCCGTAAACTAAAGATTTTCTTGGGTTTTTATTTGAAAAGTGCATTTGCAATGTTTCTTCTCAAGTTATTAAAAAATATCTACTTTATTTATGTATCTTCTATAGTTTTAGATTTGATGAACTAGATTAGATCATCACCGAGGAAATACATTTTTTTTTTTCAGTTCATATTTTAAGATGAGCATTAAAAATCGTTTCATCACCGTATACATGAACTGTCTATAAATCAAATTTAATCTCGGAACGATGTTCCCATTCGTCACGTTTGGCATAATGACTAACGAAGCAGATTAGGAGATACGACAAAATAACTTTCCCGTGGTCTCCCCGTCCTTCCAGTGAGAGGTAAAAAAAAAACTGGAGAAAATGGTCAGCGGTGCCGTGGGGTCTAGCGCAGCGGCCAGCGGATGGCGCCACTGAGCTTTGCGGGTAACGACGCAGATGGATGCGGATTTGGCAGGTAGGCGGAAACATGTGCAGCACTGTGAGCGCTATGTGGATTTGATCTCGTTTTATAAGGTTTTAATTAACGCAGGTTGGCACTGCGGCTAATTGGGCAGCACTGGGGCCTTACACCACCTGGCCTGTGAGTTTGCATGTGTGTGTGTGTGTGTTTGGGGTGGGGTTTGCACCTTCCCCCCACGTCACATGTAATTCCTCCAGCTCCTTCCCCCAAAAACCACGTGGTCAGGCGACGTGTCGTAATGGAATTCCCTGGAAATTAACTGAAGTCTCATTCCAGTGGTCTTCCCTGCGCTGTGCCTACAAGGGACTCCAGTGACCCCAGCAGTTGTGGAGTATGGATGGATTAATGTAAGTAAGGCTCATGTCCAACTGGGTGCAGAGAGAAGATAAATGCCATGCATGTTACGGCGCAAACCGTGTTAATAATCAAGCTGGATGAAGTGGACATTATCCTCAGCTGATGTATGATTTATTTTTTCTTTCGTTACACGCAGCTGCCCTCTACAATGATAGAATAATCCTTTAAAAGCCTTTTCTACCCCTCAAAGTCATTAGCTTCCGCGATCCGTCACATCTGTCCTCCCCGCCCGCGGACGCAGGTGTCCACTTTTCGGGCCGCTGCCCGTCACCTCGTCCGGCAGAAGTTCAGTCGTGCGTCGAAGGTGACACCCGCAACACCACGCCACGTCAGATAAGATCCGGGTGCCGGTCTTACGGAACGTCCTCTCGCCAGGCCGACTTCAGTGTCGGCGGCCAACCGGCTCCATTTGTCATAAAAAATGCCTAAATGTGACATTGAAAACCCGGACTGGAGTTCTACCAGACTGGAGCCAGAGTCTGAGATACCACCAGGCATATTAGCAGAGAAAATTCTGAGAAGCCTGTTGGCCGAGGGCCAGAGGAGCGGGAGCTGCTTGTCAGCACCTTTTAGTGGTACAAACGCAGTAAATGACATTACAATAGATCTCCCTCCTAGTCCAGCACACTATGAGACACAACCTCAGATAGGATACTATCGAGAAAACCAGGGTTTGATTTGGGTAATATAATTACTGTCTCCCACATAAAAAAAAAACAAAAAAAACAGAAGCTTGACTCAAAGACCGACCAAGAACGTATGCATTTCATCACGGTGATGGTATGTGGCTCCATGGGTTAGACTGGTGAGTGGAAAGATTCTGGTTCAAATCTCGTCCTCACATCTTTGTTGGGCCCTAGAAATAGGCCCTTAACTCCCCCCCCCCCCCGCCCCCAAAATAAAGGCTACAGGGAGCAAGATAAATCACTGAGCTTTGCTCTCACCTGTAAATGTTTGTGCCTTAAAAAAATATTCTTATTTTTTGATGGGATACGCAAAAAAACAACATAATTACAATGTAGTTGTGAGGATAATGCGTCTGTTCAAGAAGTTCAAATATTCATAGCTCAATTCTAAAGACCTGTAGATAGGCCCATGTTCTATGACATGCTAAAATTGGAACTAAAAAGATCTCTTGGTCCCTAATCGGCTTTACTGAGCTCACAGAAGAGAGCTCCTCAAGAGCAACAGAACAAAAGGGGCCGGTTACCCTCGCAGCTATTACGTCCTGTGCTGACGTCGATATATAAGTGCAGGTTTTCGCCTCTGAGGACTGGAGAGAAGGTCGACGCCATGATTACAGATCGCTGCCTATCCAGCTACCCACAGTATGCGAAAGATACAGTTCAAAACCTTAAATGAATAGCCGTCCTATGGACGTAATTAAGCCTTTTTGGGACTAGTGCAGATTCCCAGCTGTAAGCACTTGTCCAGAATTCCGATTCCTTATCGGAGGGTGTTATTAGCCTGTTATGGCAGAACTTAAGGGACACATTCATGGTGGCACTGAATTATTCAGAGACATTAACCACCCACACCGTGAACATTTAAGAAGCCCGAAAGCTGCCTAACCCTTTTAATGCACTTAAAACTTGTGCATGAATCTCCAGACTCTAATATTCCGGACTAGACTACGTATTCAATTTAGCTCGGCTTTTCGCTGAACTAATTTGGAGTCAAGTAACTTTCTCAACCATGAAGCCCGAAGCAATTCCAGGATTCAATCCCAAACTTTTCAATTACAGGGCCTGTTTGTTAAGCATCCTGTTACCCATCCAGAGGTGTCTCCTCGTATCAACTTCAAAGTGAGCCGTTCCTCCAGCTCGACGACAAATGGCACCGCAAGGTGACCGACAAGGCGCTCGCAAACCAAAACAATCATCTACCCTCATAACTACCGGTTGTCAGACAAAGGACAAGAAAAAAAAATGATTGACCCAGCATATAAACATAGGTTCCTCTTGTCTGGAGACTCTGGCACGATGACTTCGGTTGGAATTGCTCGATTTATTAATCTCCCTCTGGACTGATCTCCTCTACCCCCCAACAGTGCAGTAAGATGGAGAGGAAAAAAAATTCAAGGAACGGAGAAATGACAGATTAGGACGTCTAGGTTCTCTGGTTCCTGACGGCTCACCTTCAAGCATTGTAGCAGACGCGTGAACTTTCCGGAAATATTCACGCTCCTCGGTAGCTAATCGCTAAATCCAAAGTAACCCATTAATGTGATAATGTTTCATTGAGATGTTCACTTCTGGCATCGCTGCAGTATAATCTTTACATTCATCTGCCTCGCTGACGGATTTATCTAAACCGGTACGTAACGTCGCTCATTTATTCAAAAGGAAATTTAATGGACCGGATCACTTAGGGGGAGTTCTGCGAGGTTCCACTGGGACTTCAAATCAGTTAACTTCGGAAAGCAAGATCGGACTCTTAGCTGCTCGGATATCTGCAGTCCCACTCTAGTTAAATTGACTAAATTTGCTGCATACCTTGCAGAAGTGGAAACTTCAAGTTTCAGGAAGTACACATCCAGACCGAGATTTTGTGCCAGCCGACCAGTTGAATACTCCATGTATGTGTATTTCTACTCAACTGGCCTTGTACAGCTATTCCTGCATGTGACTCACTATAAATCCTACACCACATCTTCGACTGCCATGCTTGCTATGCAGAGGCGGACATTTCAGGTCCGGAAAGCAAAAAATCCAAACCAGGATTTCGTTTCAATCAACCAGTTGAGTACACCAGTGTTTCCCAACTCAGTCCTCTGTGAACCCCAGGCAGTCCACATTTTTGCTTCCTCTCAGCTCCCAGCGCACATGTACCAGGTATTCGGTTATCCTGATTGGCTGGGAGCTGGGAGGGAGCAAAAACGTGGACTGTCCGGGGTTCACAGAGGACTGGGTTGGGAAACACTGGAGTACACCAGTCGTGACCATGACTCTTTATGCTCATCTGGTTGGTGGAAACAAAATCCTAAAATGACTCTCTCGTCGTGTTGCTAAGGTGCACGTTTTCAACTAGGTCCACCAGTTCAAGGTTTTGATGATGGTAAAATCCAGAGAATCCACCTTCCCTCAGCGGTCCAGGCTCCAGTGGCTTCCAAAAGCCCCCGTCCAGGAAATGTGACGTCAAGGAAGACAAAGAGTCACATAATATGACGGTAAAGATGTTAGGGACAAAGGGGGTCACCTTTAATTTGCCTTTACGAAGCACTACAATGCACTTTGCAAAGCCGGCTCTGTGCAGCTACAGCAAAATTTTCATTAATATAAGTGCTTCTGATTATTAAAGCAGAAGGGGGCTTCGTTTTCGTCCTCATCTGTGTGTGTGAAGATCTTCCTAAAACTACGGCGAAAAGGGGACGGAGCTGGAAATTTAACATCATTTCCAATTCTTTTCACTGGAGGAGGACCGGAAGAGTTACTGGAAATGGCTTATAAATGGTTTTATCCTTTTATTTCTCTTCCTATCTCCTCCAGGTGTCCCGCTTTTCTCTGACAGTTCAAAGAGCTTCCAGTTAAGCTAATTGGTGACTCTAAATTTCCCATAGAGCTTCACTGTGAGTCTGCATGTTTGCCCTGCCTTGGACTGGCATGCCGTCGAGGGTGCACCCCAGCTATCCTGCCCTCTGCTGCCTGGGACAAACTACAGCCCCCTCGTGCTGATAGGGGTAAACAGTTAGAGGATGATGATTGGATTACCCATTTATTCTGTACTCTCTCTATCCAAAACGGTTTATAGTTTATGTAACTTTGATTTGGCCTATAATATGGTACAGTGCATGATGGGATACGCAGCAGTCTTTTGGTGTTCAGCACTTGAAACTAACTACTAAACATCATAGAACAGGCGGGTTTCTAAACACCGATGAGTAGAACAGAAATGTTTCTAGTATTTCTAGGCCTTTAGGAGCAAGAGATAAGAAGAGCCATAATTCATTCAAAGAGGCCAACCTTATCATTTGCCAATGACGTGTTTTGAATTAGTGAGTGACAGGGGAGGGGGCACTCCGGTGGCCAATTGGCTTTGACATTGGGCCAGTGCTCCTTTGGCCCCGCCCCTGTATACTCCCCTGGAAGAGATGAGCAATAACCAGATGTGTGAGCCAGGACGTTGGGAAGTTCATCCAGGCGGTTGCCGTGGTGATGTACCTCCAGCTAATTGGAGTGGGGTGCCCCTTCTCTCAGATTCCAGAACTGTCTGCGGTACTGCGGTCATCGCGTGGGGACGGCAGCAGGGTCCCTGCCTAGGCAGGCTGTGAGATGTCAGTGCTCTCATGCATATTACCTAATTTCTTTGTGTGTGGGGAGGGGCGGTTACGAGTCCGGCTCCCACCCATACCCACCCAGGCACCGTGTGAGGTCATTTGTCAGAAATGCCAGGAGTAAGAACTTAATTTCCCTCGATGGGTTATTTACTTCCGAAAATGATGGAAAAGGACAAAGGAAGGACGCCCATGACCGTATTGTCCGTCCACGATGCCAAGACTTCCATCCGATTCTCCCTAAGTCCGGCGGACGGAACGCCGCGGGAGATAGGTAACCGGGGGTGGGCGTTCAGCTGGCCAGGTGAGGGACAAAGAAGGGGGCCTAAAACACCCCCCCCGCAGACCCTGAACCGGGACTCCAGACAGAAGCAAAGCGAGCGTGGAGACCCAGCCGAGACAGGAAGCTCGCCGGACCTGGAGAGTTCTGGCTCGGGGTGCGGTCACGCATACCTCCCTCCGACCAGTGACCACCCGCACTGACCGACCAAGTGTCCGCACAGGTGTCCCAGTCTCACACTTTAACAGAATTACCTGTACCTCTAAGTTCTTTATAATGTAAAATAATAATATAACATGAGGAAATATTATATTTTTAATTTCTATATTATAGTACTGATTAAAATACATCATAGTTAATTATGATTATAAATTGAACTTTTTTATGATTAACTTACAGTATAAAAACAGAATTGTGATTTTATCGGAGCTAATATATTCTTCATGGATCATTTTCCTCTAATTTTCCGGAGTTCTGGTTGCTTGCATCGTTCTTACATTTCTACAACATTGAATACGGTGTCAAAGCACCAGCTCCATATATCGGCTGCACTTCCTAACTGGTCTTCCTAATGTCTGTGAGATGCAGGGCTGGAAAGTTTAGATCTAGGACGTACAAATCCAGACCATGATTTCCGTTTCAACCAACCGGTTGAATTTTTGTTTCAACCGACCAGCCGAAACCAAAACCTTGGTCTGGATTTATACTTTCTGCACCTGAACTTCCTTATTCGCCGCAAATAAAGAATTCCCAGTCAGAATCTTTTCCGCACCTTCGTTTTCGTTAAACGAGTTAAACGATACATCAAACGAAAGACAATCGAGAAGCAAGACTTTAAATTCAGATTCGGCTGTACAACCCAGTGACTGCGATGGGGGGGGGGATTCGGAAGCCGGTTAGCGTAGCATTCGGATTCCGAAATGCGTTTCTGTTTGCTTAATCTCTCCAAGGAGGGCCGGCGCCTCCCAGCAGAAATGACTATTTGCTACCCTGACAGGTCTTTGTTGCCGCTTTTGTCTGTCCTGTCAGCCGTTGTTTAAGTACGTTTCCCTCCTTTCCTGTGCTCGCCGCACACCTGCAACTTCCAATTAACTGTGGAGAACGAGGGCGGGAGGTAAATCTAATGACGTCTGACAGCGAAATGTTAAACAGGCCACCCCCCCCCCCGTCTATATGTTATCATAATACAGCCTCCATTTCTCCCAAGATTCGCTGTTTCATTGTCTCTTTTGCTCCATAACATAAAGCTGATTTTTAAATGCTGGATGCCGATGACTGGAAGTGGAAACCTGTAATTTACCCAACGTCCTTGTGCAGAAGGTGTGTGTAAGTACTTTTGTGGCTGTTATTCCCTCCCCCCACCCCCTGGTCTCCTCATCATTTCCCAGTCCTCCACAGCTCTGCCTTTCTAAACCCCCTGGGGCAAATGCGATAATTTAACTATCGCACTGCAGATCATAAAGGGTGGTGTGTCTTTTTTTTTTTTTTTTCATAATCGTCAGGCTACGCTCAGTCATCCACACAGTGCTACAGGCAGGAAGGGCTGCTCTGGTGTAAACAGCATTATATCACATGGAGGCCAGTCCGAACGATGCTACAAGTCAGGGCTTCGATCTGCAGGCGACTCCTGCAGCCTCTTTTTATGTTATTGTGGATTATAAAAGCACATTTTACAGAAACACACAAGCCCTATGCATTATGTGTATGAAGCCCATGCAGTACCCGGGTTCGAGTCTCCGCCTGGGTTACATGTGTGTGGAGTTTGCATGTTCTCCCTGTGCCGTCGTGGGGTTTCCT
>JAABNY020000064.1:1472562-1495575 GCA_015164015.2 Brevimyrus niger | reverse complement strand
TGGGGTTTTTCGGTGGATGCGTGGGGGGGGTGGGGGGGGGGGGGGGGGGGGGGGGGGGGGGGGGGGGGAGTGACTTTTTGAGTGGGCCACCAGAAACAACAAACCCGCCCCTAGATAGAACAACTGAAACCGAAATTACCTAATGGGTTTCCTGATTGGCGCCGGTTCTGAGAAACGAGGAAAACTCTTTGCCTCTCACAACAAAACACTCGAACGGCTCCTTAGAAAACGCAAAGACAGACTTGCTGTTGCCGCCAAGCAAACAAACATCTCATCTCACACATCCCAGCTTATACGATGCATATATTCATAGCAGGAGAGTCCACGTTTAAAATGCCGCTACCAATTCCGGAGCGTTAGCAGACAGCTCTTGAAGACTTTATCCAAGAGAATAATTCACAGAGAGCGCCTCGATAATTCAAAACCGACGATGTCGCGTCTGAATTTTACATAAAATGAAGAGCGCGTTGCATATTAGGCCTAGCGGGTCGAGACTTTTAAAAGCCAGAATACACAAGTTACAAATGGGCAGAGCCGGGCAATCCTATAGGCAGCTGTCTAGGGCGCCAGCTTCTAAGGGGGCGCCGACTTACCAACTTACATTTGCCACAAAAAGGGGGGCGCCGGCGGTAATGCTCATATAGGGCAAATGGGAGGTATATTATTAGAAATATGCGTATATATACCCGGTCTGGAAATGGGTACATATAATTAAAACTATGCACATATATGCACGGTTTTGTTCATTTGCTAAACAAAACCAAATTTAGTGTCAGTAGCTGAGACAGGCTGATAAATCTAAATTAAATTTGAACACAGTGACTTCCGTATCCCAATAGAAAAGTGGAAATATTGCAAATTGAAACACAATATGGGATATTTATGATTAAACGAGACTCGTATCGATCATAACTTAACCAACTATCACAGATTCTGTATGGTGACATTGTCACACAAAGGTACACGTAAAGTCCCTCTTCCTTCTCATTTGACAGGATACACCCACCCCACACGTACCTCAACACAGATTATGTCACCAAAAGCAAGACCCCGCTTCACTTCCCAAACTAAACAAAAATCCTGCTTACCGTTTTGTGTTTTCAATATATCCTTCGCTTCTGAATAAAATACTACGCAGACTTGGCGTAGTTCTACACTATTTTTAGGATGTACTTTCAAGTCTATATAAGGAGCTCTGCTCCCATGATGCAAATTTAGCCGTGATAACACCAGCGTGATCCCGCTGTCCGGAGCGATGGTTTCCACGCTTCCTGACTGCGGCTCATGGAAAGTGGAAAGTTTCCCCACACAAGGGTCACTTTTATTTCCTGTCGCGTGGCCCTCGCCCCAGGAGTCGGGTGGAAAAAAGTGAAAGGGAAAGACCCGAAATGACATAGGAACCTCCGATCCCGGACACGCTGCGTGTTATCGCCGACAAATAAAGTCGCGGCTTTACATAGCCCCCAGCCCCCAACTCGGCGTCTTTTATAGCATACGTGCGTCTCTCCCCAAACCACAGACAGCTGTTGCTGTCTTTACACCACCAAGGCTGTTTCTCTAAGATTTCCCAGCCCTTCCGGATCGTTCTTTCATGACTGTCCGAGTTATTTAATACTCTTGCATTTACGTGGGAATATACATTTACAGTACATCTGCTGCTGTAAATTCATTGGATACTAACAGGAAAATACTAGTATTATACAAAAAGTACAGATGTGTGATTTAGAAATTGTTATGTAATGTAAACCGAAGTGACTTTATGAAATGATCATTGAATATCTGTAACAAAACATTAAAAGAGGCAAAGAGGGAGGGATGTAAATATGCTACCATTAAAACACTTCTTCCTCATCTTACCTTCTTGCTGCTGTTTGGCTGTACAGTATCTCTGTACTGATACTGATTAATAATACTAATAGCAAAACCAATACAGATAGTTCAAGGCCAATCGAGCTTAATTAATTGAATTATCTGATGACAATAAATGGTAGTGTTCCATTTCCATGGCAACATAAATCACAGAAACCTGACTGATGTTGTTGCACCCCCCCCCCATTCCTGCGCACACGTGAGACAGTCTATTAATCTGGGAATGACGCTTCACTCGTGCAGACTGACAGTTTCATTATACTCGAAATTGTAAGCTAATGAACTATATTTAACATCACGGAACCACCGGTGAAAAGAAGAAACATATGCAGGAAAGTTTAAATGGAAAAACACAATTTTGTCCTCATCAAACATGATTTGGGGTTATAGAAATAGCAGGATTATTAGAAATACCATTATCAAAATAGGTGGTTTAAGATATGTGTATTGACCTGGAAACTTGTTGAGTAGAGTGGCAATATAAAGCAGTATCATTTTGTAACATCTATCTATCTTTCAACTTCTCAGCCGGTACAAAGTGACAGTGGACCTATGCCAAAGTGTACAGCTCGAGGCAGGACACGCGCTCACCCTTAGACTCGCTGTCGCCCCCTAGAGAAAATTCTGAGATGACAATTCACTGAAACTTAGATTAAGATAGTAGTAGAATAGAGATACTTCATTAATTCCAGTGTGGGGGGGGGGGGATTCTATTTTTGCTTAACCCCATCTTGTTCTTCATCAGACACACATAATGCAGGAGAGGAAGCTTGCGGGTCACAGCCAAGGGGCAGCCACCTTGCAGTGTCTGGGGAGCTGGGGGTTAAGGGCCTTGCTCAGGAATCCAGACACATGTGACTGTTTGGCTGAGGGCAGGTTTTAACCAGTGACCTTCTGATCACGGGTACGGACGCTTAGCCCGCTGGGCCACACCCCACCGCAGAACATGCATTTATCTTTTATCCAGTGAAGGGCTACTGCATATAGGAGGTATAAAATTGAACATTTGAAAATCACAGCAAATAGCTACCCTGATTTGGAAGATTGATTAAAAGATGGATGGATGGATGGACAGACGGATGGATGGATGGATGGATGAACAGATGGATGGGAGATCACAAACATCAGCCTCTGGCCATTGCTGAAATGATTGGGATAAAGCACTATATTCTAACATTATGATCCTGATAAGTAAAATCAAGATTCCAAAGTAAATAGTTGCATGGTATTCTAGTCATTTCAATTTTCAAAATAAATGTCACTGACAGACAAATATTTTTAAAATTTTGTATTTCCTGTTGAAATAGTAGCAAGAGCAGCACATGTCTGGCGAATCCATACATACAACCTGCTGTAAGAGGTTAATCTGGCCAATAGAAAAACCTTCACTAAATACCAGGTATTTTCCTGAAACATTGGGCCACGTTGTATTACACCTCGCATAACAGTTTGAATTGAGTCTGCAGATACGTTTTGTAAAGATTTTAACACCTAGATCAACATAGAGAAGAGAAAAGAGGTGAGGAACATCTGCCCTTTAATGGGTCATTGTCCTTTTAAAGTACAGCTGAGACTAATACTTTATTAAGAGTGTGGAAACGAACAGAATGAGTGATAAAATTCGGCAGCTGGAGGGGGGTGGGGATTTGTTTTGAAAGCCTGACAGGAAATCCATCACGTCCTGATTATTTTGCACACTATGAGACCCGTTCGGCTTGGACAATTTTAGCTATGCTAAGCGGTTACCCGGTTAAGCTTTAGGGGAACCCGTCACTGTATCATAAATAACGGCGGCTGCTGGGAAATGTTTTTTGGGGAAAAAAATGTCCTTTATGGTGGGGTGCTCTCAAGTTAGGCTGATGCAACACCGGGTAGAAAGGAAGAGTTTCACAGGATTGTCCCAGGGGCGTGAATGGGAATGACTAAGTTTTGAGTCAGAAAGACTTCTGAACAATAAAAACAAGAATAACAGAGGTGTGATTTGAATGGAGAGCAACTTGCTTAGCGGTTAGATTGCATTGCAGACGCCCACCACACACTCTTTACGGGAGCAAGGCGGGCTTCCCCTGTTCACTGTCTCCCAGGCAAATGTACAGTTAGGCTGTACATCCTGAACGCACAGCGCACTCTGCCAGTTTTGGACTCGCCGGTCGGGTCTGAACGTTCCGCACAGGCAGCCGGAATCCCCTCGCATGTCTGAATCGGTACCTTTAGCTGACTCACGGTGGCATTTATGTCCAAATACGCCAAAAAAAAAAAACACATTTCCCAGCCAGGAACACGGTGATCAGATCCATAGCGACAATCTCCAGAAGCGAGTTAAGGTAAAAGGTTCAAGCGAAGCCTCAGTTTAGCTTCAAAAAGAGTTTCATGTCACTATCTCCAGCTACCCTGGAATAGGACTGGGAGGCTGCAAAGGAAAGAAGGGTGTAATAATCTGTATCTCTTAATATTTTTGGAATGCAAACTATTATCTCATATTGAAACGCAATGCAAAAGGATTATTATACCATAAAGAAATGCAATATGTAAAATACATTAAAAAAATTTGATTCACAATAAAAATGTTGACGAATATGTTCTGGACTGTTAGTTGTTTTCAACATAGTATAGCTTCCAACAGAATTTAACTTAATCTTTTTTTGTCAATAAACAAAAACGATGTATAATAGGCAACGCTACTCATCCATATAACTGAAAGGTACAAGTCAACTGATTAATACACAACCAGCAACACGCAGGAACGATCGACTTAAGAGCCGAAATCTAGAACAGACCAATTCCACGTAAAACAAATACAACTCAGACTGTGGGTTTCTTAGAGCATTCTCTAATTAGATATTTATAGTTTTTATTAGACAAATCAATGTGGCACAATGAAAAGGTACATTGGCTCTTTATTGCTGTCAATTAATAAAACAATCCCATCGGGATATAAAAAATACGTCATTGTTGGTGGAATGATTTAGCCCTTCCGGGAATAGGAACGTAATCGATGTCATATTTTATGGTATTGGGTTGGGAAAATGGTTCAAAGCTAAAACAATCACAAAATGCCTTAGGAAATTCTTCTAGGTCTGTCAAGCTAAAATATCTTCTAAGCTGAGGTGATTTTTACGCGAGTTCCTTTGTAAATGGACAATTTACAAAGGAAACGTGTTTCTGATTTGATTAGCTTTATAATTATTGTTTATGCGTGTAACGTTAATGCGTGTTTAATTACGTTTATCAGCCCATACATACGCTGATACTTAAACATTTACATTCTGAGTCTCAAAGGGTGTTTGTGTTTATGGGTTTCTCAACAGTATCATTTATGTTCAATTTGTTCTTAGAGTAAAAAATGAAAATAACTCAGGCCTGACAGCACATCATTGGATTAGGGACGTCCATGGCATTAGAACGTAACTCTCTCAAAGTCTCTGAAGTCCATTTTATCGTATCGTAACTGCTTGCCACGTCATCTCTTGTTGTTTTAAACGTAATTGCCGCCACTGCTTTGTGCTGATTTAAATAATCTATTTCCATGTCCAATGACTTTGATCGGTATCATTTAGCAAAACAAAAACGAGATGAGCGGCGATTGTGGCGCCCTAGCGAAGCAGTTGAGGTCCTTTCATTCAGTCTCTGCCTGGTAATTGGTTTCTGAGGTGCTCAGGTAGGGTGGAACGCGGACGCGGTGACAGGTGGAGTGGAAGACACTGCCGGCTGATGTCTTTGATTCTTATTTCTCTCCAGGGACCAATAAAGCCAACAGTGTTGGGTGCGTAGAAAGCCGGAAAAGGAAGAAGGTTGGGTCCGTTTTGACGCGCCCACGAGAGTCTGCAGCTGGCCCAGACGCTGCTGTAAGTTCTGAGGAATTAAAGTGGGTCAGATGGTAAAAGATTGGCCTAGCGTGCGATACTCGCGGGCTGGATATTATTAGGGGTTTGTGTGCCACATTTGCTGTGTAATACTATCCCCGGCCACTAGGTGAAGCACGCAATTGTGCTTTTTGCATTGATTGGTAATTTTTGGACTGAGATTGATATTGCTGCCTACACACAGGGCCACAGGACTGAATTATGTCACTGTGTGTTGTCATGCCTTCCGCCTAAAGGTTTTTTGGTGTGGTCTTGTTATTTTATGGCAGTCTTGTGCTCTGACCTGAAGCTGGTTAGTCAGAGCTAGAGTTTAAATATGTACTCTTGTGAGTCTGAAGTTAGTATACGGCTCACAAACACCCCTTATATTTTTCTTGTAGCTGCCGTCAAGGCCTTAGGTCAGGGTTTGGTGTTGGGGGAAGCATCATTTCACTTCACGGGGGATGTGGTCGATGACAGGCAACCAGCTTCAGGGTGCAGGTGGATCAAAGAGGCCCCTGAGGTTTGTGTCGTCTTGCTTTGCCTGTTTAAATTCCATTTCCCTCAGCTTGTGTCCTGAGTGACGTGACATGACCCGGGCACATCAGTACTGGCTGTTGGCCTCTTCAGCCTGTTTCCTGTATCCAGTGGCTGATACATCGGGATGTGCCCCCCAGGATACGGTCCGACTCCCTCTATGTATGGTGGCAGCATCAGCATTCTCTAGTGACCAATCATATTATGACCAATCAAATTCTGACCATTCAAATTCTGACCAATTATATTATGAACAGTCAAATTCTGACCAATCATATTATGACCAATCTAATTCTGACCAATAATATTCTGACCATTAAAATTCTGACCAATAATATTATGACCAGTCAAATTCAGATCAATCAAATTCATAATAATATACTTATGACCAGTCAAATTCTGACCAATTAAATGCATGTATAGGATACTAATAGGAGGTGTGGATCCTCCGTGAATCCATATATGGTTTTGAGTAGCAAAATGAGACCTGGAAATCGTAACACAATAACCTGGTTGAATTTGATATACATGCATTGACAATCACAGTTTCTCCACATACCAACATGTCACCCGCAAGCTATAATGTATTTAGTGTGATGTCTGCTATATATGATGTGATTTGTGACCAGAGGATATGGCTTCATATCTGAGATGGGGCCTGAAAATGATTTACTGATTATAGCAATATATTTGTGACAGTGACATAAATGATATTCTGCAAAGCTGCGGAACACATGTCATTTGTCTTTAATGGTGGCCCCCCTTTGGTACTAAACTTCCAGTCTGTGACTTGGTGAATTAGGCCTCTACGCCTGAGACTGGAAGGTTGCTGGTTTGAATCCTGTGCCAAGCTGAGTCACATTGCTACTGGGGCCTTGAGCAAGGCTCTTGATCTTGGTAGAAATGCTTCAGGGTTGCCAGATAAATAGCTAACCTCCACGTTTCGGGCTTTCAGGCCATTTGTCCATATGTGCGCGTATGTTTCTAAAGGAGAGCAAGGTGGCATGTGTGGAAATGAGCAATGTCCCTGCGTAAGTGGCAAATAACACGTCACGGGAAAACTTAAAGCAGTAATCATGATGCATTATAGATACCTTCATAATGCATTATAATGAATTCATAAAGTGCTATATACACGGCTATAATTATTTATACCTAGGCATGACACATTTTAGCCATGTGTATTATGCATTATGTTTGCTCTATAAAGCTGTTATCTATACGGCACTATATATACCTGCATAATACAATAAAAAGGCATTATGAAGGTATATTGCATTATAGATGAGAGTTTCACAGATAATTCATAACGCATAATGAACATGCCTATAATTGTGCCTTTTTATAAGTGGTTAGAGCTCTGTGTATTATACTTTATGAATGCATTATACACGAGTTCTTTAAGTATAGTGTTACGCCCATGATTCCGTAAAGGACTTATTTGTCTTTATTTGCAGAGGTGTAAAGTTCAGGTTCAGAAAGTACAAATCCAGCACAAGATTTCATTTCAACCAGTTGGGTGTCAAGAATCGCAGTCACAGAGCACTCAGCTGGTTGGCTGAAACAAAATCACTATGTGGATTTGTAATTTCTGGAGCCGAACTTCCCTCCTCTGTTTATCTGCGTGTCATTCACTGGCTTGTCAGGTGCCCGCGTTTGCGCTCCCTCCACTCCGCAGCAATGCAGGCAGCGGTTTGCATTATTACCGGATCTGAGGTAAAGCCCAGCCCTCACGGGGGTTACCGGGCCGGTGCTCCTGAGCGGATCTGAGGGCCGAGTTCATATGTTCCTGGGCCTCGGCGCTTTAAAGTCAGATCCGGAGCGATGGATCGCGTTTCTGCTTCCCCGATAGGATCCGTCAGCCGGGGAATCTCTCGCGGCCTTCTCCAGTCCGGGATTATTCGCTTATCTCTGTCAAACTGGTGGTTTTTATTTATTTATTTATTTTTGCGCTGAGGCTATTCTGCTACACTGGAACCACCCCCACCCTGCCAACCCCCCCCCCCCGGAAAGCTGGGCTGCCATGATCAGTGTGGCTCCAGCTGTATACTGCTGCAAATCCCATTTTAATTTGAAACATACAATGGTGGTTTAAAAATATATGGCCCAAATTGTTTGTGTCGAGAGTTTTGAAAGCCGGCAAACATCCGGCACTATAAAATCCGGATTATCGCTGGATGTCCATTTAACGCATTTGCATTATTAAGTCAGCTATCCATAAAGATCCCATTACAGAGTATAATACTACTGGTTCGTTACCCTACAACCTGCTGGTATCCAGTCAACATATAAGATAGTGTGGAAAATGTTATTACAGCATTGTGGGGGGAAAAATAAGGGCAGTCACTAGATCACTATGGCAAAACTAAAAGTGTAAGGCAATTAGCCACCATGGGATGTTTTGGGATAATTGAGCCCACTGGCTTTAACTAGACAGACTGGGGGTGGCATATGTCGGATTCCACTCATCCTAGTTTAACAGGCACAGACGTCCTCTTGCAAAAGCTTCTTCATGTTTGTAAAGCACAAGTGCAAGGCAAATCAGGAGTTTAAAGGCATGAAGAACAAATATGTAGATGATCGGCTCGCAGGACTTTAACGAGGCGGGCCAATCAGCAAGCCTTGAATGAAACCTCATTGGCAGACCCCAAAATAGGTTGTTTGACTGGGAAGTCATATTCATGAGCTGGCCTGCCGCAATGTGCAAGGCAGCAATGTTAAAAACATATATTGAACACTGGTACTTCCAAGGTTGTGGTTTTGAATCTTGCCGTCTCCCTGAACGTGCGGAATTTGCACGTTATCCATGTGTGACACAGAGTCTTCCTGCAGTCTCAAGACATGCAATCAGCTAGCTAGCTAGAGTCAGAAATCTGTATCCCACTTCCACTGCCTGGGATAGGTTCCGACACCCCCCCCCTTTCCCGAATGACTGACCAGGATGAGCTATTAGAAGATGGATGAATATATATTAAAGACAATTTGTAAATATGTTAATGTGTTTTCTGACTTGCCGATCCTATTGAGCATTTTAGCCGGATTAATCGCCGGCTCATTTTGATTGAGTGTGAACGGCAAATCGTTTACGGGCCCGTCCTCATTTTTTATTCACTCCAACCCAAACAGGTTTTGCGATAATTAATTGTGCCCGGCATAATTTACATACTAAATCAGACTGGAAATAGTTTCTGTCAACAATAAGCATCTGTGATAGTTAGGCTGTTGTCTCACAGTGGATGCACTGGGCCGCCTTCTCCTCGAGGGCCTAAAAATGCTACTTTAACATTACTGGTCTTGGGGGGCCTGAAGCAGCGGAAGCCCATCTGAAGCTTCACTCAAAATGGTCCCTTGATGAATGACTTTGACTCGGGGATCGAGAGCGTCTGGCCGGACCTCTTCGAGTTTTATTGTCACGTATGCTGGGAGGAACAGTGAGATTCTTAGGCCATTGTTGCAGGGACAGGGACAGATGCACGGAGGGGTGGGGGTGGCAATAGAATAGAATAGAATACAATGGAATGCCTTCATGGCCATTTTACATTTTCATTACAAGTCATTTTCATTGCGTCACCCGGAACAGATGACACCTAAAAACAAAACACACCAAATACCAAGACTAAGAAATTCATAAATAAAATTTAAATACCCGTTAGGCTACAAAGAAGTGGAATACGCTACGCAGAATAATGCGTTTCAAAGTTTAAATAAGTAAATAAATATAGTTTTTTATACATGGTACCGTGGTTTGCACGACAGGTAGTATCAATCATCACACTTCGTATTGCACGTAACCCACAGTATGTCACGAAACACATAGTAGTGAACATGACACATGATCGCATATCAGACAATTCTGTGCCTGACAGTTAGGGGTTTATGAGCGAGGGGGGTTATCAGCGAAGGGGGTCAGATCTGCGAGAGCTTTAGAGTAGGAGCCGTTTTTGAATTTTGAGGTGTGAGATTTTATGGCCTTGAAGCATCTTCCAGGGGGCAGGGGAGTGAAAAGGTTATAGACGGGCTGGGTAGGTAGTGTCTTCCAGAATATCGATGGCAATATGACAAACGGCAGTGCAATAAAAGCCTAGGCAGCGAATCCCTCCCCCCGAAAGCCCCACAGTGCCTTGTGGCTTGTTTTTTTTTTTTTTTTGGTGAAAAAAGGCAATTAACTTCACGTATCACTTGATCGTGATCGATGTAATTAAGCTATCTTTTAGTCCAGCTTCAAGCCACCGGGTAATAACCCTCTCAGGCAGGTAAGGGTTGCCAGGTCAGAGCTGCGATTCATAAGCTGCCCCCACGGTCTCCTCTGGCCTTTTCCTGCAGCATGCATTTGGTTTGCGACTGATTTCACAGTCATGTTACTGTTAATCAGTTGGAATTGTCTGGAGCAGCACCACGATCTGGTCCGCAAATCTAGGTATAGCTTGAGCATAAACGTGAGGAAATATTCAGCCACACAGACAGTGTTCCGGAAACTTCCAAGCAGCATTGGCATGTGCTCTGACACCAGGTTTTTGTCTCTCACCTCTGTCTGCGTGTCTCATAGCAGAAGACAGTGGAATTTATGAATTCGACAGAATTCTTGGTAACACTTCACTTAAAGCGGTCATCATAATACATTATAGATACTTTCATAATGCATTATAATGCATCCATAAAGTAATATACACATGACTATATATAAAAAGGAATAACACATTAAAGCCATTAAATGCATTATGAATGCTTTATGAAGCTCTCACCCATAGGTACCTTTTTATATGCATTTTAATGGTCAGTACAATAATTAAGGATGCTTTATACTGTAAATGTATGTATAATGCATTATACATGACCAAATTCGTGTTTCCAAATTCTGATATACCTGTGGTCATATTTGCACAGACACCAAAATAAAGTACCACTGATTAACGGTCTGAACACAGAACTGAAGCAAATTCATTGAAACACTGCCAGTAATAAGCAAAATGGACTTATGTAGCATTGCTAATTGCTTTGTGTTAATTAGTGGCTTCTAGGAGTATTACGCAAAAATGTTTTGAGGGAAGAAGTAAAATTGATTGGTTCTCTCTCTGAACCAATCACATTGCAACTAGACGCTCGGACCCACCTCCTCTATAATCTGATTGGTTATCTCTTTGAGGTAAACATTTGTCCTTCTGCCCTCGGAACATTTTTGTGTAAGAAAACTCCCACAAACTAATGGGTGAAGCACATGTCTCCACATCTTGATGGGGAAGAGCTGGCTCTCTCGGGCTCCACACTCCCGGAGAAAGGCAGATGGCAGGCAATGAGGAACTCAACTGAAGAAGAAAGGAACATCTGCGAAGATCTCAAGGTGCTTCAAGAACCCGACTGAAATTTAAGGTGACACTCGAACCGCTAGCTGGAGAATCGTGTGCTGGGAATTAATTTCAAGGCAGCTGTGAGTATAGCACGTTGACGTTCTGTCTGTTTGGATACTTCCACCAACTAGCGACAGTAAGACTGATTCGTTTATTTAATTATTAGTAGCTATTGCGCAACAGAGCACGCTGAGAATGACTGTGCCTCAGGCGAGTAAATTAAAGATCACAAACTGAATTTCATTAAGTTTGTAACATGGAGATAAAGGCACAGTTTAATACTCTAGTATTAAATTATAAGTACACTACATATTGTTTTTTTCCCCGTTTCTTAACTGTGGTTTCAGGGTTTATCTGTAATTTAAAATAGCGCTTGGCAGCGTTTGTCTGGAAATTGGACTGTAGAGGTTGCTGCCCTCATAATTACACTCTGGTTTGAGACAGGACGTCTCTCACAGGTGAGAAATTTCTCAGGAGGCAGTTTAGGGGCAGTGATGTAATTACTGAGGCGTAGGAGGTGTTGTCACCATCATGGCGAGTCACATGATCACCCGATTGCGATTCCATGCCGTTTTACCATTAGCAAATTCATATTATGGTTGTCCTTATTTAAATGGTACCCCTTTATCAGGTTAAGTTCAATATCTGTACCAGGCTTTTTAGGGTTCGATACAGAGTAAAGCTGCAAACACGGTACATTGCGGAGTAAAATTCGGATTTGGGATTAATGTACTAATCAGAATGCTTGAGAAAACGGGATTTTGGGATTTGATTTAATTTGATGTCTTTTTAGACCGGAACGGCCATTCAGAGCCGATTCTCAGATAATGTGTGTGATATCTATGAATAATACATAAGAGCGAAAATGGTGCACATGCAACAGAGGATGAAGATGCTTTGTCAGCAAGATCGTTGGGAAGGTACTTCCCCTTTTTTAGGGTTACAGGTGTATAAACAGGCTGGGTTAAAGAGACCCTGCCCCCAGCTGAAAGCAGATTGGCCCCCAACTCCCATGTCAATCACCAATAAGGTTGACCCTTCCGTATGATTCATGGCCTTGCTTAAGTCCCGCCCCCTCCGCCGAAAATTCTATAATCACCCCTGGGTAGGGAACAGACAAGGTCAGCATGAAACGGCATGAAGGAATATTCACCAACCCGCAGCATCAGTCACGAAAATGGACACACCCCCCCTACTTCTCACAGTACTCGGAATAATAATAATATATTTTTTTTAAGGCAGTAAAAAGCTGAAGATGGCAGAATGGCGATGGACACATTTGATGAGACGAACGTCATGCCGTAAATAAAATGCAAATCGCCCTCCTACCCTTGGTCTGTCTTTGCATTTAACCGGCGGATTATGTTAACCAGTTTGGCATGGGCGAATCGGATCTTTTTAATGGCCCCTGTGACAAGAATCTCATCAACTTAGCTGGTCAGATGAAATGAGGAGATTAAAGCATTTCTGCGTGGCATGTCGGCAAAGTGCGATACGGGCTCCTGTCCATATACCGCAATTCTGAAACACAAACCTGGATGTTTGCTGTGACAAACCCTATAGATCAGCGCTGGCAAGCTTCATCATGTGTCTTAATTATAAAATAATTCATGTATTCAATAATTCATACGACAGACCTGAACATTAGACTACATGTGCCTTATTAACTTTTATACATTTGCAGTACTCCGGGGGGATTAAAAGTGCTGGTATTAGTAATAAAACGCAACAAATAGGGAAGGTTGAATATTTAACCCTGAGACAAATTTTTTATTGTGGGCCTGGTTTTCTGCGCTATCAGTCGCTAAGCAACTTCCTGTGAAGACGCTGCCGGAGGTGGGAGGTGAAAGGTCGGGATGCGTGCGGTATGGTGGGTTAGGGGGCTGGGGTTGGAACCAACAGTTACTCTGCTCGTAATCTCCAGAGCTGGTCCCCTAACCTCCAAATGCTCCGGGAATTGTCTGATGCTGCTCTTTCGCTCAAGATAAAAAAAAAAAAAATGCATGTCACTTTGTATCAAAACATCTGCTAAATAAATTAAATGTCAATCTTCCAGTGTTGCCATGGAAATACTGTAATAAGAGTCTTTGTAATGACATCACAGACAGAGTTCAGCACCCACCGTGAATGCTTGAAGAAGCAAGTTCCAAACCTATGCGCGCATGTTAAGATTAGTTGGAATGACCCACTGCGAGGTTAAAGGTCACCAGTGGAGGTCAAAGGTCGTTTCCCTTAGGAAAGGGTCGATTAATTGGTATTTGGTAACCAGCCCGAGCTGCCAACCTGATCGTTTAAATTAAATTACCGAAGAAATTAAGAGTGATTATAGGTGAAATATTTTGAGATAACTGGGTGATGCGTTAACAGGGCACACACTGAGAACAGCTCTGGGTTGCGCGTCACGTTTGTTGCCGTTAAAAATTGTTAAGAGTTTAAATGTATTTCCTCAAAACGAAAAATGAGGCCAGACATTTCTAAAACAAAAAAAAAATATATATATATATATATATAAATCAATGCGTCTCGTGTGGCTGGCAGAGATTCAAAAGTGCAAGGAATTATGAGTCTTGCAGTGGGGGGGGGGGGCATTTTATTGGCTTCGCAGTCTGTCATACATAAAATCTCATTATTTATCCATTTAAATAATCACAACTGTTTAGAATGTGCAATGATCCATCCCTGGCAAGAGCATTTCCCTCAAGATGCGATGGAATTTTTAAAGACCAGCAGAGTTTGTGTGTTTGTGCGTGTGTGTTTTTACACAGGAGAGGAATAATTCGTTCCTGGTAAGTTTACCTTGTCAATCAGCATCCCTGTAACCGACTGATCTTAACTGCGTGTATCTGATTACCCAGCACTTTCGCCTCACAGCGACAGCTGCAGCAGATGTTGCGGCCAGTGGATAAAAACCGGCAGCCCCTTTGGATCTGCATTCTACAGGATGCCTCGGCATGGAGTCCTTCAGCCCAGCAGTAAGGGGCTTGGGGTGCACCTCAGTGGGTCAAGGCACTCTGTCCGCGATCAGAAGGTCGTTGGTTCAAATCCCACTCTCAGCAGAGTGGTGTCACCATTGGGCCCTTACAAGACTCTTAACTTCAATTGTTTCAGAGAGAGTCCCACCCTGACTTCCTCTAAAAATTTTTAAAAAAAAATACATCGCTACAAATACATCGCTTTAAAGCGTCTGCTGAATATGCAAATGTAGTAACTTTTTCTGTAACTTAGAAATTCCAGGAATAACCCCCTGTTTTTAAAGGGTTATCTAGTCCACTTATGTGGACACCCATGGAAGATGGACAGTCTGAGTGCCATAAACCACCCACTGGTGCCTTCAGCTAGGAGGGCCAGCCCATCTCGCCGGGGAGCGCAGGATTCGCACGATTTCCCAGGATACAAACCAACAGCTTAGCAAGAAAAAGACCCTGTCTGTATTACTGACCTGCCAGGACCATTTCCTCTTAGACGAGGATATTCTGAATGCAGGCTCGTTGATCTGTGGGCACGTGTGCAAACATCGATTCGTCTGGCCGCTCCGTAGACCGCAGCCGCTCACGTTCTTACACCGTTGGTGCTGCGGTAGCCTTCCCAGCTGGCCTGAACGACAGCACTGATCCTTTTGTTAACTGTGAAGCAGACGACACAAAGACGAAGGTGGGGCGTGGGGGCGACATCAGAGAACATCAGCCTTTCCTTTGCTGTGGGGCGAGCTGCTCTCCCTGAAACAGTTTAGTATGCGTTTGCTTGTTTTATTGTTTTTAAAACAAGCACATAAAGAACTTACATGAAATAAATAACCAGGAATAAAAAAAAAACAAATATGCTATAGAGGTTTTATTGATGTTTGAATATGTTCATGGGAGTGTTACACAAAAATATTCTGGGGGCAGAACAAAAATGATTGGTCCGGAGAGATAACCAATCAGATTGTAGGAAGTGGGTCCAAGCAAGTAGGTATCTTGGACCCACCTCTTCTACAGTCTGATTGGTCCAGAAAAATAACCAATCATATTTGTTCTACCCCCAGAATATTTTTGTGTAACACTCCCATGAGCTTTGGAAAAAAAAAAAATTTAAGAATTTTGATTTGAAGTTGATCTGTTCTATAGATAGTGGACTAGCATCCCGTCCAAGGTTGGTCACTGCGATTGTGATTCATGAGGGATGGAATTCAATGGGCTCCATATTATCAATTTCAAGCTCCCATAAATGAATCTGGTAAACTTTATATCCGTCTTTCAAATGGATGTGAAGTCCATCCATCCATGTTTAGGCATCTCTGCAATGACACCTGTTGGGACTCAAACCCCAGCTCTCCTGGAGAAAGCAATCACCCTAACCGCACCCCCAATAGGCTGAAACCTCTTTGGTAACAGGGTATGTTAAATACGATAATACCCTCACTTTTTAAGAGAGAAATATGCTGGAGATCGATCTCCCGCGTCTCTGAAAGGATTATTAAACCAGCGTACAGGCTCTTGCTGTCCGACAGTTAATGAGCGGAGGAATGTGCGTGACTTCGGCTAATCGGAAGAGCGTACATCGGCATTCGCCGTAATGAAAATAGAATCTCAGGGGCGCTGGATTGTGCCGCACAGCATTTCCTCATCTACTGTAAACAAATGCCCCACTTTCGGAGAACTATGGGAAGCAATTATCGCTCTGTCTGGGGATGTTTCATGGCTAAATGTAGTACAGTACGTCACTGACTACTTCTGCCATAATTTTGTCGTGGGGGCAGCGCGTAACTGGTTTAGGACGTCATATCCATGCTTAGAAAGTCGCAGGGTCAACAGGACGTTTTATTGTTGAATCCATGAGCAAGGAACCAGTGCCCCAATTGCTCCAGGGACTGAATTACCCTGCTTTCGGAATTCTGTGTCTTTAGATAAATACATATACTTCGTAAATGGAAAATGTTATTATTATAACTGATCTAAGCATAAACGTATATGGAGACCTGGATCTCGCGCGCGCGCGTGCGTGCGTGTGTGTGTGTGTTCTGGTCTACTTAGATCATCACGTGTCTGTAGTCTGAGGATCATGCCAGCCATTAAACAGAGAAAGCCAGCTGAGATCGTATTCAGAACCATGTAGCACAAGGAGTTCAAGGAAAGGATGGGGAAGGGTGAAGCCAATTAGACAGACAGCTATGTGTGCAGTCTTCTGAGGCGGGGGGGGTACACATTTCAGGCAGGGACCAGACATTGACAGCAAAACATGCGTTAAGTGAGCGATTGGGGGTAACAAGCAAAGAAGCACTCGTGTAAACAAGCAGTGGACTCAAGGATAAACGGTCACGGGGCATTACGAGACATCTCCCTCAAGCATATCCCATGGACAGCCCCTCCCCCAAAGCACATTTCCTATCACATACTGGTTAAGAGCGTAGATATTTATATAAATATCTGACCGAGCCGGCGCTGAGCTTCAGGGTTAGCTGAAGAACCTCTCTCTGCACAACAAAGATTTCTAGCTCAGGAGAAGCAGAATAGACTTCCTGTACCTTTCAGACAAAGTCCTCCAGCTGCTTCGCTTGCGTAACACACCCCGGGTGTACAAACTGCAAGCCAGAAGAGGCTTTGATGTAAACACCTTAAAACAATAAAACTATAACGCGCTCATGTTTCCTACTTCAGTATACAGCTGGCATAGAGTTCTCACGCTTGTGGTATTTACCATGGGGGATTAGGGACACTGGAGATGCAGGTAATTCCCTGATCGTTAATCGTTACACGACAGCAATTAGTGATGCGCCGATGATTGATTTGAATAAACCTGCAATCTCGGTTTAGCCCAATTAAGTTAATTAATCATCCATAGACTGTCTGGGTCACTGCCATAAAGCACTCCACATATTACAAAAAAAATTAAATCCCTTTCTAGGTGTTTCAGATGTTATGGCAATTAGAGGACAATTTAATCTGATGAGAGATAAATAACCGAAAATTACCATGAAACATTTGCCTGCAGACGAAAGTGTTTTTATTGATGCGTGCTATTCGTGAAATTGGTTTGTTAGGCTGCGGATCGGCTCCGACGCACTGCAGCCCTCGTCTTCAAAGGCAATTTGATTCCACGCCCGTGTGATTGGTATTTAAACAGGCGCAATGTAAATTACAGTTTACCTAAACATGATGAATAGACCTTAATTTCAATGCCACAGCCAGCCAGGAAAAAATGGTATTGTTACGTGATTGTGTTCAGCTATCAATCAACGCAAGCATATACTGTAGCTGGGCAGAATTTAAAAAAACAAAACCAAAAACAAACATTTAATCTGTTTTTATAAGAAGTTTCACCTTCACATCCGGTTTCCATCAGAGGAAAATCCAATTAATCAATTGGATGTTCGTTAGTATATAGTGCGTTCTAGTAAGGTGTTGACATTTTGCTGTAACTTTAAAAACTAGAATAGACTTAAAAAAACAAAACAAAAAAAAACGTATACAATACAGAGAGAAAACTGATGTATTCCTCCTTATGAAGGCCTGATCCATCCTACGTACTGATGTAAGCCTGCTGTTGTTATTGAGATGCTGTTTGGTCGCTGCACGAAGTTCCCTAACGGGACCTGTGCAATCATACGCCACAGTGGGATGCATCCAGTCCATTTCTGACTTAATTAAAACCAGGATTAATTAATATATTGTTTCCTTTTCAAGGGAAAATGGCCTTAATGGAGTTTGTTTACCTTGACTGCTGCGAAGCTTGGGCGTAGCCATACTGACATCCATCTGCCTGAGCCGTCGAGGAATTGATGTACATACCCATCTGTTTCGGCAGCCTGCGCCGCATACGCACGCAAACACATGGGCAATTTTAGATATGGAGGTTCATCCGAATTGAATTTCTCTGGGCCGTAGGAAGAAGGCGGAGTCACCAGAGAACGTCCGCATGAACGCCGGGGAATCGAACCCACAACGCTGTAGGTAAAACAGTGCTGCCACTAATTTGGCCAGCGGGCTGAAGTGAGATTTACACTTCGAGACAAGTCTGCACACGCATTAACACGTACAGTATGAGATTTTGTTTGCTTAAATATATAGTCTGTAGGGTTTGCTCACTACCCTTGATGTAGCTAATTTTAGCTTTAAAATGGAATAATACAGATTTGCTGTAGGATTTCTTGCGTGAGCGTTAACTGGAGTCCGAAAGCAAACGCTAGATGCCTGAGAGTTGGGAACCCTGGGTAAGAACAATACCATTCAAAGCCCAGGAGGCATATAAACAAGCTTGCTCACTGGTGCTGAACACGGCAGCGCGGTGCCAGCGGTTTAAGTTGGGGCACTCACGGTAGATGGCGCCCCAAGTGGCCGTCCAAACGTCTAAAGGGTTGACCAGCACTGGGCAAAAGGATAAAAGAATAGTAGCGCTCCTAAGATTGCGTTATATTAACAAGAGCGTATAGAGGTGGAAAGGATATATATTCATGGAGAGCTCAGCAGAAATAAGGTGATATTTACACAGATAAATTACGGAAACGGTGAGAGAACCCCCATCTCAGCATGATAATGCGGGGCTGCTGCTCACTTTAATATTGAACATCGGTGGAGCGGTACAGTGCAATCTGTCTGTAGATCAGTTCAGCGCCCTGAGTCGCGCCCAGCTCTCGCCGTCATGTTTGTATTTCGTCTGCGACCTGTGTGTTCTCCATGCTGTCTCTGCGTTTGCAGCGTCGGAGATCGCTGTCTGTTACCGCTCACACCGGGCGGCATCAGAAACCGACAAATGCCTCTGCTTTATGAGGCTTCGCAGAAGCCTGAAATCTCGGTCTTTGTTATATCATCAAAACAACCAGATCAGTATTGTCGCTTTATATGCAACCAAAATGTATTTTAAGTGAAAGTTTTAAAATGGTCTTCATGTGCAAATGTATTTTGAGCAGTTATTGCATTTTTAACATTGTTCAGGGACATACATTGCGTACTGGCGTGGTCCGTAATTGCCATGGCGATCCCATAATGCACCTTGCCCTGAGAAAATGAGAGAATCCAGCCATCTATTAGGTCAGAAATGTGTAGGTGCTGAGGAAAGACTAGCTGGTCTCCATTAGCCATGTGCTGGGCTGCTGATAAGACCTGGGCTTGAGTTGTCATTGGTCACGGTGGGTAAACAAGAGACTCCTACCCTTAATCAGGCCCCTGTAGCTCCTGGCCATGCGCAACCGATGGTAAGGGGACAGGCAGAGTGTTGCACTAAGTCAAGAGTGGCCGTTCCAAGGAGTTACGTCTGTCGACATTGAGATTCAAGATTCAAAGTTTTGTAGTCATGCATCAAGAGTACAAGGCACCAAGTCCAATGAAAAGATGACAAGGTCACAACAGTACTGTAAAATTAAAAACAAATAAAATAAACCACAAATCTGAAATAAACAAGGTGTCACGACTTGAGGGATGAAAAACACAAGGGCAGGTGTTGTTGGCAAAACTAAAGGGGCTTATTGAACTAAATGAATGAAGTCTGGAAACAAACAGGACAGAAAATGGGGAAGGACACAGGCAGCAGGAAGGTTCAACATTAAAGGCTGGACTGGGGCAGACCAGACAAACGGGTATTTAAAAACAAGAACTAACAAGGGGTTACAAGCAGCAGGCGTGGCTCATCGGGGCCACATTAGGGAGGAGGCTGCAGGTGTGCTGGGCATGACACAGTGGGCGGTATATTGAAATTGGACAGCATTCTAGTGTCATTCTGGCTGTACTATAGTTAAGGCTCATGACAGATTCAAAGCAGTACAGAGACAGTATGAACATAATAAAGACGGTAAAGCACTAATCCTGACATTATTAACTGCTGAGCAGTCTTACGACTTTGGGATAAAAAAAACGTGCCTAGATCTTGTAGTACAAGTAAGCCACGGGTTCACTAGTCAAACAAGCAATAAAACTTGGAGTTAAGAAATTGACAGGCAGGGTCGCGCCAAAAATAGCCCCGTGTCCAACCTCAGCCGGGGCCCCCCCTCACCCCCCCAGCTGTACGCCTTTAGCGTATTTGCACAGCTGTTCTCATTCCCATGCTTCCCTGTCTGACTTTGCATCCTCCGAGTCTCCCAGACCAGCACTGGGCCGATAGCTGGAAGCCACATTAACCTTTAAATGTTAAAATCAATGCTCCGCCCTTAATTGGGATTTTATTTAATTTCTAATTAGTCCACCGTGAGGACAAATATATATTGCGACACATTTTACTCTTCATCTGGCATGCTGAAATTTTTAGTTTTCATAGGAAATAATGAACAAATGCATGTTTTCTGCATGAAACCACACTATATAAACACAGATCAGACATCACTCTGATAATATAGCTTTAGTTTTTTTTATCACTATGCGTTTTGTTTTTGTCATGTTTTGTTCATATCTTGTTATGGAGAAGTCTGTCAACATAATGTCTTCCAATCCGTGGGTAATGGTGTGTGATGTGATCGCGCAGGTTTCCGTCACACATGGCTAACACGCTAAAGAATTGTTTTTGATTTTGATTGCCTTATAATTAACGTGCGCGATAGCGATGCAACATTTACGATCTGCTAAGCTTCGTTAAAATTGTGCATATATGGGCTGATACTTAGGGATCCAGACGTACCTTCAGTGCGCAGGGTAATTGTGTTTCTGGGATCCTAGGAATCTTTTTCCGGAATTATTCATGTTCAGTCTCTTCCTGAGCATGAGCCAAGCCATCTACCTAATGAATGAGACTGAGTGCAGCCATTTGGATAATGGCATTGTCTTGTTCACTGTTGACTTGTTTGTTTGTTTGCCTCCGCGTGTCGGAGGAGATGCCGTGTGTTAGATGTATGCACCCCTTCTGTTATAAGGAGACTGATTTGAATAGGATTGTCATTAAGTACCAGCTGACTCACGGATTCATCCATGCTCACCCTGCGGCGTCGACAAAACACTTAACTTGAGGCGACCCGAGTAACTTAGTAACTCGGTACAAATCATGAACAAATACAGTAACTGCATGAAATACACAAATGGTTATGATTGATTAATGATGAACGAGCAAGGGATCAGTATGTAACTAACACTTAGATTCTGGTTAATTAATACATTAAGTAATAGTGGACTACTACATTATTTGCACCCCCTCAAGTAGTGTTACCAGTCTGCCTAATTCACACTTCCATGGAGTCCACTCTTCCACCAATGAGATGAGATTGTACCATCAGGACATGATTGAGGGGGGGGGGGGGATTTAGCATTACAGCTTAAAAAATCCATGTAGCGTGTTTAACTGTGTCTTATTTTGAAAACTATTGTCAAAGTATTTTGCTACTTATAATCTTGTCATGGGGACTGGAATCTTTGTTACATTTCTTAATTAATTATTTTGATGATGGTTGGCTCCAGGTGAGGAAACTGAGCCTGTTTAGAGCTGGCTGTACAATCTTTCTCCAGTGAGGTGTGCAGTGAGAGCTTTAAGGACATAGTCAGTGTCAGTAAAGTGTCTGCAAAGTTTGTATGAATAGCCTCCTTTGTTGAAATACCTTGTAAATATCTCTGGCACTTTCTGGAGGAAGGACAGCCAAATCGCACTAAAGATGTGCATTAAATGTCCTCAAATTCATAGGTTTTAAATTGTACGCCGCTCTGAGCAGCGTGATGACGTGGATCCTCGCTATGCGCTATCGCTATTCGCGATTTTCCCGCGGTTACCGCCCTCTGTCTTGGAATGTATCCCCTCGCCGATAGGGGGCACTAATGTAACTGCAAGCTTCTGTTTCTGTGAGTTTATATTAATTCCTTGCTTCTGTTATGTGTTATTAATATTGATCTTAATTTATTCATGAGTTGTCATGTGGAATTGGCATTATGTCCCACAGGGACCCTTGGCCTAATTCCAGTGAGGAGTGTTGCTATTCATCAGCCAGGTTGTGATAAATCTGAGCGGTTAGCTAACATATCGGAATGTTAAAAGAAGTGTAAATTACCCTTAATGACCTTTTTATTGTCTCTGTGATGAGATCTCCTGAATACTTATGAAGACAGGAAATCCATTTCCAAATAAACATGTGAATAGCGGCAGTCAAATAAAGCAGATGACTCTTCACTGACCCATAATGTAAGGGAGGAGGCTTGTGATGTCACAGTGGGCGGGGTTACTGCACTACGCCAGCCACTGATTGGCCCAGCCAAAATGCCAGGAGGTGACTGACAGGTTACAGCAGCCTGACGTAAACTTGGGCTCTCCATAAGCAGAAAACGCAGAACATAACAGGTCATCTCAAAGCCAAAAACGATTCCCACTGAGCGGCAATGACTGGGTGCATCTGTATCATTCCACAAAGGATACTTTAGCTCTGATTGTTCCTCTGAGCAACTCCCCCCCCCCCCCCCCACAAAAAAAGAAAAACCCATACCTGCCTCCACCCCACCTGTGCTTCTTCCTCTCAACAACGCCCTTCCCTTCTCTCCCCC
>JAABNY020000064.1:1446962-1469701 GCA_015164015.2 Brevimyrus niger | reverse complement strand
GGGTTTTGTGTTTTTTGTTGGGGGTTGGGTGGGGGGGGGGGGGGGGGGGGGGGGCGCAGTGCTTGTCAACCATTCGCTATCTTCTGAATGGGCGCCAACTGCCAACTTGGTAAGCTAATTTCACTTTGTCAGGGGGCGCCAGCGGTGAAGCTCACTATTGTGGGTGGCGATGAAGTTTGCATTCGCGAGTTCAAAGACACTACTCATTCCTTGTGCCCTATGCTTCTAAGGATTCTGAGTCTGATCTCAGGATCATACTGGGTGCTGCTTCGACGTTACTTGAAAAAGCAAAGGTCTACAATTTGATTCCTCTACTGATGTTTACGAAATAACAAAAAACTTTTCAATATCTGCTTACAGTCACCGGTCATGGTGTACCCAACCTTTTCTCCGAGATAAATACGGCACAATCCGAGGGCTTTTCAACTGTAATCCGTTAAATCAACCTTAGCAAGAGAATTTGAATGATCGGGATGTGAAGGTCGCGATTATTCAGTATTTTGTGCGTGAAATCGTGTCAGAATGACCCGCAATTCAGTTTCACGTTCTGTCAAGCTTTTTTATACATATTCTGGTGCCACGCGTTGGGTTTAATACACATTTTTTTCGATTCCGAATCCTGCTGGCTTATTCGTAAATGTAATGGCTGGTCTGCTTACTTTTTCATGATTAAATAAATAAATACATTTTTTATATAAACAGAACAGAAACTTTCTTTGCACATGATTATGCCTTTTCTTCAAATATCTCCAGGTGTAGACTATCAGGGACCATTGCATAACCACTGGATTTCGTGCAGTTCCTTAATTGGCCATTCCTTTCCAATATTAGACTGCAAAGGTCCTCTGTGGTGGAACCGGCATTTAGAACACGCGTCCCACGTGACCTTGGCGCGGCGGCTTCTTACCGTCGTTCTGTTGATGAGTTCTTATGTCTTTTCTCGGGTCTTCAAGATCTGACAGGGAAATGAATGCTGTGTACTTCCCAGGAGGAGAATAATTGTTGTCGAGGCGCGATAAGGAAGTTATTGTGCATCCCGGGAACCCCGTCGAGCTTATGGCTGCGGTTTAAACCACACAATTACAGAGTTGCTCTGGGGAATGAATTGTTTCAACCTCGAGGACCAGACTTTCTGCTGAAACGTTACATTTGTGATTTCCACGTACCCCCTCGGTTGCAACTTCACATAGTAGCGTCTCTATCCATTCATTTTCTGCATGCATATATTTGTATACCAATACTATCGTCATAACCACTGATAGCATTACCCATAAGGCATAGAGACGACTGACAAAGGTTCTAGAGTGATGAAAATCACAGGTGAAGAAAAAAGGGCAGAGTGATGTTTGATGCAGTGATCCAAGACACACAGGAAAACAAAGAGCTGAATATTTACAACGCAGGAGTTCAAACATGTGTAGAAGTCTTTGTCGACAACGTAGAACTTCAAATGTGTACAGAAGGCTTCGTCGACACGTCCGCCTGTTTGCAGGTGGTAAGGAGTTGTCCCCGGGGTCAGTAATTCCCAGAGTCCTGTGGAGAGTTGCATGTGCTGCATTGAAGTTGGTTTTTCTGATCTTCTCTATGTGTCCCCAAGTGAAAGATGCGTTAAACATATTTACATTCATTTATTTGCCTGACGGCCATTTTCACAGTGTTTACGGGGCTATGCAATGAAATTAAAATTCAGGGGGAAAAAAAATTGCTTTGGATGAAATTGCCTGCTAAATAAGTAATGTACTACAGAGAAAACGGGGTCAGCCACTCACTGGAGCTATTGAGAGCAAAGGGCCTTGTTCTGGGGCCAAATGGTGGAATCACCGTGCCGACTATGAGATTTGAACCGAAAAACTTCCGATCACCAGGCACAAAGTCCTAATCCACAAAGCGAAACTGTTTCACTGTTCAGTTGTGTAAACTGGCTAAGAAACTCAGGCTTCATCTTTTGCTGACTTTGTTTACAAATGTAATAGGGGTTTATGGAAGTCTTTTCCAGCAAAGGTACCCCCCCCCCTCAAATAGACTGCCACAACTTGAGAATCTTTGAATTTTAAATGGCAGAACTGTGTTCACTTATTTAGTTTAGCTAAGTTACTGCGCACACATACTGAGGAAGGAAGACGGAAAAAGCAGGGGAAAAAAACCAGACAAATTACATGCTGCTTTTCATCAGAATTTTGGCAAGTCTGACCTGCGTGGAATAATTATCAGTTACCTTAAAAACAGCCTGTGGGTGCATATTTGCACGACGTACACACAGACTGGAGAATCAGGAAGTCGTGTTGGTGAAGCCCACCTATCTGTCAAACTACCCTGAGTAACCCAAAGCCCAGTCGAAAACCATCTGCCTTCAGTAACTACATGCTGCTTTGCCCCTCCCCCCTACAAAATGGCTCCTGTGTTTTTACATGTGCGTGGTTTTGACTCTCTCCCTGGCCAATCCCCAGATAAATTAACCTTTCACTTTTGTCAATCCATGGTTCTGCTCACAATCGCAATGAGAGTTTGTTTTATCGCTTCATAGTTATTCAGCTCGGCTACATTTTAAGATGCTGGATACTGATAGATTCTTGCTCAATTTTTCCTCTCTCTCCTCAGGATACTGGCATTGATTACTGCAGAGTCCATCTAATACCCCCAAGACATTTAAGTTGCATTCTGGTATAACCAGTTCAAATGAATTATCATAGCTCATAACACATTGGGCTGCACACCACAAGAATTAAATGGTACAGATGTCTTCTAGTAGGTGTGTACATATACTACTGCTTTAGGTTTTGTCTTGAATTTCCAGTCCGTTGATGAGTTTGGGATGTCCCGTTCTCTGTACACCTCGCTTAACCCAGGGCTCATTTTTGAGGCCCCTATGATGAGTCATCTTTCATAAACATTAATTTTATTTACTTATTGAACCAGGATTTTGCTGTCTTATCCATAAGTAATATTCCTGGTGGGCAGATGGCCGTGGATGACTGTGGTCTTCAAAGTATGTGAAGAACTTCCAGGTCTTCTGCACCGTAGTTATATTTAATAGATCGTTTTATGTGTCCCAAAATGTTACAGCAATCTCATCTTTGCGATTAATGTGTAGTTCTCTTCTGTTCTCGTACGACATACCCCATAATGCACTGAAGGTGCTCCTCACTCCAAAGCCATTTGGATAGCGAGCTGGCATCTCTGAAGCTGATAGCGGACCAGCATCCTGTCAGGCTCTCCTCTGCCTCCCAGCCTCCTTCCCTCTGCTTCCTGGGACAGTCTCCAGGCTTGCTATGGACAAGCGGGGATGGATGGATGGATGGATGGATCACTGTATAGTAATAGTTCAAAGCAGTTTTTCTGGTCGAAACTTTCTCTTTTTGTCCATATAAAACTTCGTTCACATTTAAATTTAACAGTGCAACATTTTTAGGGCTGACTTGCACAAACGTTTTAAGTTTGTAACGAAATGCAATATTGAAAACAATGGGAAAGAAATAACGCAATATTGAAAACAATGGGAAAGAAATAATGCAGTATGTCTTACAAATGTAAGGACTTAAAGATGATCTTTGACAGACTGTTATTGATTATTAGAACGTTTTTCTTATTTTGACTCCTTTTGAGCTCTTGTGCCCAAAGTTTCTTGCGGAGCATTGTTCCCATGGTAACCAAACAATATAGGTGCAATTACCTTTCTTTTTGTTGCCTTAAATAAATAGAAAAGCAGTGACATTCGATGCTGGATACCACACACTGCTTTTCATGTTCGAATCAGGTTATTAGCATACAAAAATAATTCACAATCAAACATTTCACGTGCAATGGCCTCATTGAATACCAGTGGAGAACTCCATTTCTGATGAAAGCTTTGCATTATGTAGCTAGCGGATGTTTTCTTAAATTTCATCTAATAGTGTTGTACAATGAAATACAGGTGAAAATCCTAACTCTGACACTACACTAAGCACAGCCCTAACATAATCTTAGCTCTGACCCTACCTAGGCAGTTTTAAGCCTGATTCCAGGACCTCTGAATAGAAAACACCTTGAAACACATTCACTAGTTCTCAAAAGTTTCGTTCTTTTAAAGGTAAATGATATGCTTTAGTGTATATGTTCAAAAAGCTCTTTAACCTATTATGGATCCCAACAAGTGGCTCCAAATGTAAAGCTAATGCAGAATAACCTGGAAATACTACGCTAGCTAGCTTTGATGATCTATAGCTACTGTTCATTTCACTTCTTGATCTGTCCCAATGAACGTTGAAAAACAATGAGCTTGTTTACGATGGGCAAGCTGTCACTTGGTAAGTGAATGAAGTCATCCAGTCATTTTATGAATACTTGATCTGTGATCGGTCAGTAGCTGTTGCCAGTTCTGTCTTTCATAGCAGCGACAACTGACAGCTTAGTCGACGCGGATGTTTATCCTCCTCCAGATACCCTCACTGGAATCACTGCAATCCGACACATGGTTCCTTTTACAATGCAAAGCTTCACAACCTGACACTCCAAGGTTGACTGACATTAATTGGATTATATTTAAAATAATTGTCATGCCCATGAACAACTGTGATACATTATTTTAGAGTTTTTCCTCCCTCTAGTTTGATTTATATATGAGTACAGTTGGTGTCAAAATATATCACTTTATTTAGTTCATAGCTTAGTGTTAAAAATTTTGCAAGAAATTTAAAAATATAAGTGTGTGTCTGGGTGATATGGGGGTGCAGTGGTTAGCACTGTTGCCTCACACCTCTGGGGTCAGGGTTCAAGTCTCCACCCTGGGTGTGGATTTTGCATGTTCTCCCTGTGTTTCTGTGGGGTTCCCCCCCCCCAGGGACTCCAGGTTCACCCCACAGTCCAAACTCATGCCGGGGTTAATTGGAGTTACTAAATTGTGAATGGTGTGTGAGTGTGTCCTGTGATTGGCTGGTGCCCCATCCTGCCTTGTTCCGTGCTTTGAGCCCATAGGCTCCAGATCCCCCCTATGACCCTGAACAGCATAAATAGTAAGAGAGAATGGATGGATGAATATTTATTATAATATAGAGATTTGCTGAGAGGGTCTTCATTATATAATTTACTGTTTGTTAGAAAATGGTACAGGATATGGATGGATGGATGGAAATTTAACAGGAGGTTATATATCAGAGATTACTACCTATTCCCAAAGATTGAGAGTAATACAGAGCATACAAGCCTGACTGGCCCAGGATCTGGCAGCTCTACACATTTGTGTAGCTGTGAGAGCTTCATGCTCCCTACAGTAAAGGCATTCAGGCTCATTTGTCAGTGGTATGCAGCTGCCAGGACCCCGAACAGAGGGCTGGATCAAACGACGTCCACCTTCTCGCCACTATCTTCCTTTTAGTGAAGGAATCACTTTGAATCGAGTTAGTGGGAGAGCTTTGAAGTAGGAGCCGTGCGGTATTTCACTGGGATTTCAGCAGGACCGACGGGTCTGCCTACATGTATATAATATAGGCACTATTATGCAAAACAGGCATTGAGATTCTGTGTCAGATTCAGTCAGCATCCCACATGGGCCATAATGAAGTGAAGGAAGTACAGATAGAGGTACAATGTGTAGAACTACAGGTACAATGGGCAGAAGTACAGGTACAATGGGCAGAAACACAGGCACAGTGGACAGAAGTACAGGTATAATGGTAAAAGGTATAGGTATAACAGTAAGAGGTACAAGTGCATGGGACAGACATACAGGTATAATGGGCAGAAATACTGGTACAAAAGACCAAAGTAAGGGTACACTAGGCAGCAATACATGTACACTGGCAAGAAATACAGGTACAGTGCACAGAAATGCAGGTACAGATACACTGGGCAGAAATGCAGGTACAAGTACACTGGGCAGTAGTACAGATACAATAATAGGAGATTTGTGATCCTGACTGTTTGAAATTATTAAATTGTCCAATGGGCCTATATAAATGTACAAATGATATACATTTAAATAGTCTTTTTGATTTTCTTATTGACATCAGATGGTATAATTTGCCCATTGTAAAAAAAAATAAAATAAAAAATACATGCTGAAATCATTGGTCCATTTTTATTATCCTTAAATGTATGGTACTTCTCCATCATTACCAAGCGTATAACGCAAATGATTTGGGGGGGGTTAAAATAAAAGCAAAAGGAAATAAGCTTAAATGGAATAGAAAGAGTGTTTAAATGGAAATCACTAGCCAGCGGGCTGCAGGCACGTGTCTCTGGTTTCACCCAGGCAATTCTTTACTTTTAATCCACGTACGTTTCCTAAAGTACAAAAGAATTTTATTTGTGTCGTAAATCGGTCTCGTCAGATTTGCCAGCGGCTGTCGCGCAATGTCTGCGTTCACAGCACCTGCTTCTGTTTGTTCTTCTGCTCCGCATATAAACCCCTCTTATTGCCGATCTTCGTTCTCTTTAACGGATCTTTTCTCGGAGTATTTTCAGCCGTCATTATTTACCCCAAGGAACCTGCCGAAGGAAACTTCTGTCTGGTTCGGAAAAGACGGCAGGACGGGATCTCGGGTGAAAGCCGAAAAATAAAACTTCCTCAAAGCGGTTGAATCCGATTCCACATATATTAACCAAGCTGACCTTAACAGTCTGCGCAGATACATTAGCCAGTGGGAAGCTATACAACTATAAAATGAATCCAGTTGTAATTATTAAAACATGTTTAAATCCTATTTATGAATCACACGCATTTATAAATGATGAAATGGCCGCAGAAATGGTTGAATAACAAACAATTTAAACGCAGTAGGAGTAATTGTAAATCATTACCCCGGGAAAACGGTTCAGCTTGGATTGAAATTGACTTCTTTGTTGGTTTATTTCATTCCGATGCATGCATCACAGTGCGCACCTTTGAAATAAAAACTCATGCTATAAATGGCAAGTTAGAATGCAATAAAGTCCGGTTTTTCATAATGATTGTTTAGTAGATGCTGTTATCTAAGGCAACATACATTTACAACTCCAGTCCCCGACATCATTGGGGTTAAGGACTGAAAAGCCCAAAAGGGGAATCAGTCTACTGATGGTGGGATTTGAACCAACCATCTTCTGACCAGAACAACAACAGCCTAACCCACAGAGCAACAAGCGCCACCTCTCGCTGGGAGCAAAATTCGACCCCACTCAGAGGTTCTCTGTTGTACGCGTCTTCATTTGAATCCGGTCACTTCGTACATGATTAAGAGTCCGAGGAGAGAGAGTGCGTATTAATATCGACGTTTTGACGCGAGGGAAAAGTGCAGCGGACGCTTCCGTCAGCCACGTCGACTCTGAAGTAGGATGCTTTATCTCGTCCTCTCATATGTGCCACTTTATGGCTTATTGCGGCAGTGTTTATACCGCTGAAAGAACTGAGAAAGATTAATGAAATCACCGCGGATCAAACGCAGGAGACGCTTATCGATCTCGCGGAACTGAGGTGAACATTGCTGGTGCCACAGTGGGACACGCGCAGAATTCCACCTAAATGCGTAGGCTAGGGGCAAACGTCGAGCGTGGCGGCCTTGGTTCCGTAAAGGTGACCATTACAGGCTTTCTGGAGGAGTCCGCAATTGGCCATTTCCCAGTGATTTAAGGGCTATTTCGAAACGGCAGGGCTTTTCCCTTCTTAACTACCGGGGGTATGGGACTCCACGGTGTCCCAGAACTCAGCGCTGTAGCCTCGCACCCCGAGGACCTCACCCACAGCTCTGTGTGTTTATTTCTCCCCCCGCGCCTCTTCTGGGGCGTCCATACTGTCCTCCTGCTATCTGCTGGGAGCTGGGAGGGAATAAAAACGTGGACCGTGTGTTGGTCTGCGAGGACTGGGTTGAGACGCACTGCTGTACGAGATAAGTGATCCTGGAAAGCAGTGGGATGACTGAATACAATTATCACCAACTTTATTTGTGTGGGTCGGGGACAGTGTGTCTCAGTGGGTTAAAATGCTTTTCTTATTATGACTCAGTCGCTGGTTCAAATCCTAGAGCTGCTGGAGTGATTTCAGTGTTGGGCCCTTCAGAAAGGGCCTTGACCCCAGTCGCTCCTGGGACTAGCTGACCCCGCATTCACAAGGTGTCACTTTGGATAAAAGTACTCGCTGAATAAATAAAATAATGGTGTGGTCTGCTTTCTTTTGCGGATTTTCCTTATAAAGTTAGGACGGGCAGTCGCTCTTACACCCCGCGTCACTCAAATCTTCCTACCGCCATCTCATTGCTGTGGCGACCATTATCGTAATCTGCGGCGCCGTCCCAACATCTGGTAACTGACGCCGTACATGTGTGCGCGCACTTGCGTATGTGCACACTCGCGTACGTGCACACGGAATTCTAACAACTGAGGCATAATGGAAACTTCCGTGCTGGTGTCACAGCACCGTGAATTATTCATTTCTGGACTACAATGTTGTAAATGGAATTGGCGTGTGTGTTTCCTCCGTCTCCCTTCGATAACTGGGCCAAATCTGATTACTTACAAAGACAAGAAATGAATTATTAAGCTAAGGCAAACAGGAGCCCTTGAGGAACGACTTTGACGGTACACGGAAACCCAGCTACATGTGACATCCAGTGGAATGTAATAAATTTAAACAGCTGGCGCAATACGAATGGCCCAAGCTGCGCTGGCATGCACGCATGCATGAGTACTCTATAATCAAGGTGCAGGGAGATATCAAGGCAAGAGTGAGTGTGACCTCGCTCCAACACTCTGAGCGCCCCGTGCTGCCGGCCGTGTGGAACCTCCCTTGGACGGCCCCAGTGGCACAGTGCATGGTTCCTTTGCCGGATGACGGGGCGCCACCGGGGCACGCGGACTGCGAATGAGGGTCGACGTTTGGTCGTGGAGACAGCTTGGATCGCATCATCCGTCACCTGTCGCTACCAGGTGCGTCGTTGGAGAGCAGCCACTTCCTGTCACGCTAGGGAGAGCCGTGTCACGGGGGTTAGGTGTATTAATTTGCCGCACCTGTCCATTATTCGCCGTATTTCACGTAATATTAGCGAATCCGGTTTTCTTGCCTCTAGATATTCCAGTTCAAAACCCTTCGGTCACGTGTTGTGTGTCCAGACATGTGCATGTGACGGCCCTGCACCACTTCTGGGGAGTCTCCTGCCTTGTGCCCTGAGTTTCCTTGGACAGACCCCTAGCTCTCCATATTGCTGCATTGGAAAAACAGTTATGGAAGATGGATAAATGATCTCCTTTATTCTCCAGTGACACGCCGCTGGGTATTTTCCTCTTGGAAGGTGTTGGTTCTTTTCCCATCGTTCGGCACCATCTTTCCGTCGTCATCGTCGCATCATCGTCGTCCTGTGTTAGCGCTGCGTTCACCCCGGGTCCAATCGCAGCCCTCGGCTCAGAGGCTTCGGAATTTAACACACTTTATTTGAAACGGTCACATTCAGTTCACACACATTTACAGGGTGTTTGTGTGGACAGTAGGAAATTCTGAGATTATTTTAAACTGGGGGTCTGGCTGTGTTGCAGCTAGATGCAGGATCCTCCTTCCCGGGTAACTGTGACCTGAGCGTGACGGTTTTGCATGAAGCTGTGTTCGTATTTATATGTCAGGGATTTGATTCTGGAGAACTGTCGGCCACGGGGACACACACACGCAAACACACACACACAAACTCGCACACACAATTTAAAGACGCCATATGAAATCACCGCATTTTTTTAGACTGTAAGAGGAACCAACAGAAAACATTAAAAACAGAGAGAATGTTTAACCATCACATCACATGTTTAACCATGGGACTGATACCTGAAACCTTAAAGGAATTACTGCGCTTCCCACTGAGCCGTGATACTGTCCTGGCTATACACACCTTATTTTAAAAAATACTACTGCTACTGTTTTACTTTTATGTGATAAAAAGTGCATTTTTCCTGTTTATTTTCTGTGTGTCGTATTTTGCCAGTGATACATTTATAAAATTTCTTGTCCTGCATAATTGGGACTGCTACTCATTTTTACATAACACTGGGTGGTGGTGGGGGGTGGTTATGGGGAAACTGGGAATTATAAGGAAGAGATGCTGGTATATAACGGGAGACGGACTGAAAGCACAGAATATTAATAGTAAGGTCAGGGACTCAAGGAGAGCTCTCTCTTCCTCAGAAACTTCCGGAGAGAAACTTAGCAAGACCTCACGTCATAATATTTATACTTGTATCTTTTAAGAAGAAAGCAAACAGACCATCACCACCTCCTTATATTTATATCTCAGTCCCCAGCCGCTGAGACACTCTTAAGATCGGTCGACTTTCCATCGCACGCATCTTTGGACGAGCTAATCGATTTTCCGGAGATAAATCCGCGCTGCTCATCCTGTGTTGCCGGATCCCGCCTTGTCACGCGCGCCGGGAATCCTCATCAATCACCCGTAGCGAGAGGGACCCAGTTCACACGCACCGTCATCCGCGGCTGACTCCGGCTCGCGGTCGCCTACGTATGATCTGTCGATCTTTGAAATAAGTAGGCACATTAAAAAAGAAGACGGATGCCCTTTTCACCCGGGTGAATTTTTGAAATCTCTATACGTATCAAATTTCTGCCCTGGGTTGAAGACGCCGCAGCATTTTGCATTATCTGCATGATAAACGTTATCAATGGAGGCAGAAGCTCCCACCATCCATCCATCTTCCGTTTCCGCATCCTGTCCCAGACACTTAGGTCCGGGTGCCAGTCCATCGGCACCCAATCGTACGCTACGGGCGATTTCCAGATGCCGGCCAGCCGTGGGTTTCCAGGTAAACGTGCGCGGTAGAGAGAGAGCCTGCAAACTCTTCCCTCGCACCCGCACGCTCGGAAGCAGGACTCAAACGCCCCAAACCCGGAGGCGGGAGACAGCGATGTACCCCACAGAGACACCCCCCCTCAAACTTTCTGCAGACTCACTTAAACTTGCAAATGAACTGCAGTCACGGTGAATCCAGCATTTTTTGGGGGCAAATAATATAAAAATGGAAACTTTCTGAAAACCTACGGAAGCTTCATTTGCGGACTTAGACCGATACCTTTCGAATATATCGACATAATCTGACAGTACTCAGCCTGATCGGTGAAATTATGACACGTTTAATTTCGTGCTTTTGGGAGTGTGCCGTCATTTACTTGTTAAATAATTGGTAACATGATAAGTAGCCATTAAAGCTCTTGGCGTGTGATGGGAAAGGCAGAAGTGGAGTGGTTCACATATTAATTTCCCGCATGTACAAAAAAATTACTCTGTAGAAGAGTTAGATTTACCAACCAATTAGTGTCTCTGACATCCCATGGTGCACCAGGGCCATTCCTGGGACACTAGGCCCATAGTAAATTATATATATTGTCTTACGGGACCTCTGAATATAAAGCAGAACCTGCCGTAAATTTTTCCCGCAAATCAGCGAGGGGAGATAAAGGGCGTGAGCAAAGCGGCCGTCAGTCATCTCCTATTAATTAGGGGTGGGGGGGGGCCTTGATCAGAGCCGGAAGGTCAGGTGGAGCTGCTGTTGCGACCGCGGGGGGAGAACGATCTGGTCTATGTCACAGAAGGAACCTTCAGATCTGCCATCCAACAGTCCAACGAAAGAGGTTGGATCACAGAAGGTGTGGGTTTTTTGCTAAGCCACGCCTACAGTGGAGAGATGTGTGATGTTACGTGCAGGGCCACACGAAGTCATGGCGGGGCTCCTGAAAATTCTACGGAATGGGCCGCTCTTTCTTTAAAACCATTATTCCCGCTCCCAAACATCATGTTCCTCCACCCCCCCCCCCTCCCCCTTTAGTGTTTGGGCCCCTGAAAGTCTTCTGCTTTCTCCCCCCCACTAATAATAATCTCTCAACCTAATACATGTTACTCAGTGCATGGTTTGTCAATAAAGGAGGGAGAGAGGAGATAAATCGTGCGGATCTGAGACCATTTTCTCTCCAGTTCACCAGTCCGTTCTACAAACAGCCTATAGTATTACCCAAAACAGGGTTTAAGATCGTAATGGGTTGGCTAGGAAACAAGCCTGCCTTGTTAATGAATAACAAATTGTGGATAATGGACATGCTGTGGCTAATTGGAATTGCTAAATTGCCCATAGGTGTGCATGTTTGAGTGACTGGTGTGTGAGTGTGCCCTGCGATAGGCTGGCCCCCTGTCTGGGGTTGTCCTCTGCCTCGTGCCCGTTGCTTCCAGGATAGGCTCCCTTCCTTCCATGAAGATTATAATAAACAGAAGTGAGTCTAGGATTTTTAAGACATGGGGCATAAGGGGGGCATAATTAATACACAGGAGTATTAATACAATAGTCAATGATATAATGGGATTCAATGAGTAACAGGGGCGGGGCACTCTAGGAGCCAATCAGCTTTCAGCCAGTGTCCCTATAGCCCCACCCTTGTACATACCCCTATTTATAACCATCCTGCACGGAAAGGCCCTTTAACTCTGCCACCAGCTCTTGGTATCTTAATAACTGTGCCGATCGCCAGTATAATGGTTTGTCACATTCCTCCTCCCTCGCTCGCAAGAAATGACATATGAGTCACGCCTCATAATGATTACGGCATGAAGGTTCTCCCGGGCATCTGCTTAGCACCGGTGGGCCGCAGGGCGGGGCCAAGCTGCCCTGTGATCGGGGAGATCCGCAGCCCATTGATATCGGGTGCGACTCGACACCCAGCGTGAAGGGATGGCTGTGATGGTGGTCAGTGACCGGGAGCCCCGGGTACCTGCTTCACTGCTGAAGTCTCCTCCTGCGCTCATTAGCTTCACTCTTCCGCCTCTTGTTCCCACCAAGAGAACAGCCACTCAAACCAAGGAAAAGAGAGTGAGATTAACAAGAAGCAAAAGGGAGCTTCAACTTCTGTGAGGTTGACGAAATAGTGGAGTGGCTTTTTGTGGATGTGAATCACCCTCTCCTGTTCCTTGTTATCTGCAGTGGTTGCCGTACATGCTAAACCACGAAAAACATCGCCATTCAGGCATCTTCCCCCTTGGTCTTGACTGCGTTCTAGCCTTCATTTCCTTCTGTTAAGCCTTTAGGGCATCCTAGTTGGTTGGCCAGGATTACCAACCTTACTCCAGCGCAGCCTGCTGTTGTTTTGGATGTAAAGCCATTGTGGTTCATATATTATTTACAACATAATACTTCCTATAAGTCCTGTAGAAAAATGGCCTCAATTGAGGGGAACCTTTATCTCATCAAATGAATCCTGCTGCTTGGTTAGCAGTAATTTTGTGGCAATAAGGATATGATCAGTATCTCACATTACATGTTTTTTAATGAACTGAATATTTGGCCAATTAATCTCTGTTAACTTCCCCTATAAAACACACTCTATTGTTGTTTAAGACTATCCCACTGTTATGAATCACATCAAATTAGACTTACTTGACACACAGTACCCCGCACAGTATATTGACTTTACATTATAAATATGTAATACACACACATATATGCACATACTATGGTTATGTTGTGAGTATTGTCTGTTCCTGTCAATAGTTCCTTCTGTAACACTGATTTTTTTTTTTGCTTGGTGGGATTAACAAAGTCTTAGTAAGATCTTGTCTTATTTTTTGTCATCTTACTGTATTGGTCACGTGTTCCACAAACCCATGCTTCTCCAAGCAATATTCCATGTAAATAATGTATCAGCCCAAATAAGCCCCTAATAAATGTAACAATCCAACATGTTGTTGTTGTTGTGGGGATAAATGACAAATGTGACAAACTATTAATTAATAAATTTTTATCATGTCGGCTGTCGGTGATCCTGTTAACCGGCATCATGCTAGTTGGGTAAAACCTCTAGGTTTACAAACACAGGCTGTTAAATAGCCGATTTAAAATAAGCAACCAATAGGGTAAATTATAGCACTTATACAATTTCTCCAACTGTCAGGTTGTAACATCAACAATCCTGTTAGTGAGGTAAACATTCTCAAATTATTTATAACTGCACATAATCATAAGCATTCTGAGCTTATCATTAACTAAACGGCCGACATCTCTATGTATGAAAATATTCTGGGTAGTTTTTTTCTGAGTATAAAAAGAGCTGCTTAGTGCACTTTTTGTGCTGATATGAAAAAGGGAGTTCGTGTGACACGGTAACCATAACAACGGGTCGCTCGGTACCGTGGATGGACTAACCATGTTATATGTTCATAGAAACATCAAGGTGGACTGTGGAAGTTTTCATGCCAGTTCAGTTTTCAAATTTATGTGAACTGAGTCATCTTTAATGCACTCCCTCCCCCCACCCGGCAAAGAATGTCCTCAGTTAACATTAGGAGCTAGCTCTGGGCTAGCTCGCATTATCCTTTGCTGAGGATACAATCCCAGTGCAGTTGTCCTCCAATTATTTGCTGGAAGTTTCCACCACAATGCCGGGGCAAGACAGGCGACGATCCCTCCCATACCAGCGAGCGGGAAATGGGCCAGAATGTTCAGAAAAACATCTCGGAAGCGTCAGCGAAAGAAACTCAATGTGACGTGGGTGAGGATGGGCCCCCCAGCAGGCCGGTACCTCGTCCAAGGCGGCCCCCCGCTTCATGACATGCAAATTCTGCAATAGGTCAGGGTCCACTGTGACCCTGTACAGCACAAAAAGTACAAAAAATAGACATATTGCTACTGTATACTTCTTGTGTTCTTTGGATTCTGGTGAATTCATTCCATCTATATTTATCTTCAAACTCAAAGCTGTTTTAAATGATCCATCAAATCTGTAAAATGTCCCAGGTTCTAGATCAATGAGGTTTGAGTGACACTGGAAGGCCGACCGTAAATAATTTCTTATTTATAAAAAGAATACAGTACAATTGCATGAACAATAGCAACAACGTCTCACTGAATTGCAGCTTTACGGGGGGACTGCTCCGTACAACACAATGTACTTCTTATTGTTCTGTTTTCAACCCACAATCAGAAAATCTCATCGCAAATAAAACCATGATTTACCACTTAAAAGTTGAGATGAGTCAATGTTTTTTAAAAAAAAGGCACATGTATAACTAGTTATTTATACATCTTCAAGTTTGCAAGTACAACCAAAATGTTGAGAATCATTGTTATTGTGAATCATCTTGCGTTACCCAACCAGTACCGATACCATGCTATTAGCAGGGAGAGGTGATATCAATAGATATCATGAAATTATACACGCTGGTCTGAAATCAGCTGGTGTTTGTAGCGGTACAGAAGCTAAGCGTTTCTGACTTAGCGAAACGTCTCGAACATTAACGTAGCGTGACTCCCTGTTTTGATGGTTCATTAGCCTGAACTGCGGAAGGATCAGGTACATCCTATTCAATAGAACTGGGTCAATCACCAGGGTTCTGGAGGTACAGAGTCTGGCAACTGCATCAAATCCAATTACGCATCAGCATAAATTAAATCCCTGGGACAAAATACCCCCCTTGTTCTTCAGTCTTTGTTTGAATGTTGTTTTTTGAGCTTTCCAGTTAAGAACATTTCATTTAGTTATGAGTTAATGTGTAGCATGCTTACCTTTTTACGGTGTACATTCATTTAAAGCAACATGCAATTGAGAAGAGTCTCACTCAAGGGCCCAACAATGAAATCATTGCAGATGCTGGACTCCAAGCCAAGGACCTTCTAAGCACAGGCCCAGCATGCTGACCTGCAGACTCGCACACCACCCCCACACGAATGAACCGTGCCGTGCGCCCGTTCAGTTGTCATATTTCCGACGCCATCGAAGGGTTAAGGAACAAAAACGAGCAGCGCCCTTCTGGGCCGTGCCCGGCGTCCTCCAAAATTAATTTTCACAGATTGTGTTCATTATATATACAATGTCAGCAGATCCCTGCTCACTGTTATGAACAGGAATTCCGTAATAAGTGGCCCTTCTCGTTCGCGACGAGCCGCTGCATTTTGATTTGGCACTGGGATGAAAGTTGAAAAGATCGCTGCGAAACCTCTGCGAAGCCGCGCGCGTCCCTGCCCTCTGTCAAGACGATGCGTTGCCAGGCAGCTGTGGAATTAATGTGCATAAGTTCTGGAATTTTTTTTTCGTATATCGTGGCTGTTCTTAGTTTGCGAAAGTCGGTGTTATAGAGATGTCAGTGTAATGCTTTTGGCTCTCGGTCCCCAAAGCGCATAGAAAGTGCAACTGAACTGTAGAGAAATCAGTCAATGTGCCTAATAATTTGGAAACAAGACTGATGAACTGGAAAGTGAAAATACCAGCTGCAACGGCGGTAAAAAATTTCACACGTTTGTGACTTTGGGATTTTTGCAAATCGCTGTAATTGCCCTAGATTAAATTCGCATGAATAACTCCACAAACTGCACACACACACCCACACACACTTGTGCTGTCGTGCACTACGGATAGTCATCCTTCTCGGGTTAACTGTGTGTGTTGGGACATTAGGAGGAAAGCGGAGCGATGACTCGGGGGGGGGGGGGGGAATGACCAGCGGGGGCAGAGCAGGGAAAAAAATGCAGGCGCTGCAAGTCGGAGCCGGATGGAGAGCAGCCAGCCCCGGGGAAGGCTCTGTGCCACCCTATATATACACACATTAATTACAAGAACAAAAACCTGTTTTTGACTGGGGTAGCATCGTTATATTTCAGTCTGTAGTTTTGTTTCTCTTTTCGTTCATTCGCTGCGCACATCCTGCAACGTCCCACCTGTCATGCCCTCCTGACCCTGCGGTCTCCTCCCTAGCATGACCCTAACGAGCCACACCTGTTATTTGTTTGCACTCCTAACTCTTGTTTTAATCACTCCCAGCAGCCTCTTGTTAGCTCCCTCGTTTGTTTAGTATTTACATGCTTCCCAGTCCTGTGATCTGAAGGCAGAAGGAAAAATGATCGTTTCAGGGAGACTAGATAAGATTGTGGAGGAGGTAGGTCCAAGCATTCAAATGATTGTGGAAGAGGAGGGATCAACCAATCATATGTCCTGGTCTCTGCTATTCTAGTTGCTTGGATTCACCTCCTCCATAATCTGATTGGTTATCTCTCTGAACCAATCATTGTTCCTTCTAACCTCAAAACATTTTTGTGTAAGTAAAACTCCCACGAGTCACTCCCTAGTCCAGTCATTAACGTCACTCTGCCTGTCAGCCCATGTCGTTCCTATGTCTTAGCCTTCTCCTTTTCATCCCTCGTTGGTCCTGTTTATTTCCAGTCCCTGATTGTTCAGTTTTGCTCCAAAAATGTCACCTTCTTATCGCCCTTGAGTCATTTGTTCCTCCAACTGTAACATATACGTAAAGTAAAGGGGCTGCACCATCTACACCTGCCCAGGGCAAAAGATGGCCTGTGGGTCATATCCAGCCTGGGGGGTTATTGGCCCGTACGATTATTAAAATGATAAAAGAAGGGTAATGTTTTATGCTCAAATCCCACGCATAAGCACAAAAATAAAAAAAAATTAATTGTTCCATACAGCATGCAAAAATGAGCCTCTCCAAACTAGTCCTCTATTGTAAATTTTATGGGACTTGAAAATAATCATATACAATCAAAATAATTGTCTAAAAATGGCCCGTCCTGATGTGGTGAAGCTCACAATTGGCCCCTTCTCAGAAAATAATTGGTCAGGCCCGCTGCGCCCTGACCCGCAGGTGAACTCGCGCAGACGACTTTTCACACACGGCACCGGGAGCAACTCGCAGAGTCATGAGAAAGAGAAAAAACATGACACCGGAAAGCAAAGGAACGTCAGCTGTGTGCTGCCAGTGACGTTCTTGGGAGACGGAGGTTCCTCCTTCTCCTAGTTTGGAGCTTGATTGGTGCTGAGCTGAGGATACGATAATGATCGCCATGGATACCACCCATGAGTCATCACCTCATAGATAGAATGTTTTACATATGCAAAGTAAAATTATTATTATTATTATTATTATTGTTGTTGTTGTTTGTTGTTGTTAGTATTAACATCATTATATATATTTAGGGATGTACTTAATCTGCAAAGGTTGTCTTTCTTATTTTACGGAGTGTCCTTGTATTTCTTAGGGTAAATTTCTGTGGTTGAAATAACTGCCTATGTTTATCTTAACCATTTCCATGGAGGTCGAACGAAAATATTTGTCTATATTTTTTTGTTTTTCAGCTTTGGCCCTAAAGAAGATCATTAAACCACAAAAATCAAAATCCCACCATGTTTGCCACCAAAACAAGCAATTAGCATCCTTAAAAATAGGACACCATTTCCTTGGATATTTTGTTAAATACAAAATTAGAAATCTACCTTTGATCATCCTTCTCTTGCTGTCCTTTGGTGGAAATGATCATCTTTCCTTGCTTGCTGCGAGTATTAACACACTTGCAATCCACTTTATGCAGCATTTCTTATTTGAAGAATTTCTATACTCTTACATACAAGTCAAGAGTGGAAAGCGAGTAGTTAAATAGTTTTATTATTGGTAATAAATGCCACTTTTATATGCATTTAAAACTCTTTCCAACATATGTACAGTTTAAAAGTGAATTGGATGTCATTCATTACTATCCATCCATACATTCACCACCATCCATTTACCCAGATGATATTACCCATTAATTGCTTACTTACTACCCACTTCCAGTTCTACGGAATCCCCAAACAGCCCATAATAACCAGGCATGGCAGCTATGATGGGCCTATCAAGATGATGAAGCAATCGAGACAGTCACATGGTCTTCGTAGTAGCTTGTGTCATTATGGTTCTGTGCTAGGCTTTATTAGCATGGAAAAGTGAAGCGTTTGTATATCTATACATCAGGCATCATCTGGAGGTCTGTGTCTATGCTTACAGGACATTATCATTAGTAGTAGTACTAGTAGTAGTAGTAGTGGTGGTAGTAGTAATGGTGGTGGTGGAGGTAGTAGTAGTATTCATATTTGTCTTTCTGTTGACCTGAGGATAAGTAACTCAGAATTCAAGCTGTTACCTTACATTATGTATTCCCCGCAGAACCACTTCTTAAGCTGTTTCCCACATTTTAAAAGTAGACAGAGGCTAAGCCTCGAAGAGACAGATAACAGACACCCGAACGTAAATAACACGTGTATTTGGGTCAGATTCAGGATGATTATAGTCCATACATCTATATCTCACTGTAGCATTTGAGATGTGCTATTGAATACTGAGTTGTGAACTACTTATTTTATACTCTGAACAAATATATGTATCTTTTTGAAGTCTAAGTCATTCATTTGGACGGTTTTCAATAACTGCTATTTCCATCAGCATCATTATAACCCCTCTGGCAGAAAGATTGTGCAATAAGAGAGGTTATACATAGACACATACACACATATAGTATATATTACATTTTATTTATTTTAGCAGTTTTTTTTTATCCAAGACATCCAGCAGACCTTGTTTTTTTTTCTTTTCTTTGAAAACAAGGTCTGCTGGTCCCTGAAGAAATTGGGGGTTAAGGACGTTACTCTGGGGCACAATAACGATCCTGGAATTTGAACAGGCGACCTTGCGATCACAAGCACAGCATCCTAACCCACTGAGCAGCACACTGCAAATAAACATGCATTCGCCCACACGCAACTGAGAATTAATAAGTGAGTGTGTCTTTTTGGCCCAGCTCTGATGCCATATGGTGCCCTTGTCCTTTCTGGCTGGATGCAGGAACGCTAACAGCTAAACGCGGCGCGTCTCCACGCAACCGCTCTCCCTGGGTCTTCGGAGAGGTCTGATCGCGGCGGCTCGCCCCACAAACGTGTCTCATAAGATCTATCGTCGCCCCGACAAGTCTCAAAACAAGTTCCCGAGTTAAAGGGGCGACGGAGAGAGTACACCGCCTTGTTTCCCCCATCAGGACACACGCAAGCATCGTGAGGCGCTGAGGCAGATAATTGCCGCCAAACTAATTAGCGAACTACTCAAGTGTGGCGTCGCATGTAAACAAGACGTGAGAGGCGGCAGCTCCTGGCGTTATGGTGAAAATGCCCAAGAATGTGCCACATAAATAACACTCAGAAAAGAAAAATATCGTGCTGGGAAAGGCAATGGCAAGGTGAAAGTGTGGAGCCACACCAGCAAACAGATGCTTAGCTGAATTAATAAAAGCAAAATACACACAGCTATTTCCCTGCATCCCTGGTTTTTAAGAATAAAAAGTTTTAAATCCATTAATGTTCACAATGCCAGTTCAAAAAGTGCTTTAGGATCTATACATTTTACTTTTGTTTATTTTTTATTATTTATTGTTTTTAACTTTAATTAATCACAGTCAGCTCTAAAATATATTTATAGTTATGGTGAGGGAATAAATGTTTGTCTTTTTCTGTCTGAATTTAAGATAAAAGACTTTCCAAATATATTTCTGGAAATGAGGAAATGTTTTGTTAGCATGTACGTGCGGATACACCGGCACCTCGTGCTCTGTCGTGAGTCATTTCATTGTCACGTTTATTTATGGGGATCTCGACAGGAGGGGCGTGCCAAACGCATGTGTTTTTACAACCTGTCGCTTTCGTGCCGACGCTGATTTTCCAATCATTAGTTGGGACGTTAATCCAGGTCAGAAGGGGTCATATCTTTCTGCAGCCAGCAAGTCCAGAACCGAATAGAATCGTGATACTTTATTAATCCCCGTGGGGAGAATATCTTTCAAGGAAACGGCTGCGTGTTCGTCTCTCCCCATTTGGTCATTGGTTCAACTCCCACTGTCGGTATAGAGTGATTCTAGCATTGAGTCCTTCAGCAAGACCCTTAACCCTGAAAACTGTAAAAACCGGTCCAGGGGTGCTGGATAGTTTCATATTTTTATGCTCAGACGTAACTTATTAATTAAACATATAATGCAAATAAATAAAAATGTTAGAAAATGGTAATACTATAAAGTACATAATTTATTTGCAAAGCAGGAATGTAATTGGACTTGAGTTGAAATTTTCAGCCGTAAGCGGTTCTTTTTGTCCAGACCGTTACAAGCTGAGCAAATAAATCACGCGGCGGCGCTTTATGGAAAGAACATAACTTTTCCTGTCTTCCTAGGGGTTTGTTAATCTGGACAAAGCTGGCGAACATAGAGAGATATCACTGGCAAAAAAGAGAGAAGGACTAAGGGAGAGCGCAGAACTAAATAATAAAATCACATGAAAAACCTCCTCGAGCGGCGCGTATCTCGGCCGGAGCGCTTGGCCGCGGTTCAGCTTGTTCTCCGCGTTAGATGCCTGGGCTCCGCTCCGCCGAACAGAGGAACAGATAGTGCTGAGTTAAGTTTATACCGGGCTAACGCATAAATCTTAACCTGTCAGCGGCGCTTTCCGTGCGCAGACAGTGCTGGTTACTCTCCGCAAGACTGATCAAAGCCGCAAAGACAAAGTAGATTCACACGGCTTTTTCCCCTGAATCCCAGAGGCTTTCTACTGAAAGCGTGTTTAATAGTTACAGTTATGGAGGGCTGGATTAACGGGCAAGGCGCGGCCATAGTATATTTCGAGGCGGCTGTCCTATATGCTGCCATCTGTCACGTCCCGTCACCACAGACTGCAATAATCTATTCCACAAGATGTTACAGCAAAAAATGCTTTTAACAAGGGTTTAAAGTAAAGTCTTATCAAATCCCCTTTAAAGTTAGAGCATAAAACCTGTTATTGAACAGTATGAAGATGAATTAAGTATAAACCTTTACTTCTATAGAAGCTTCTTGAAAGGTATTCAGGATATAAAGTGCCAAGGTTATGATCAAAGCATATACTTGCCTTTGAGATCAAAAAAAGGAACCTTAGAAATGGAGACACATACAAATATGTATCCCTGACAAAATAAACCAAATGTTCCGCTCCAGATTATATTACATTTAAACAAACTCTTTTTTTCCCCCCCTGTAACGCACATTTTAAGGTCAGACTAGCATCAAGACTTTTTTGGCTTGTGTTTTTCAGTCTGATCTTAAAATTTGACTGCTAAATTGCACCTTATATATTTCGGGGAATGTTCCGTGTTTCCAAACGCGTCGACACCCATTTATATAAGCATTGCAGGAGTCGCAGCACTGGGAGAATGACAGCGAAAGGGGTCGGTGACCAAGGGTGTCACCAGTGTGCGCACACATTCTGAATTGCTGGCTTTAGTGATTCTTGCTGCAGTTTTCACCTCTAAACTTACCCACTGCAACCTCAGCGAATCAAGGGACACCGGTCTGCAGTGTTACGGTACCCAAAAAGTTCATCTTTGTGCATTTGTGCATTTTAAACGGTGGGAGGGGTGGGGTTATGGGGTCAGAGGGACAAGCAACACTAGGCCTCACATTTTAGAGCCCCCCCTGCTGCTACTTTTAATTTTTCTTAGCAATACCCACCCCTCTCGCTGATCACTGGTATTACTCACAGCACTCCCGCCCCCCACCCTGATCACTAAGTTTCATTGCTGTCACCCCGTCCTTTGATTAGCATATTATTGACGTTCCATCATTTTAAATTCCCTCTTGTTCCTTTTCCGGCTCCAAAAAAATAGCTCAAATGGCCCACTTAGGACCCCCCTGCCCATGTCAGCCTAGCCCCCCCCCCCCCAGAGGAGTTAGTCCTCTCCTGTCTTGTGCCCAAACTTACATCTTCCTCAACAAAACGAGATATGATTGGCTTGCAGAGCTAAACACCCCCAGCAAAGAGAACCAATAAGACATATCCTAATCCCTGCCTGGAAGTATACATCTGTAAAATAAACCCTGCTGAGCCTCCATTAAAGCTTGTGGGTTCTGACATTCTTCTCCAAATGCACATCAGAGGACTGAGATCATTTTAATGAAGTCACATGGTGTTAAGCGCCCCC
>JAABNY020000064.1:1393172-1423670 GCA_015164015.2 Brevimyrus niger | reverse complement strand
CGTGAGGGCCGCCTCTCTGTCTGCTCCCTTTATCTGTCTCCTTAGGTCATCCTGCCCTGCCGGTGTGCCAGTCAGTTCTCTTGTTTCTATTAGTTACGGCCTTCTAGAATCATTCCCACACAAGGCGTGTCACAAACCCATTGAGGGAATAACATCCGGCTGCTTCTGATGTGTTCATCAATATTGGCCCCCATTGGACGCACAGCTGGTCACAATTACGCCTCTGAAATAATTACACGCACAGTTGAGTTTTAGAAATGTTAAGTGTCACTTCTAAAATCTGACTTACATGGGAGCTCATGCTTATGGGGATTGTCTGTAGCTCTGTTGGTTAGAGACCTATGACAACATCCAGCAGGTCATGGGTTTGAATCCCACAGCCAAGCAAGTAATTACATCTCTATAGGGCTCTTACACATCCCCAACTAATCCAGGGTTGCTGGTTGACTAGGTGGGCCATTCCACAAAGCAGGATTTCTTAGTTGACTGGGTCAGCTTAAGCTAGCATTTATGATTGTCCAATAAGAGTTTGGGTAAATATACCTATTGGACAATCACGACTTACTGTATAGCCTGAGGTAACTAATGGGCAAAAGAATAAATAATTATAAATTAGCACAGCTAACATCTGAAACTGGACAGTGTAAAACTGAAGACAGGATATACATACAGTGCATGTCTTTTGTATTTTATATGTATACATATGCACTTTGTCAGCCTCAATGTGGTTATACAGTCTTAGATTTCCATCCGCTTGTAAAATCTGCCCGCCAGGGTCCTCTCAACCTCCCCCCAAGACGCCAACCCCAGCAGTTCACGAGTGGGGGAGGGCGCGGTACATGCCCCCGTGACCAAACTGAGACTGGGAAAGGAGACCCACTGGTCCAATCACTGCTGAAGAATTATTTATTAGCTAATTAGTGTGACAGAGCAGATAAACTGCATGCCTCGTGTACGGATAACGGCATAAGAATGGTGATTCAGACGTGATGGCTACGAACTGCAGATTACAGGCTTGTGGCTTTAAAATCAAATCCGTCGAGATAGATTCGTACCTAGAAGGCTCAGTGTGGAGGCAACGCTAAATCATAGAGAGGGTAAGTTCTCTAGATGTGAAAGTGTATCCTCAGAAAGCTTCTATGTAGAGCTTCGCTGTAAAGAACATTTATGATTGACGGTTCTATACTTGTGAATATAGCCTCAGATGATGACGGTTGATTGCCTCCGAGTTGTGAGAGAGCCTGGCATAAAAAAAATCCCATAATAACGTAATGTTGAATGTAATTTAAATGTATATTTGTGCTGGCTTTAATGACGGCAGACTTCTTGAGTCAGAAATACATGATATGTGTCTGCTGGTCATTCACATGATTCGGGCTCATGGTTTATGATTAGCCAGTGATATGTTTTGACTTGGTGAGTGACAGGGGAGTGGGAACTTGGGGCCCAATCAGCTTTCAGCTGGAGGTGGTGCCTCTGTGGCCCCGCCTTTATGCATGCCTCTGTTCAGGTACATTTTTTTTCCAAAGCCTGCCACTATTATGAAAAGCAGAGTTAATAACAATCAATATGACCATTCGCCAAAGTGGGGAATATGCTTTTTTAGGTAGACAGATCCTCCCTCTGCCTCCTGTCTTCGCTGTCGTTCTTAAAACCGTTACTTTACAAGAACTCGATTACAACAGTGATAAAGCTGACCTTCTGCACCATAGGGCTGTAAAAGTATGCAGACACACATGCACGCACTTACAAGCCCGTGATGAAAAGTACCCTCTAATCCCGGATCATAGACTGGACCGTACCATCTCAGTTCTTCATGGGGTCCGAAACAGGGTGCCCTAAAATGGTCCAGTCCGGAAAAATCGATGGAAAAGTTATCTTGTGCTGTCCCGGGAAACAGGCTACATAAATTGCGCAATAAATGTTTTATTTCACATAGGAGCCCAGGGAAACTAATTCTGCATCATCGATTGTGTATGCATGCGCGAGTTCACTTTAATTCACTTTCTGAAAGTCCGCGTGATGAACTTATTCGGTGGGAAACGTGCAAGTGCATTAGCTAGATTAATTACTCTCATTTTACTCAATATATTAATTTCTAAGTGTTATATTACTGTTACAATATTTACTGTAGTTTTAATAGCCTAGTTATGTATAAATATAATTTCCAGTCCTCGGTAATAGTGTTTCTCAGATTGTGTAATATTCAAAGTGGCTGTAATTATTTACACAGTCTCATAATTCTGTTTTATTCCAATAAATTCAATCGGGGCTGCGACGCGATGTCTGACCTACACTCCAGCAGAAGCCTGGCCTGTTACCCGATGTGCATTAGCGCGCAATTAGTGTTGTTATGATGCAGTAGGGCACCGGGTTCGAGAAGAGCGACAGGGCCTCAGGAAAGAGCAGTCCTTAGCCTCCTTTGCCAGGTGTTCAGTGGGTAAATGATGAGCTGCTGGCAGTGGCACGGGGTAGACCCCTGTGGCCATCATCAGGTTGCTTGTTTGAATCCCATCCTTGGCAGATTAGCCACATGTCCATTGGGCCCTTGAGAGAGGCCCTTAACCGCCCAAAATGTGAAGTACCAGATAAATGACTGACCCAGCCGCTCAGACCATAAACTTTGCTCTTACCTGTATAAATGTGTATGTATGTCTCAAAAAAGACAGTGAAAGGGGATATGTGAAAGCAGTTCTAGTGTACTTCTAAATGGAAAATAAAGCACAATTTCAGGAAGCCTACTGCTGCCCCAAGCCCAGCTAAATCCCGGAGTCCCGGAGTAAAACATGGTTACGGTGACAGTTTTTCATGAGAATAACACGTTACAGGTATTTCCGCTGAGTCCGTGAAAGTCGAGGATATATTGTCGCGGGACATTAAGAAGCCGGCCATGAATCTATACAACTATACCCTCCGCACCTTGTAAAATATTAGACACGCGTCATACTGCAACACGGAAAAGAAATGTTTTCCTTGTCGTCTATGGGAATTTTTGTCGGAAGGCTATTCTCAGTAGTCATGGGCCTGGAATTGACCAAAGGCAAATGAGACCCCAAAGGACGGTAAAGCAGGGATTGCCTTCGCCAGGGCTGGGGCTGTTTGCTTCCAGGAAGTCGCAACAACAATGGCTAAGACACGTGAAGGAAGAACTGTTTTTTTATTTATTGACGTGCAGACGAACGGTGGGCGTGGGACACCTGCTCGTGTAAATCTGTGTGCTGTGCCTATCCGGAGCAGCACTGACTTTCTGCATTCGTTTGGTCTGAAAATAAGACAGGCTGCTCGCTGAATTCAACTCGAAGTACATTTTATTTATTAAGGTATTTAAAAAAAAAAAAAAGCATCGATCCCACCCCTGCACACACACTCCCACTGGGGGAGGGGGCATTGCACATGTCCGCCTCATGTATCTGTTGCATGAAACGTGAGATGTGTCTTAGGATTCAATAGTCAATGGTGAGTCTTTAGCTGCATTCCTGGACCTTTCTGGTCTGAAGACAAATCTGTGTGGGAGTCTCGAAACAAAAACCAGAGCTCCCAGTGCTTCTCTGTTCAATTCAGGATGGTATACTGGTTTCTCCTTGCGCCCCCCCCCCCCAACCACAACCAGTACCAACCAGGGCCATACAAATGGCTGAGCCTCTGGAAAACTCTACCCCTCCTGCGGTGTTGCCTGGAGACCCCGAATTATCTGCCTCCCCTGCTGCCTACGACGTCTCCACTGTGTGTGGCCTCTTCCCAGCCTCCTTCGTACCACTGTTCGTCCTGCCGTCTGAAGCAGCACCAGCACCTTCCTGCCATCACCTGCCTCCCGCTTTGAGACTCAAACGTTAAAGTTAGGATAGTGTGAATTGGGATTTTACCACATTGTTCATTTGACTTCCTCTGCCGGCCCCTGGAGGATGGGCTTCCCCTTTGATTCTGGTTCCTCCCAAGGATTCTATCCTTCTAGGGACTTTTTCCCTGCCACTGTCGCCTCTGGCTTGCTCACTGGAGGCTTTTAGCAGGGTTCATATAAAGTGCTTTGAGACAAAATGATGTGAAAATACGCTATATGAATTGAATTGAATTGGATTTAACTGAATTGAACTGAGAATTCTACTGCCCTCACACACTCATTATCGCTCCCAGGTGTCTGGCCAATTTTCTCCCCACAATGTAATATTAACATACTCCACACACACCCATCACCTCCCCCACAGCCGTTTGCTCCTTGTGTTCATTTGTCCCCCCCCCAAAAAAAAAACCTCATTTGTTCTCCTTTCCCTCCTAAAGGAACCATTAGCAATAGAGCTATGGGGTTAAAAATGAACTAGATGCATCTGTTTTTTTTTTTGGTCGCCTTGGACCCCAACCCCATTCCCCCACAGGACCCATCTTGAGGACCAAGGCCAGAGCAGACAAATTACCATCAACACGTATGCATGGGTCAAGTGCGTAGGGGGTCACCAGTTAATTAGCGCAGGCTAGCCGAGCCGGGCTACTTATGTCTAGACTGGGGGGATGGAAGGTTATATAAATGATTCGGAGGAGGCGGACTCCAGCGTCGAGTGTTCTGCCACCTCTGTTTCACCGCCACTTACCCAAGGTGCAAAGCGTGGATCCTCAAATGTCCCATTTAAACTGTGTCATGTAGGAGAAGTCAATTAACAAGCAGAGATGGGCCAATCCATTAAAAGCGGGATGACTCTTTCGGAGTGCCTGACACTCGCGTTGAAAATGGGAAATATCCTCGGCCCTACTGGCAATAAAATCCAACAGGCAATGAAGCACAGAGGTCACAGGATTCTGACAATACGAGAAATGAGAGCATTTGGACTTATAAATCCGACCCCTCAAACTGTGGCATTTTAGACGGTGGCTTTTATGGGGTCAAGCATGAATGCATGTCTGCCACACGATTTAAGGGTGATTTTATGTGGGGTCAGGCTATAGGTTATGAGAAACTTAATATTATGAATGAATCTAGCAAAAAAATGTGTCACGTAAGTGTTAAAAACGTGCTTAAACGGTGCTAAGATACAAGACCTCATTCATAAAGTATTAATTAAATTATAAGAAATATATTTAAATTGTCTGACTCAAACCCTCAAAAACGGTAGTAGAGTTTTTCCAATTAAGGGTTTAATTAGTGTAATCTAAAAGCTGCACCACTAAGCGATGAACTCAAGACGATGAAAAATGCTGCTCTCACAGTAAAAGGGTCTAATGATTCATTCGGTGACGTGAAATGAAACAGGGCGCTTAATCTTTAAATTAAGTTAGATTTCCGCGGAGATTAGTAGCCCTGATCATGATGGCGGTCTTCATTATTTATGAATCAGATGAACTTCGGGCAGCCAATAACATTTGTTCTGTCACATAAACGAGGAAGGGGGGGGGGGCTAATTTTCGTCGCCAGTGCCTCGGATAAGAGGCAAGGAGCAAATTTATGTCGTCTTTCTGTCCCGCTATCTTGTCTTTATTGGATTTTGTATTAGGCCTACTATTGCGTTAGTCCACGTGCTGCCGTTTTGGTCTGAGGACATTTTCTGTGGGAGGCGGGGCCGGTCAATCATATCGGCAACATAGGCGGTTGCCTCTGGCTGGGTGGCGCTGACGTTGATGCTTGCCTATAGCGCCACATTTGTCATGACCGGCGCTTGGGTGGGGGTGGCATTAAAAACAACTGAATTTGCATGAGTTTAGTCATTGAACTTTTTATTATAATTGAAACCATTCAATTCACAGGAAAGTACATTTTTGTTGAATATGATAATGTGTGAATGTGTGCGTTTACCTGACTATCCCAAAGCCATCATCTAAGCTTACTGAAAAAGAGGAAGGTAAATATTTCAAAAATATTGCTTAAGCATTGATTATTTAAATAAAACATTTTTTGGATCTCTACACATTTTACGACATCTTACTTAACATTTTGACCCAGACTTTTTAAAGACTCAGTAACAGCTCGTTCATCCTCCTTTATCACGCAAAAGACAGTCCATGACAGTCCATCTTCTTGAGACCCCTGTCACAGCCCACCTCGATATGTCGATGATCATGCAGCCTGACCCGTCCTTTCAGCCCCTCACTGGCCACGCTTGCTCTCAGTCGCCTCTCTATGTCTTTCTGAGCCGAGAATGATCTCTCACAAGAGCAGGACGCGAAAGCAAAGTCGTAAAGAGCGCAGACAGGGGGACAGACCGATCTGCCTGCAGACGAGCGTCACAGAACGAGTCCGGATTATACAAAAGCACACAGCATGCCGGTGCACACAATTATTTCTCAGTAAGCGCTTAAAATGATGTAAACACCAGACGCTTTGTTTTGATGGTTCTTCCGTGTTGCGAGGACTAAAGACTGCCACAAACATCATGCATGGGGTGCATTTTTCAAGTAAGGTGCAAAGGATTGGATGCTTCCACCTTCTTATAGACCAACACCACTCATTAAAGTAACGATTCAATTAATATCGTTTCTCCAAGAAGAACACTATCAGTTTAAAGTCGGAGAAACGGGGGTTGAGTAATTTGGTACAAACCACTAAACACTTTAAAAGCTTCCAGGTTCTCACTACATTTCAAAATCAATATTTCATTAACGGGATAGAAAGAAGAATAAAAAACTGTTATTCCCGGTTTAATGGCGAAAGTGTCTCCGCTGGATCCAACGGGTCTTGAGCCCTCCTCTTTATGGTCTTAATGCTCCGTGGCCGCGGAGCGAGCGCTCGTCTGGATGTGGCCAATGGTAAAGTTGCGATGTGAAATACGACGTCTATGGTACCAACAACAAGACGGGATGCTTTGGATTATGTCATGGAAAGCACATGATTCTAAAATTATAAGGAGTCCATGAAGGTTTTATGAGTGACGTTTTTTTTTAAAAAGTCTTTCTCATATGTATTGGAGTGGATGCGGTGTATTTGAAATCTGCAATTATTCGATTTTTAACACTCCTGCTAACAATATCTGCATCAACCAGGTGACTAGTACCAAAATACAGGTACTACATTACGTTTTATAGGCCTGTAGATTGCATCTTGTTTATAAAATAACTAGCTCAAAATACAGCATTGCAAAGCTATTTATTTCATACATAAAAAGTCGAAAGAACACAATATTCCGCTTATTTATGCATAAGCTTGGAAAACGGGTCCAAGTAGAGTCATGATTTTATACAAATGTTAGAGGCCTATAAAATGTTATGCGTAACAACAGTGACGCCTGCAGTGAGAGAGCAGACATTACAACAAATTCAGCGCTATAAATAAATTAGACAACGCAGCTCCAGCCACAATCCGAGGGACAAAATAAATGTAACAAATTGTAAATATGCATAAGAACATGTATATCTATTTGCAATTCTTGGCGTGAATGTGTATGTTTAAAATCTAATTATCTCCTTAGGCTATATAAAGGCATACATTCACATTTTCCGCTAGCTTTTGGAACTGTTTATTAATGGTATATGTGTATAACTTAGAAATTTTTACTTTGGCGATACTGATAGTCATACAATCATGTCAATACATTATAATTAAACTTAATTGAAATTTGCCGCTAGGCATTTAGTTTTGATATCAGCTTGCCTATGAATATTTAGCGTATGAATAATTGTAACCGCGAATAAATACATGCACATAGCTAATTTCCTTTAATTAAGTAACAAAAATGTTTAAATACTAAATATTTGGGTAACTGTTGAGTGAATTTGTTTATTTATTAGTAATTTGAATATATGAATAATCAATACTCCATAAAAACAACGTTATCACCCTGAGATTAAAAAAAAATGCATAACAACAACAAAAACAATAATAATGATAACAATGAAATATGCTAAATCGTTTTCAGGAAACCAGTAACTATAATCTATATCTTCAATTCATATTCTACCATACACGGTTTCAAGAAACCGACATGTAAGAGTTGAATGCTTGATTTTTTTATTTTATGTACTTTTAATAGAGGTAGCTGAGCGACGGGGGGGATGCAGAAAATAGGAAGCAATTAACATTCGCAAATAGCAGGTAGGTTCCCTGCAGCACCAACGAGGGGGCTTGCTGTCAAAATGACGGAAAAACAGGAAAAGGGCGAAGCGGGAGAAAATAGAAAGAGACGCGATAAAAACAGTATCTATATATTTTCCGTAACAAGGTGATAATTTCCTGGTCACGCGCTTTGCCTGAGGTCCTATATTATGGGAACAATTAAAAAATGCCACCTGGACTAACGTATAATCTGTGCATATAAAAAGATATTCACTTACCATTTACCTGTATATCATTAAAGGTAATTAGCGGCAGGGGGGTAGATCCTCTCTTAGCGCCCAGTCGAGGTCACGTGCTCGATGAGCTTTATTAGATGGATGCTGCACTTTATCGCTTTATTAAAAGCGCGCCCGTTTTTCACGTTTCAGTTTATTTTTAAGAAGCGTTTCTTCCGGGTATTCGGAGCAACACGATAAATCGTTTGATTAATCTAAGATTTTCGGGATAATATTTATTGAGTTTCCCCTGCGTAGTGTTGCATTTGTACTAATATGTAACCTCTCCACTGACTTACGAACTAACTTTGCTATTAATGTGAATTCCTATGCGCGGACAGATTAATCATGATTCAAGCGATTATTATTATAATTAGAACGATAAAACACTGCCCGTGGTGTTTATATGCAATGCAGCTTCCCTGAGTGCTAATCCAGTCCGGGGTTGTGGTGTCTGGAGTCGATCCCAGGAAAATCAGGGCACGAGACTATAGGCAAGATGCTAATGCATCGCCGTGCACGAAGACATTGAAATGTGCATCACTCAGAAACGCCAATTCACATAAGCCCATAATATATTGTGCAACTCATCCACCTAGTGTGTAAATATCATTCCTCAGAAATGCTTTTATAATGCCAAACACGTTTTAGATTGACACATACATTGCAATCCCAAAATATATCATTTTCGTATCATTCAGGTCAATATATTTTAAAATGTTTACACCTTTTGTTCAATACCCCCTTGTGAAAAAACAGCACACTCACAAAAATGACATAAATTCTTTAATTTAACAATACGGCCTTTATCGATCATCCACCTCGAGGGAATACTGGGAGAGCGCCGGAGGTCTTTACATTTGCAAGTTCTCCCTCCCTCGTGTAACCAGTAGGGTGTGGGGTCTCGGCCCATCTACAGCGAGTGGATGATGGTGCGGTTCCTCAGCTGCTGGACGTACTCCTTGGCTTGGTCGAAGTTGGTCTTCTGCTCCACCGTCGGGGGCAGCCCCTCTACCAGCTTCACGAAGTAGTGGCAGTGTACTTTGTCCATGATCCCAAACCGGCCCCTGCCATGAATCCGGATGCGTTTCAGATACATCCCCTTCCCAGAGAAGGACTCAGCTGCCAAGCAGACAGACATTGACTTAAACCCTATATATTTGTATTCAAACGGCACATTGAACTGCTCAGTAAATCAGAGTACATCAATGAGGAAAAACTGCCTGGGAATCAATAATTCAGACACATTATTTATGTGAACAATCCAATCCAATTGCTCTATATAAACCTATGCAGGATGTTTCTTGCCTGTCAGACATTTGTAAAGGAAATTTCGTCAGTCCCCAGAGATTCAGGGTGATGGTTCCCTCCATAATTCTGCGATAAACATTTCTACCATTTTCAATTCCACCCAAAGTCTTAAATCTCTAAACTCTCAAATCATACCATAAGAATGCTTTTAAGGATGCTGGTGGTGGTGGCTGGGGGGGTTGGGGTTAGCAATGGTAAAATGTGTAAACCCTCAATACACTTACCAACATATAAATTGGATCTGTACTCCACATTGTGGTTTTTAACAGCCATTTCTTGGGCCTCTAATAGGACCTGAAATTGAAAAAGAGATGTTTGTATAAATACAATGGCTAATTAATGCAATTTGGATATACGACTCAGCTTCAGGGGGAAAATAGGTGCAGCAGCCAAACTGGTGAAAATTCATTCAACTGAATACATAAGAAATGTTAAAACATACACAGTTATACATCACGTACCTCCTTGATTATCTTGGCCCCCTTTTTATCACTGAACTCAAGCTGTCCGAGGGCCTGGTCTATAGTCATCCCTCTTATCTATACAACAAAACAATATTACTCAAAATATTTATTATTATATGTGAACAGAATGCACAAATATAAAACTTACATTAAAATTTAATTCCACTATGCAGTACAGCTAAATGGTATATGAATTGGACGAAAGAAAAAATGTACTTACCAATTTTGCTAGATACCACATCTTATCCTTACTGTACTTTATTTGGTATCTGCAATGATGTATCTCCTAAATAAATAAATACGTTTAATTAGTAAACTGATCTTGCGAGCTTAGGCATTAGACGACAAGAAGGCAAACTTGTGAACAATCGATGATCGTACGTTTACTTTACAACGATTACTCAGACGATGGTAAAACAGTGCTCAAAACTCACGGCTGGTCTGCGTGGCTCTCCTGGTAACTGGGGAGGATAAACTATACGGTTCTTTCTCTCCCAGTTTTTGGCATCTACCGTTGCGGTTGTGTGGAAGTTTGCATGATGGAGATTGCAGACTGAAGCGAGTAACCTGAAAAGCAGTGCAGGAGGTGGATCAGACTACCAAGTAACGGAATCCAAAATACATAATGACCACCGGAAAAACCTGTAAAACCATGCCATATATATTGTTACATTTTACAACTCTGAACTGAAAAACAAATACGTTGTCTTTCATTTTTCCTATTGCCACCTATCACAGGTCACGAACATTGGCCAGTTAATTAACTTCTCTTTACCTTGAATGGACCTGTCGCGCAAAGTTTCCAATAAGCGAGAACCCTGGAATAATAAAGAAACCGTAACTTTAATTGCACTAAAATTGTAACAATGTATGCAGAATTATTCTTTTAAAAATTATATTGGCCGTACCCAGTCCTGCCATACTGGAGGTCGCCATGTTACATCTTTTGACACAAATCACTTTACGGCGAAGTTCTGTACTTGGTCACAGGTAGAGATATAACAATACTAATACGCAATATTAAAAGTGCAAACGAAAATGTACATGTACAGTGTTAAATAAAAGTACTGAATAATATATAGTTCAATATCTGTTTCCCAATTTACAGTTTAATAATGCCATTGATTATATACTTTTTGTTCTTTAACGGACACCGTAGTTTTTGCGATGCTGTAAAAGGTATCGCTTTTCGGCACTTCTGCTGTGCGGCGTGATAAGCCTTGAAATGCGTGAGAGTGGCAGTGGTGCTCGTTGACGATTTGGTAACTGTTACACAGTCGTGAATGATTTTCTTGGCGTGGCATTTTTGGATTTTAGTGTCACGATGCATGAACGACTTCTTCCAGCTTCTCCGAACTGGTATTGCTCCCGGTCCAGTGACATAAATAGCAAAGGAGTTTTTGGCTTTGCTGCTAAAAACACTATATATTTAATCAATGTAACCGAATCGTCGACTGCAGTAGTGGGTAAGCACAGTGTTTTCCTCAGAATGTTTTATTGCTTTCTTTACCCAGCTCCACTGTAGTAGTTAGAGAGCATGTTACATCTATGCAATATGCACATCATTTATGCTTTTTATCCGGTATAAGGTATATCATTTTTAAAACATTTTAAATTTTTGAAATGATGTTACAGTAGTACGCGTAATCGTTTTTTTCTTGATAAAAGATCTTTTCCCGTTGCTCTCAGGTGAATTGGCTGGCCACAGAGAGAGAGTATCGGGCTTCACGTTCTGCCACCATCCCGGTCAAGAAAATGTATGTGCAAGTGCCTCTGACGACGGAACGGTTAAAATCTGGGACATCGAGCAAAAGGCTTCACTGAAAGACCATAAAGCTCACCAGGTAACGGCTTTCAACACGCATAAAAAATAAATCTGGCCTGTTGTCTCTAAACCCCCGGTACCAAATGGATACTGTTCCTTGTACTTGTAAGAAGAACGAGCTGATATGACGGCTACTTTTTTCCCTTCAGAGCACAATCACAGCCCTCCACTGGTCTCCAGTCCAGAAGGACTTGGTGGTTTCCGGTGATGAAAAGGGCATCATTATCTGCTATTGGCACAACAGGAATGAGACTCTCAGCTTCTTTCCAGAGCCCAGAAACGTCTTCTGCCTGTCTTGCTCTCCTCATAACGAAAACCACATCGCAGTGGGGTAAGCTCTGATTCCGGGGAAACGCCTATGTATGGTGCCAACCTGTGGAATGCCAACCATCATGACGGCCACAGAAAATTCCATCATTGAAATCTCCGGTGGTTCATCTGGCACGTCACTGTAATCTTAGCCTGGATTTGAAAGCATGCAGAACGTGGCAGTTTCTCAGTTTCAAGGACGCAAAGATCGTACTCCTGCTTTTGGATCGGTCTTGCTAACCTGCCTCTCAAGAACGAATTTTAGTTTGATCTCGCTCGGCACTGGTGCAGGCAATGTATCCTTGATATTTGGGGCGGGACTCTAACGATATCTGGGATTTTTGCCGACTTCTGAACACGAATGCGGTCAAGTAGACATTGAGAAACACCCCTTATATGTTCTGAAGGTGTTTTTTATTCTAAAGGTACAAAGATGGGATGATCATAGTCATGGACATCGGTAAGAAGAACGAGGTGGTCCATCGCTTAAGAGGCCATGATGACGAAGTTCACGGCCTCTCCTGGAGCCCTCAGCCCGGCGAGGAACTGCTGTACGGGCGCCTTGGAGAGAGCCCAGGTTCGAGAGGCTTCGGGGCTTCGCGTCTTTCCGAGTGGCGCAGTGAAGCAGGCGGGGTGCCATTAAAAGCACGATTCTTAACTTCTGGCTCGGTCTCCAGAGGCAAGCGGTGAGGTGGCAACCGGTGGTGAGACAGGCTGCTATCTCGCTTCGGGGAGTAAGGACCAGACCGTTCGGATCTGGAGCACCGCAAAGGGAAAAGGTAAAACGAAATTTAAAAAAAAATGAAAGCGATGGTTTTTATATAGATCCGGATCTTCACGTCTGCATGTACTGGGAGTGCCACTGTGCTGCTCTAAATATTTTGGGGTTGGGGCATGCTGTCTGTCCCCCGACAGGTGTGATGACCCTCAAGCTGCCCTCCCTGAAACGCAGGGGCGCCGGAGTCGACCCAGGAGTCAAGGAGAGACTCTGGCTTACGGTGCACTGGCCCAGGGGGAGGCCAACGCATGTCGTCTCCAGTTGCTTCGGGTAAAACGGCAGCCAGCGTTTTTACATCAGTCACTCGCACGGGATCCAGTCAATCTAAAGCAGATCTGTTCATGCTCGGCTGCTACATAAACGGGTCAATCTGCATCCGCTTTGCTTTGGAAGCAGCTACGGCGTAAACGTCCATTGATGGGCCGACTCGGCTGGAATTAGGATCTGCTTTATTTGATGAAATTCCCGGATACTATTTTAAGATTTATTATTTATTTATTTTTTAACCCTTGGCCCTAATGAGTTGCACAAGTGCCTCTCATTGCTCCAGGCAAAATTTCAGAAGAAGCCCCCACAAAGAACACTGCATGTCCGTCCGTCCACTGGTGTTCGCATTTGGCTCCGGGATCACCGGCTCGGGCCTCTAGCTGTCCATCACGTATACATTACTGTATGCCTACTGACTTATGTGCTCGTTAAGGACAGTGGGCCATTGGACAGTTGATGGCCCATTCTCCTGCACCTATTACACTAAGCCTGGGTGGGCAAAAACATTCAGGTCGGCTATTCAAACCCTGGTTTGATGACTCTTCAGCCAATCAGTCCTCTAATTTGGGAGCTTCAGCGAAAACCCGCATACACACCGGCCCTTTGCGGATAAGATTGCCCACCCTTGCGCTAAGTAATACAGCCACAAACATTCTATGTTCAATTTCAGGCCTCCATCAGTGTATTACTTAATGTGGACTTGGGACATAAATGCGATTTGGACGCAACTTGATCAGGTTCGCATTTTTTACAGCCGCTTCAGGTTGGGTTTTTATTATAATTTTTTTTCCCTCCCATCCCTCGGTCGCCGCACTTTAGGGGCGAGCTGGTGATCTGGGATCTCGCCAAATCGGGCAAGCAGAGGTGGAGCCTCCTTGGGGCGGCGGCCGACAGCCAGGCGCACAGCCGCATCGTCTTCAACATGAGCTCCGTCTGCCTGGGGGAGCGGCGCCTGCTCCTCAGCACCTCCATGGACAGGGAGGTGAGAAGCCGGGGCCGGGAAGCGATCGGTGGAGGAGCGCGCCGGTCACATCCGCAGCACGAGCGCTACACGACGTTAATAATAAACTTAATAGAAATCCGGCCAGTTATTAAACGGATGGTAAAAGTTACCTTTAAAAATCAACCGGACCGAATCGCCTGTATGATGTCACATGGGCTGTACCAAGTGGATTTACGTGAAGATCCGTATGTGTGCCCTACGTATAAAACTCCTTTAACTCTTATTGTTTTTTTCCTTCTTTGAACTCCCTCAAGTTTGTTTACCATTTTACTAACTATTTAGAAACGTTTTTAATAAAGTCAAGCCAATGGCCTTTTCTGTTATACGTCTTATCACGCTAATCTTAGCTATTTTATTTAGATAATTGTAACTATTCGTAAGATTTTTAAGTTTTTCCATTTTGGTTATTCAGTCTGTATTAATGCCCATATACTCTCGCTGTGAATATAGTTGTAGTTGCTGCCACAGCGTTAATCAACCTAGCTAGCTATGCTTTGCTGCCCTCTGGTGGTAATGCATAGTTTAAAAAAATAATAATAATAATTGGGGAAAATTGCTCCTCAGATTAAATGCTGGGACCTGGAAACCATGGAGTGCTGCTGGACACTGCCCACCCTGGGGGGCTTCGTGTACACGCTGACCTTCTCCCCGGTGGGCACGGGCTGCCTGGCTATGGGGGTGGGGGATAGCATGATCCGCGTGTGGAACACGCTCTCCGTCACCAACAAGTACGACACGAAGACCTTCTGGCAGGGCGTCAAGTCTAAAGTTACCGCCGTGAGTGTCAGAGGCAGGGGGGGGGGGGTCGCTCCTCAACGACGCCATAAAGTGGAGTGAGAGTCTCCCGTTAACCCCGCCCTTTCCTCGACTCCTCCCCACACAGTTGTCTTGGCACCCAACAAAAGAGGGATCGTTGGCGTTCGGGACCGATGACGGCAAAGTTGGCATTTACGACGTTTTCTCAAACAAGTAGGTTATTTCTATTCGAGTTCGATATTTCCCCACGGGGAAAGTATACAACTTGCCTCAAGCATTTTATTTATGAATCATTTATATTATTTGTTACATTCTATTCTAATACTTCATGATATGTTGCTAAACGCCTTATGAGATGTTTACGCTCGTTATTACTATGGAGACCATAAGCATGGTGGCATGGAGGCCGTCGTCGCCGCCTGGCATCAGTAGAAATTACCGTACGGCGCTGGATGTGCGTCGCAGGAACACCGTCCTAAGACAGAGAGCCTCAGTACTGTTGCTCTGTGATCTTTACACAAAGAGCCAGAAACCTCATTTTGTTGTGCTTTTGACAATAAAGCTGACTGACTTTTAATGTTTTTGTAACTGTTTTTTGTTCCCTGAATGCATTTTGACCTCACCTACGTTGTCGTGCTTCTCTGTGTTTTTTCTTTGTTCTTGTGTGGGTTGTGCATCCAGCGTCTGTCATCGTTTTTATTTTTTCTACCCGTGTGGCTCGTTGGAAGACGCTAACGCGCCGTACTTTTGCAGATCACCACAGATATCCAGCACTTACCATCGCAAGACTGTGTACGCGTTGGCGTGGGGCCCCCCCGTCCCCCTCCTGCCTGGTAAATATTTTAAAAGCATCATACTAAAACACCCCCCCCCCCCACCACCACCACCAAATCCTGCAATTGAGATTTGCTCCTATCCTGTCGCTCCTGTCCTACCCCTCTGACAGTAAATGTCATGCTAGCGGGGGCCGCTGAGACCTGGGCTGGGTGGTGGCGCTTTTTTTAACGATCAGCTGTCCTGTCCATCTCAGGGCCGGACGAGCCCCCCCTCAGCCTGTACAGCTGTGCTGGGGAGGGCGTCGTCTTCCAGCACAACCCCTGGAGGCTGGCGGACGAGGCCGTCGACATCGACGGGGTCATCCGCAGAACCAACAACATCAAGGTAACCGCACATAGGAGTCTGGTGGTGGTGTGGGGCTCAGTGGGTTTGGACCAGAAGGTCGCCGGTTCAAATCCCCCGGGGTCGGCAGAGTGATTTCACCATTGAGATCCTTTAGCAAGGCCCTTAATCTCAATGTATGACATACGTTAACATATTTATGTCTGTCACTTTTGTACCGTCATACATTCAGACCTTGGAACCTGTCCACAGTACGGCGTTTCGTCAAAGGTGGGTGGGTGTTTGCAATGTTGTCTACTGTTTACTCTGCAGCACAAGCTGTCCCCCCACACGGATCTCAGCTGGAAGCCGGACGGCAAAATACTGGCGATCGGGAACGAGGACGGGTGCGTAGCGATGCAGTGTCGTCCCTCCCCCCCCCCCCTGCCCCTGCCATGTTTCCATGGTGACGGCCTCTCCGCGCCCCTCAGGTCCGTAGACGTGTACCAGGCCCCGGCGCTGCGGCTCCTCTGCAGCGTGCAGCAGCACCACAAGATCATAAACGTGCTGCGTTGGCACCACGGGCACGGCGGGCAGCCTGGCATGGAGCACCTGCTGGCGTCGGGCTCCAGCAACGCGGTGGTGTACGTGCACGACCTGCGGGCCATCATCGGTGAGCGCCCAGACTCCCCCCTGCCGCTGCTGCCGCTTCAGCGACCTCTGCCTCACACTCTCACCCCCCCCCCTTCACACTCTACTCAGAGTCCCCCCCCGAGAGCCCCGCCCTGATCACGGAGGCCTTCCGCAGCCTGACGGGACACACCGCGAAAATCACTAGCCTGGCGTGGAGCCCCCACCACAGCGGGCGTCTGGTGACCGTCTGCTATGACGGCACCGCGCAGGTCAGTGGCCGGGGGGGGAGGGGTGATTTTTGGCTGTTGGGGGAGCAGGAGAAAGGCACATCAACCCGGGGCCGCATCACACCGAACAACGGAGCAGGTGCCTATTACTGTAGTCAATAAGTTTTAACAATAAAATTAAGAGAGCATGAGAACGAAGCAGTGTGTGGCTCAGCGGGTCGGGACTCGCTGGTCCAAATCCCTGCGTACAGATTTTGCCGTCAGGCCCCTGATCAAGGCCCTTAACCCCCAATAGCTCCAGGTACTGAGACCCACTTTCTCAGTTGTACGGCGGCTCACACCTAAACAAACTTAAACGTGAACCCGGTTTGTCACACTCAGGTGTGGGACGTTCTGGGCGAGGAGCCCGTGTGTAACTACAGGGGCCACCAGGGCCGCCTCCTGTGTGTACAGTGGTCCCCGGTGGACCCAGACGTGGTCTGGACCGGCGGCGACGACTTCACCGTGCAGGAGTGGGCCGTGTCCAAGCAGGAGCACACCCGACCCCCCCGAGGTGAGCCACTGGCGAGGCAGAGGACGCGACCTCGAAGGTGCCTGAAGGCAGAACACCTCCCAGCCCACTGGGACTAATTAGTGGTTAGTGGGGTGTGTCGTTTATGCTAATGCTAACACCAGCACACCCCCCAGAACCACCAGAGGGGAGCGTGATATTTATTAAGTGGAGGGCAGAGAAGTATTTAACTCCAGAAATGGCCTGCTTGTTTGTATCAGTGGTCATTATGGCGAAACACTCTCTCTGGACTGTGTTTGAGACCTTCTGCCTCAGTCCTCATAGTGGGCTAGTGACGCTTAGCATGTCCGCCACAGAAATTGCTGGAAACGGGGGTTTACTTTTGCGGGGAGTTCATGTCTGCGCGTGCTGTTCCCGTCGATCCCAGCTCTTCAGGCCAGGTTTGGTCGACCCATGTCGTCAGCATCGCCCGCTCCCATCGGTCACCCGGGGGGGCGACGTGCGGGGAGGTCACCGCAGATTACTCTAAATGGCCCTCCCCAGGTAAAAAAAGCATGGAGCTGGAGAAGAAGAGGGCACTGCAGCCCAAAAGCAAAACCAAGAAGAAGAAGCCGGCAGATAAGGGGCCGACCAGGACGCAGGAAGCGGAGACCCCCAACGGGCAGGAGGAGAGAGGGGGAGGGGAGCGGCCGTCGGACAACGACGAGGCTGAATGCGAGGCCGTCAACAAGCCAGCCCCCTCGGGTACGGAGCCGTCTGCCTCCAGCACAGCTCTGCCCCTCAACTCTGAAACGTTCTGCAAGGTTAAGTTGTACCTTGCGGAGATGATGAGTAATAATTCATAAATTTCCTAAAGCCGCATCGCTTTCAGTATGACAGTTTCATGAACGTAAGTCTGAATTTATTGGGGTTTGGTCATTTGTGTCCGTGGTCAGAAGGTCGCTGGTTCAAATCCCGAGGCTGACCCCGCTCTCTCGATTGTGTGAGGATAGGAACATTTGCTTAAGTATATATGATTGATTTTGATTGAATTACACTGTGCATTCAGTGTAATCCACCCAACGCTCTCCTGTCCCCCTCCCCCAGCAGTGAAGGAGCCCCCTAGCCTGGCCGACAGAGGCATCCCAGAGAGACTGCAGAATGGAGGGAAGCCTCCCCCCTTTGCCAAGAAGGAGAGCAGAGATGACAAAAGACGAGAGAGACCAGGTTCGTCCCCCGGTGCGAGTCTCCAGAGTCTGACGCGATGTCGTCGAAAATGGAACGAGAGGGAGAGAAAATCCCGTACTGCTTTATAAGCTTAAGTTGGTTGAAATCAGTTTTTTCGCTGCTGTGTTTTTAATTAGTCGTGCAGACTGATTGTGGCTTTGCGTTGAAGCTGTGAAATTTTCCCTCCTAACTGCTGTCTGCAGAGACCCTCCTGAAGAAGAGGAAGGGGCGCTCCATCCTCCCTCTGAGCACCTCCATGGACCACCGGCCCAAGGAGGAGCTCCAAGAGGACTGCTTGACGCTGGCTGCCGTCAGGCACTCGGAAGGTCAGACCGGGTCCTGAGCCAAGCTGAGCCTCTTCGCCGAGGACCCCTCCGGGGCGGCCATGTCCATTGCCTGTGGATAACCTCCGACTGTCTTCCCTAGCAGTGCCCAGTCGATGCCTACCCGGATCAGGAGAACATCTGCATCTTGGCCTGTTTGCGGACAGGGAAGCCCTCTACAGGATGTTCCAGGAAGAAGGTGAGGAGGAGCAGCAGGAGGAGGAAGACTTCTGTGCTACGGGTTGCGAGAAGCAGTTTTGATCACTTGTGCGTGATGCTCTTTCGATTGGACAGGGCAGAGTCACGTAGAGGGAGGTCACTACGACTCTGCCATCTACCTGCTGCTGTGGAAGGGGGACGTCGCGGGGGCCCTGCAGCTGGCTACCGACAGAGGAGAACTCACTGACCATCTGGTCTCCATGGCTCCCATGGGTAGGGGGACACCAATGGCCGGAGGTCATTCAAGACATCCGATTCTTGGCTTCCGTAATCTGAGAAGAACGCGCCTCGTTTTTCGGTGGAACGGTCTTTCGGGAGCACAGAAATCGGAGCTCCCACCTCTTCTCCCCTTCAGCTGGTTACCAGGTGTGGTCCAGGACGGTGGAGGCCTTCGCCAAGCAGCTGAGCTTCCAGGAGCAGTTTGTGAAGGCCGCCTCGTATCTCCTTTCCATCGGCAGAGTTTACGAGGCCGTCGACCTCCTCAAGTCGCACAGCCTTTACAGGTATGTGATCGGCGGAGCACTAACAGCGGCAACATCGTGTACCAAGAAGCAGAAATCTAGAAGGACCACGAGGGAGTGCATGTATATTAAACCTTCTAGTCAGTGTGGGAGAGACCGTAGACTAACCCTTGCACACCTGCTTCCAGGGAGGCCATAGCATTGGCTAAAGCCAGACTGCAGCCTGAAGACCACGTGCTCAAAGACCTCTACACCACCTGGGCAGCTGTGCTCGAGAAGGACGGCCATTACTCCACCGCCGCTAAGTGGTACGTGACGGAACTGTATACTCGTGACTATCGATCTTTATTTTCACTGCTTAAGTTCCTTGGAACCTCATGAGCTTTGATGTGGTAGCTACCTCGCGGCAGACTGCCCCTTCGAGGCGGCAAAGGTCATCGCCAAGAAGGGGGACGTCGCCTCGATGAAGACCGCCGCCGAGCTGGCAAGGATCGTGGGGGAGAAGGAGCTGGCGCACTCCCTCGCCCTGAGGTGCGCCAAAGAGCTGCTGGCAGCTCAGGATTGGCTGGGGGCCCAGGAAGTGCTGAGAAGCCAAGACAGCTTATTGGTCAGTACCATTGTCTTGCCACACCCACAGCGGGACATCAGTACCACTTTTCTTGACATTGTGGTACCTCCATTTTTTGAATGTAACAGCTGAGAAATTTTGCAATTTTAATGGAACTTTTCATGTAAACTCCTCCACCAATAAGCCAATCCTGATCCACAGGGCCACCAGTTATTGTTCTGCACCAATGAGCTGCTTGTCGTCAGGCTGGCTGGAACCAATGGGATCGGTCTAAGCTCCAGCCCCACCCACAGCTGGTCGGTACCTCATGCCCAGAGCTTCCTTGAAAACGTGAAGGACGTGTGGGAACGAGAGTTTGGCATCTCGCCCGACGATGTGGAGAAAATGCGTGCGGCCCGCAGCCAGCTTAAGGCATTAGAGAGTCCCTCTGTGGGCAGCAGTGTCACCATGAAGCAGGTAAGCCTGCATGTTGGAAGCTCAAGAAGCTGAAACGGGATGCGGTACAGAAGCCTGAAGGACTTTTATTATGGTGACATTAGTCATCTGATGCAGGACTTTTATTATGGCGGCATTAGTAAATTGACGTAGGTGTTGAAGATGGCAAGAAGAGTATCGATTGCACTTTGTGACTGTTTGATGCCCCCCCCCCTCCCCAAGCTGCTGTTCCACGTGTCCCTGGACATGACACACTGCATGCTGAGCTGGTTGCTGGGAGACTGGGGGGCGGGGCTGGAGGAGCTGCTGGGGGCGGTGGCCAGAAGCGGAGAGGCGGGGAGCTTCTGCCTCATGTCTGATGTCTGTCGGCTGCTCTTTCCCCAAGGTGAGCTTTTCCCTGGCATCTTGGGGGGGGGGTGTACACTTGCCAGTCCACAGAACACATGAACACACACACACACATATTGGTATACCTATTTAAATGGGGATTTTTCATTCATTTCTCCTGGAAAAACCCTAGTCTCATTCACGACTCCCTTAACCGGTACCCAGCCCTAACTGTAACCAAACAAACCGCAAGACTTCAGGCATTTTTACTTTTTTAATTGTTTCTAGATTTTTTATATATAGATAGATAAAATTGAGGCTATCCAAATGAGGATAAATACCACCCAAATAGGATCTATGCAGACACGCCCACATGCACGTGCAGGGGAGGCTCGATTCGAACGTCCAACCCTGGAGGTGTGAGACTGGTACAGCCTACCTCCCTTTAATCAGACTTTGAACAATCACTACATCTGGGGGGCATATGAATAATGCCGATGACCTCAGGAACTTTGCAGCGCCGAAACTCCCGCGAGGGTAACGGTGACTGATGGGGCACTTAGGAGGGTAATAGAGGGAGCGGCCTGTCGTCCTGAGAGGATCGCTCCGTTTAGCCCGTCTGCTGACTGACGTGTATAAATGTACTGGTTTTCAGGCATCGAATCCATCTCCCAGTACAAAGCCAAGCTGGATCCCAGTGACGAGCAGGGAGTGGCTGTCGCGAGGGGCCTGGAAGCCTTTCTGAGCTACGTGCAACTGTATGCAGTGTGGTGGGCCAGCAGCGGTACCACTGCGACCTCTGCTGGTTCTGGTCTGGAGAACAGGCTGGAGGGAGGTCCAGAAGTGGGACCCGGCTCAGAAGTGGGACCCGGCCTGGGCTTCTGCCAGACCCTGCTTTCAGAGCCCCATGCCTCCTTCCAAGCCACGCAGAGAGCTATCGCCGAGGTTCAGCGGAGGCTGTCCAGCATGGTCCAGCAGCACTCCCAGACCCAGAAGGCCCAGGCCACCGCCGGGGACTCGGAGTGCGGAGAAGCCCCAGAGCAGAGGTGCAGAAAATTTAGCGATTAGCTCAAAATTAGCATTTAGCATCAAATCGGCGATTAGCTTAAAATTAGCATCAAACTGGCATTTAAAAAGTACTAGGGCTGCCAGTGACCCGCGGCGTTCCCGTCTCCCTTTGCCTTCAGCCTGTTACCGTTAATCCTTCCTGCAGCTGTTATGTGGCCACACTGCGCCCTTATCCTGCGAGGGCCTGAAATGGTTTCTTACCGCTTGGGTTCTGGTTAACAGCTCGGAGTCCCTGCCGGCCTTGATCGCCCGGGTGTCGGAGCACCATAAGGAGCTGGCCGCCCTGCCTGCCCACTTGAAAGTGAGTCTTGTCAGTCTGGAGCCTCTGTTCTGACCTTGATGGGAGGGTGAAAGGTCAGTAAATGGAGTCTCTCTTTTTCCCTCCCCCCCCCCTTTCAGAATATTCCCTTCCCCGAGGTCGTCGAGTGCTGCCTCGTCCTCCTGTACATGGCCAGGACTCTCCACGCTGTCCCTCCCCAGCTGACAGACCAAGCACTCCAGCTGCTACGCAAACATGGACCTGCCGTTTACCCCAGAGCCTCCCAGAATGCCTTAGCGAACTGCCAGCAATGCTCTGCTCTTATGACGCAGACCAACAATGTCTAACTGTCCTTTTTTTAATTGACATATCTATGTTTACTATGAGCAGAATAAAATTGTAGATGGGGGGGGGGGGGCTGGCAACCTGGGCCCCCTCACTGCCCCTTGTGGGAGGGAATGTCATCCATGTGCACGAGAGTCCGATTCTTATACCAGTCAGCCAGCATTAGCTTCTGTTTTACACCTATAGAAACGTTTGGTATTATTTTGGAGTAATTCACACTGGGTATTGGGTACATTTTAAACTGGGACAGTGAAATATTTACTCTGCGTTTGCTGGGATCACACCTGAAGAACCGGAAGCACATCAGCCCCGAACGGCGATCCCAAGATTCTTAGTCTGGCGTAAGTTTACAAAATGTCAACTTCGCGGTCGGCACAGGATGCTGAAATGTTTCCTGAAAGCTGAGCAATTATATCGGTTTTAATTAGAATTTCATATATGTCTTCCCCCCCCCCTCCCTCCCATAATTCATTCAGTACATACTGGCATCAGGGTCAACTGCTGCCCCTCCCGTACCTGAGCTGGGGGGTTTAACGGTATGACAGCAGTCACCACCCCAAGGCCTGACAGCCTGTAGGTCACCTCCTGTCCTTAAATTCAAGTCCCACTGCTTTTCAAGTCGCGTTCCTCGATCCGGTCGACGTGTCCGGCCGTGCAAATGTTCCTTTGAATTTTTTAAAAGATATTTAAAAAGCACTGGATCTGAATTCATCAGTTGCCTCTGTAACTGTGAATAGCCAATAGTGTCCCTGTGGTTTAGTCACCGAACAGTGATCAAATCATAAGGTTCGTGACGTGCTGCACGCAAGCTGTAACGCGATTGGTCCACCCCATCACATGACAACTCACAACCACGAATGGCGCTAATCGTGAGCATATGAAGGAGCTTCTCACAGCAACCTGGCATAGCAATTTATACACGCTCCACCAGAGGGCGCTCTAACACCTTTTTGCAGTGGTTCTCAACTGGTTTAGCATCAGGATGTTCATTATTGCTCAGTCATTTCATATTTCATGGTCATATTTATTAATTACATGGGACTGGAGGGAAGGGGCGCTGGCAATAAATAATTATTACCACGGTAACACTGCACGGCACTTGCAGCTACAATATTTCCAAAATACGTATTTTTAACCATGGCATCTGTCACTGCCAACTGTTCTGTGATCCGCGATAAGGTCACAACCCACCGGTTGAGAACCACTGCCCAGTACCACTCGCCAGTCCGTTCACACGGGACACGGACGCAGACGGCGTTATAAACGTTACATTGCAAATGTTACAAATCAGCCAAATTACAATAAAAGGAAGCACATTTAATTGATTCTATAACAATTTTAAAATTTGTGAAATGGGACCGTTTGCTTGAAGTGGTTCGTCATCGACTATACATAAAAAAAAAAAATGTATAAACTCCTTCGAAGAAAAATTTACAATTTCTGTCCCACACAACTGCGAAAAAAAAAAAAACAGTTCAGCTTCGATTCTTAAGCTGTTCTGGTGCCGCAAAGACAGAGCAGACGGCTGGCCCTCCATCGTAATCCCGCAGGTGGAAACGCGATGGCCGCTCAGTGGCGAGGGGAGCCCATGCTCTTCTGGATGTGCGACATCTGCAGTACGGGCAGCAGCAGCTGGAAAGCGTCCTGGATGTACGAGGCGCTGTTGGAGGCCTGAAGACGGCGAGAAGACGGCTCCGCGTCATCGCGTGTCACATGACACACGCGTCCACACGCCATTGGCGATGACGGCTCACATTCCCTGCATGCTAACTAGTCACCGGCCAAGCGAATGAGACGACGGAACCGCACTGACCTCCAGAAACACACACGTTATCAGTGGATTCAGGATCTCCCCTTTTTCGTTTGACTGCAAAATAAAACGAATCTTTACAAATCAAATCAGAGATGAAAAAGCACGACGGAACAGCAGCAGCAGGCAATGAAATGTTAGGAGTTATAGTTAATAAGTAAAGCTTAAAGACAAATCAATTAAATAAGAATAAAATAAAGCAAGAAAGAAATATGCAAAACGTCAAAGTGTCCATACCAATCTGATCAGCTGTAGAAACGGCCTTATTGTGACACTCATCAAATTGAATAAAAAATACTTAATAAAAACGTACCCCAACAGTAGTCAAACACGATGTGAACTTCTTGGACAACAGGGAGATCTCCTTGCACAATATGATAGTGATTCTGCAGAAGAAGGAAATCATACATTCTGAGCTGGAACAGGTACATGGCAGTACCGAGGCGTACGATTGGGTGCCTGGGTATGAGTCACGGGGAGGGGCGCATACTGGGAGAGGGTGTGGGCCTGGCCCACAGCGCTGGACCCGGGGCTGTCGCCGTGCAGGACCAGCTCCGCCACTTTGTGGAAGTGCTCGATGGAGCGGGCCGTCAGCTCGGCCAGAGTCCCGATCGCCGACGAGTGGAGGTCCTGAAAAAAGGACGGAAGACAAGATGCGGACAATACTGAGAAGGTGATCAAAGAACTTCAGCTGATCAACAGGAAAAGCCTTCTAGCACAGAGAGAGAGCGAGGCAGACAGTGAGAAACAGACAGAGTAAAAGACAGAGACAAAGACAGGTGACCAGGCAGACAGTGAAAGAGAAAGATGGGCATAGAGAGAGACAGATGGGAAGAGACGGGGACAGAGAGAGCGAGACAGATGGGAAGAGACAGGGACAGAGAGAGAGAGAGACAGACGGGAAGAGAAAGGGACAAAGAGAGAGAGAGAGACAGACGGGAAGAGACGGGGACAAAGAGAGAGAGAGACAGACGGGAAGAGACGGGGACAGAGAGAGCGAGACAGACGGGAAGAGTTAGGGACAAAGAGAGAGAGAGAGAGACAGATGGGAAGAGACGGGGACAGAGAGAGCGAGACAGACGGGAAGAGACAGGGACAAAGAGAGAGAGCGAGACAAACGGGAAAAGACGGGGACAGTGAGAGCATGACAGATGGGAAGAGATAGGGACAAAGACAGAGAGAGACAGACGGGAAGAGACAGGGACAGAGAGATAGAGACAGATGGGAAAAAACGGAAAGAGAGAGAGAGAATGGCGGGAAGAGAGAAAGGCAGACAGACCTCCACACTGCACGATGGCACTCCATCTCCTTTCTCACAAGGCTCCTCCTCCTCGTTCCCTCCTTCCTCCCGTGACAAGCTTCCGGTTACCTCGGCGATGCGCTCACATGCGCTCCTGCTGGCCTTAAACGAGACAGCAAGCCCCCCGCAGGCCAAGCCACGGCAGACGTCACATCAGACTTGAGAAGTTCAGTACCATGTATGTAACGCAATGAGGCTGTCCCACATACTGCTCTCCATCGAACCGCCGCCACTCATCCAAACCATTTCCCAGGCGTATCGTCATGCACCAACAGCAGAAACGCTCCAGATACCTTGCTGAGTTTGTCCACAGACACGGCTATCTGGAGCTCCGCCAGGGCGTCCGTCAGCTCCGTCGCGAACTCGGAACCGTCATCGTCTTAAAGAGACACGCACAGAGATCAGGACCAATGACGGCCATCCAGAAACCACAATCTTAGAATTTTCATCATACCACTACTCAATCTTGCGACTTCTTGCGTTTTAGTTCCTCTATTGCAAAGGAGAGATACCCCATGGAACGCCGGCCTACACACCTATCCTGTCATCGAGCTCCTCCTCGTCAAAATCGACCAGCGAGAAAGGAGCACCGATGAGCTGCAGGTCCTCCTTCAGCCGCAGCAGCTCCTGACCGGAGAGGGTGGACAGCACAGCCTTGACCTGCGGCAGGAAGGACATAATCAGGCTAATGATCCAGTCGTTTGGATTTAAGGATTACGTTTTCCTGGGGTTTAAAGAAGTAAAAGGAAAAGAAAAGAATTATAATTTTAAAAAGAAATCAACCTTGGTGTCACTCTCTCTGGAGAGGATTTCCAGGGCCTCCAGATGAGACAGGCCCTGGAATTGGTCAAACAGCATTCCGTAATGGGCCTTTTTATCTATGTCGCTGGAAACCTCTTCTGATGTTTGCATCTCTTCCCTCTCCTTGGCTTCCCTTAGAACCTACCGGAAACACAGAAACTTTACAGGTGAGCAGGACTTCGAGCTTTAAGTATGCTACCTTTCACGTTAACACTTTTCATCACAGCCATCTGCCTGATATATACCAAGTTTTTTTCTCCTTATACAAATAACTTAAATTACTACATATCACAAGTAATTACAGTGGAACCTCAGAACTCAAATTTAATCCGTTCAGAACTCTGGATCAAATCCTAAAATGTTCGAGATCGAACTTTCCCCCATAAGAAATAATGGAAAACCAATAAATTGGTTCCCGGCCCCCAAAAATTACACCTAAATGTTTTTTTTTTTTTTTTTTTTTTTTTTAGAATTTAAACACAAAATGAACCAGATAAAACAAGAAGAGTATATACTGTACTAAACGAATTTATTACACAATAGTACATTATTACATAATATTACTATAATTAAATGTAGTAATGGTTTATTATTCATAATAAAATTTATAAAAAATCTTTATTTTTAAATTATATATATTATATAATTACTGTTACCGTCTATCATTGTCTAAATGTATTTTTACTGGATGGTTTGACTTCTATTTGAGCTCTAATGTGCAAGAGAACTGAGGTACCACTGTATTAGGCTTCAGGTTTGATTTCAAGACCCATTTGCCATATTTCATGAATTCACCTGGGACAGTGTGGACGTCCTGTTCATCAAGCCCTTGGTTCTTTTAAATCCTGGATCCCCTTCTGCTATGACATCCATGGTTTTCTTCCCAATGAACTCCAAAGCATCCAGACCACCAGTTATCACTGTTTTGCCCTAGAAAAAAACGGCACTCGCAGTCAGCCTGCCGCCTATATATTCACAGTAAAACATGATGAAAAAGCAAAGAATGGAGGCAGTATAATACAGAATCCTGACCCAAGTTTACAGTGTCACCTGGCCCCCAACTGCCGAGCGAGGGAACCCGGCAAACCTCAGACCAAGTAAAAGCAGTATTAATAACCAGTAGGGCTGCAAAATTCTGGGAATTTTCCCATTAACTTCCCATGGAAAATTTCTAACTTGAAATATTTCCAAAACTCCCCAGTTTAACTTCCCATGGAATGGAATGTTTCAGAAAAATTTCCACCCTTGAGCAATGCACCACTACCTACATAAAAATCAATGATGTCACTTACGGTGCTCTGAACCACGTTCGAGAGAGATGACAACATTCCCATGGCTCCGCCCATTCCGAAGGAGCCACTCTCATCCTCTTCTCCGTGGTCAGCTTCTCCTGCGCGACAGAACACATTTAACGTGTCACAAACCGCTACTCCGCTCTATACTGCAGAACTTATTCATCACCGAACCATCAAACCAGACCCTGCTCCCCCACACAACAAAACACACGGGGTCTGTCATTACCTTCTGCCGCTGCAGCTGCCGTGGCTTCCTCCCCGTGGAGCTGCGCAGAGAGTTCTGTGGGGCTGGGCACCCCAAGTGAAGTCTCTGCTTTCTCGATCACTTGAGAAATCCCTTGACCTTAAAGGGACACGTTTGCATTGGATGTGACCCGAGCTTACAGTGGTCACGTTAATACAATCTCACAGACAATCCCTTGTACAATCAGAGCCTTCTGGTGCAAGAGTAACAAGTCACCATCTCCTCTGCTCCCCCCCCCCGTGCCAAATCGCCGCTCACCAACGCTGGCCACTGTGGCCGAGGCCGTGGAGATGATGGACTTGCCCCAGCTTCCCCAGTAGCCCCATCCCCCCTCAGACACGGTCTTAACAGGCTCCTGCAGGGGAGACAGACATACGACACGTTCGTCAATTGTGCATTTAAAGGTAACGTCATCTACATAAATGACGTGTACTTGTGCGAAATATCTGATCACACTGTTTGATTTTTCACATTTATTCGTCTGACGCTTTTTTCTCCCGAGCAACGTGCATTTCTGAGAAAGCAGGATCAGACACCTCAGAGCAGCTCAGGTTTAAGGACCTTGCTCAAGTGCCCGACAGTGTGTATTTAACCTAAAATTTCAGCAGAACCACCTGGAATTCTGAGCTTGATCATTTGAACAAAAAAGAGGTGCAACAGAACTAACTGGTGGGTGGTACTCCGCAGATTTTGGCGATTCAGCTTCCGGCTCAGTGGGGGATCGGTTCTCGGGTCTTCTGCGGGTCTTCCAGGCTGGTGCCGCATCCCCGTCATTCTCCCCTTGAGTCTCTGCAGCAGCACTGTCTGCCGTAGCGGGTGGTCGCCCCAGGGAATCAGCATTAGAGGCCCCTTCCTTCTTTTCGGCATCCGTTTGGCTCTCGGTGTCCGACATCTTAACACATTCCTGCCTCTACGAGACACACAGGAACATTACAATACAAACCGAGGTTACATATGATTTGCTGCATTTATGATACTCCCTAGTTAATCCATAACTGCCCTTTTCACTTGCAATGACAGACTCCATTCTGATAAATGTTTTCTTTCCATACCCAATGTATGTAATCTAAATCAATTGGTCAGATAATCTCGGTTAAAACAGCTGCAAAGAATTTAAAAAATCCTTTTTGGGGGCGAAACAAAAATTAATTACACTGAAATATCCATTACCTTTTTATGGTTATCTTCAAGGTGTAATAGGAGATTCTAATCTAAAGTAAGGATACAATAACGAAATGACCATAGTGAATGCCCATTTGAAAAATATTGGTTTTTAAGTTTATACGTAAAACCAAGAGCTCTACAGAAATTATAACGAATATAAAAAAACTGATTTCTGTGGAGTCTCACAACAGGCATATAAACAGGTAGCTAAAACGTTTCTTTACTTCACTAGACCCACTTTCTCCAAATTCTTAGACCCCAGACGTCAGGCCAAAGCAACCTTAACAAACCTGTTTTTGTCCTTGAGTGATTTCGGATCTTAAAACAACGCAGCAGATCTTACCCTCACAGCCACGTCACTTTCGCCCCTTATGTTTTGGTCGAATTTTTCCCTTCAGAACCGGATATTTCGTAACGGGGCAAATTTCCGGTTCCTGTTTATTTTAAGGGTAAGCCACGCCTCCAAAAATCAGGAAGTAGATAGGCGAAGATCGAGAAATGTTGAAGCAGGTGGACAAGAGCACAATCAAGGTATTAAAAAATATTGTGGGTTTTATACTGACAGTTGTCTTTTCATTTTATTTTCATTACAATGATCTGTAGTTGGAATTATAATATTTAGCTTGATAAACGGTGTTTTGTATATTGTGATTGTATCGGTATAGAACACGTTGGATTTCTATATGTATTAAAAACAAACTATAGGAATGACCTAAACGGAGTGTTTTTTCCCTTTAGCTATATGACGCCTAATCAAGGTGCAAAGTGAAATTGTCGAACGCCATCATGTTGCTAAAAGACAGACGCAGCGTTTGGCGTCGAATAGTCCTCGCATTCTTCACGAGCCTGCTGCTCGATGTTAGTCCGGGAACTGCTCTGGAAATCTTCGGCCACAACAGGACTCACATTCCCATGCACCGCCTCGCGGAATTGCCCGCTTCCCAGGAACTGGTGGTGAAGGAGGGCTCCAGCACGTCAATTGAATGCAACGTGAATAACACGAGGGATGACATTTTGTGGTACAACTCCAAGGGACACATACTTGTTCAGGAAGAGGGTGGTAAGTAAGATTCCATACTGGTATCAAGGTACTTTATTTTGAATTAATATCTTTACTAATGTTAAAGAGATCACAACGGTATGTGTGGAAATTAGCGGGAGAACATCTTAAAACAAATTTGAGGAAGCACTTCTTTACACAGCGTGTAGTTAGAGTATGGAATAGTCTTCCTGCTAGTGTAGTA
>JAABNY020000064.1:1374636-1387186 GCA_015164015.2 Brevimyrus niger | reverse complement strand
GAGGTTAACTGGCCAAGGACTCCTGGCTAGCCTATAGGGGACCCCCACTCCCCCCCCACACACACACACACACACACACACACACCTCACCCAGCTTAATTTTAGGTATGGGTGGAATTGATTTTTTGGGGGAGGGAGACGGTTTGTTAGATCCAGTTCACCTAAAAGATTCATTCCAATTTGTTTACCTCTTTTCAAATTAATTTGTTAACTCTTTTCAGTGGCTAGTCCTGTTCGCATTAAATAGATTTGAAACACTTGTGTTCGGTATGTGGGTTAGATGGAGTTAAATAGTGCCAATGAGTTAGCTAAATACCACCAATAAATCATATATGAAATATAATATGTTACGGCTCATCATAGTCAGCTAGTTATACCAAATGCTAACAAACTTAATTAATTTTTTTTTTTAAATGTTGCACCTCTAACATCAATTTGCAGCATGTGAGGAGTCTCCACACATGTAGGCTATATACTACACTAGTAGATGGTGTAACCAACTCCTTTACTTTTTCCGGTCTCTCGTTCAGCAGGAATGAATGAGGTGGTGTGGGGGTGAATGAGAGATTCTCATTCCAAATCCAGGGCTGCATCCTGCTAAGGCTGCATTTAAAGACCGAATGCATCACAGTAACATAACAAGGCTGTCCCAATTTTGAAGGCTTCTTCAAATGCAGGCTAGAAATGCATCCTTCTTTTAACTATAGTTTCGAAGGATTCACCTTTTGCAGGCAAACATATCCCAAGAACCATTGCATGAACCTTCAAAGGACACCTACAAAGGCAGTATAGACCATGTCCTTCAAAGGGTGCAGCCACTGAATTTGGACACGGCCTGAGAATCTGTCGTTCACCCACTGACCACCTCATTCATTCCTGCTGAATGAGACACCGGATTCCTCATATATTCATGAACTGAGAATAATTGAATTGCTCAGTTTTTATGTAGAAAGTGCCAGAACCAGAAAGAGTAACCAATTGCTACTAATAAATTCCACAGAACAGTCCTGTAGTTGTATAATATTTGAAATATTTAAGCTAAGTCCCTTAATGCTCTAATGATTAGTAAAGAAAAATGATTGGTTCAGAGAGACAAACAATCAGATTGTCGAGGAGGTGTTAAAGAAGTGAGTCCAACTGATAGAGGGGGCAGATTTGATTGTCTAGCTGCTTGGACCTGCCTCTTCTACAATCTGATTGGTTATTGGGTCATTTTCACAATTGCAATCCTGGAAGCAGGTGGGGAAAGCATTTGACTACAGAGATATACAGCATATGACTTGACTGTTTGTGAAAAATAAAATTTGAATTTATATGTGGACGGCATGACGAAGAAAGCCAGCTTTACTTGATTTGAGTTTGTTAAGGAGATGTGAGCCACGCTAACAAGAATGTTTCACCCTGACCCAGATATTTTGGCTGAATTCTGGATTTTGACACCTCGAAATGGGGACAAACAGGCAGATCCAGCCATATGGTGAGGTGCCTGGCCAGGGACGGACTAAATGTTTATTAAAATAATTATTTGGCCCCACACATCTGCAGCCTACCCTCTTCCTGTACCCCCGAGCAGGTGGCTTGGATGCTCTTGTTGCTTATTTCTGGCGGGGGTGGCAGCCAAATGTCACATGACTGCCGCTGTTCTGGTTGATTCCATCCATCTGTCTCTGTTTGTCGGTGAAGTGATAATTCTTTGCGTCTCGTTTATCTGCCGCGGTAAACACAGCCAGACTCTGATTCCGGCCCGGTCCGGTCCCACTATGTACAGCATATTTTCACACACGCGCTTTCATTTCAGCATTTGTGTTTTGCCTCGGTGTAGGTGTGATCCCGCTGCAGAAACTCCCTAGAAACCTTAATTAGGGAACTACTTTCGCCAATTAGGCTATTCCTCCAAACTGTATTACAGAAATCTGTCCACTAGGGTACTCTTATCCAAAGGGACATACATTCTTGAGAGAGCAGAGACATACAGTCCCTGGAGCATTTGAGAGTTAAAGGCCCATAGATAGTAGTCACTTTCCTGATGATGGGATTTGAACCAGCGTCCTTCTGATTAAAAGCACTGCATCATAACCTACTGAGCCACACACCACCTTCTTAGGGTGCTTGTCTTACTTTGCTAGATAAATATATAAACACAAGCATGGTGAAGCAGATAGACAAGAACATTTAACTTGTAGGTACATTACTAAGGTATCGCAGATATCTAGATCTGTCAATAATAGTCAAAAATGACCGTGATAAAAATTCTTCTGCACAAAATGTATTCTGTAGAATGTGCTGAAAATCAGGGCATGGTTTTGTTGGTAAAAGAAGATTGAAAATGTATAAAAGTTTGAGTTTCAGCCCCTGAGGCTGCCCCCCCCCCAGGCCTACAGCACGGGGGTCCTCTATACTGTCATAGCGAGTCGGAAAGCACCGGATCAGCAGCAGTCAGTCGAAAAATGCTTCTTTTCTTCACTCTCTGTATCATTTCCTCCAGAACATAATACGATGCAGAAAATCACCAAACGAAACCATCTCGTTTAGGCCCTGAGCTTTAAATAATTTGAGCATCGGGGGAAAATGGGAGGCGGAGATCAAAACACAGAGGGGAGGAAGGCGGGCGAGTGTGTGGGTCGCAGTTCCTCCTGATCAGAGTCCTGGAACACAGGCAAGCGCGCAGGCCATGGTGCCTTCAAAGGGCCGCGAGGCGCGCTAACGACGCAGCGTGATGATTAGCTTCTTCCAGGCAGAAGAAATGGCGGGAGGTGATGATAGATCGCGTTTCGAAACCCGCCGGCAAGATGACGCTCCCAGAAACCAAAACCGTTATTTTGTCCCGGAGCTGACAAAAGTGGATCACTGGCAGACGAAAATGCGCCGCTTCCGACGGCTTTCGTCTCCAAGATCTCATCGCTCCTGTATTCTGTCTGCGTTGCCCGAATAAGCTCTACTAAAACAACTACGGCATTAACAAGAATGCTTACGAATCACTGCGGTATGAAATGCAGCCACTCGCTGAAGAATCTTAATTAGGTCAAATCGGCGCCGGCAAACTGCATAGTTTCAAGCTGCTATTGCTATTCCGAAAATGGCCGATTAAAGCAGAAGCTGCCCTAGCTATACCCCCAGGGGCCTGGCAGACATCAGGGCCCCTCCTCGAGAAGAAAAAAAAAAAAAGTTAAATCAGCAACACTTGAGTGGCCGTGCTGATGTCAGCCTAGGGCCCATGGATAAATTAATCCTCCCCGGCACTTACGCAGAATCGACGGGGGGGGGTCCATTTTAGGAGTAACGTGACAATATGATCAGACATCAAGATGGTTGAAATTCAGGAGTGAGAGTATCGTCCGGCCCTGTCGTCACGTACCAGACACAAAGGAGGCAGGAGTGGGCGTGAGGGCAAACAATAAGGGGTTTATTGAAAGGGAGCACGGCAAATTAAACAGACCACATGGGGTCAAACAAAAGGCACAACCAGCTAAAAGAAAGCCAGTGACGCATACACTGCAACGACATCAGTGACGCATACACTGCAACGACATCAGTGACGCATACACTGCAACGACATCAGTGACCGGACTGGGGAGCACAGGACTGGGAGGCACTTTTATACAGCACTGATGAGGGAGCAGACGAGGGGCAGCTGGAGTGAGGCGCACGGGGTGAAACGAGGGGTAGGGTAAATTAGCAACAGGTGTGGCCCATTAGAGTCACAATGGGGACAGAACAAGTGGGCAGGAATGCAGGGGGTGACATCAATGCCCTGAGCAGAGACTGATTTAGCTCACCACTCAGGATGGAAGCCTCCTCTATAACGTTTTATTCAGACCACGTATGGCACACTATCAGCTGTTGGGTTAGACACTCGGAGGGGCCCTGACGGTGCTCGCTAATTAGCTAATGCACCGCGTTATTAGCATGCTGTCATCTGCATTGATTGCACCGTGCTCTCGATATAAAGCAAACACACAAAATGTGAATTTTAATTCTTTTCTTAAAAGGGGCTGGCAGAGATTAATCTTTAGACAAAATATTGATTTATTTAAGGGCTGAGTTTATATATAAAGGCCGATGGGGATTCTAGTAATTAATTAATTTAATTTAGAATGTAGACAAACAAGCCATATGGGATGATTTTTTTAAAAAAACCAAGTAGCTAGAGGTACAACTCGCACTAATCAAAGCACTCCAATTACTGATATTAACTGGATCTGCGCTTCGGATTAGAGCAACCCCTTTAATGCACTGTGGTGCTGTAAGTAGCATGAGGAATTTATTAGAGAACTTGGCTTTAAGCAAAGGTATGTGCTACCTGGGTTTTCGCCAGCTAATCCGTTTTTTTGCCACAGTCCAAAATATGCTGTTAGGCAAGCTGGCATCTCCAAATTGCCCATAATGCGAGTAAGTATCTCGGGAAGAACTTGCATCCCATGCAGAATGTTGATTAGCTGCTCCTGGGATGGAATTCAGGTTTACTGTGACTTTGTACTGGATAATTGCTCATAGAAGATGGACGGATGAAGATGTAAGCACGTCACCTAAGAGTAAGAAAGAGAATCGGGGCCTAATTTGGTTACCTGTGCTCAATTTTTATTCTATGCGACGAAGCAGAATACCTTTAGTAACTGACTGAGACGTCGGGCGCAGTGAGAATGTGACCAAACTGTGAGTCCCAAGGATACCATGATTCAGCTGTCAAGATGTCAGTCACAGAGTCTGAGGTAGGGACCAGCTGTGTTATAGACATCCAGCAATCCTTCTGTGTTCCTGAACCTCTTATGCAGCACAAGGTACAGAGAACACAGGACATAAGGCACAGATGAATGGATGGATGGATGGATGGATGGATGGATGGATGGATGGATGGATGGATGGATGGATGTTATGTCCCTGCTTGGCCAGCAGATGTCACTGGTCATTCAGTTTCCTTCCCTATTCCCAGTCCTTATGTGTGGGTAATCAGTTGATTGTTCACACCTGTCCCTCATGTAGCCCTCATTATTGGAGTGTATATGTTTCAATCCCTGCCTTGTTCCTTTGTTGGCCATTATAGATGCGAGTGCTGTGTTACGTTCTGCTGGTAATTAATTCGTTGTCCCTGTTAGTGTTTCTTTGTTCTGACTCACCCTACCTACCCCTTTGTTTAAATTACCATGCACTTTTGCCTTTCCCCGTCCTACCTTCCTTTGTTTTGACCTCATGTGGTCCTTTTGTTACTTGTATATTTTATTTGTGGTGAAGTTTACTTCCCGTTCCTGAATTTTCTCTTGTTCTCCCCATCCCTTTGTGACATGATGCAAATACATTTTCAAGCAGTTGTCTGTTAGCAAGATATACAAGAATATCAGCAGAAAGTCCTAACCCACTATATCCTCCTGAGACCCAAGGGAAAAAGTGTCCTTCAATTTTAGGATATTTTTCTTTGGGGGAAATAAGATATCTTACAATTAAGATTTTTTTTTTTCTAATTTATTTTTATTAATTTCACAGCATGTCCTCTTTAGTGTACAACAGGAATAAATATGTTTCCTTACATCAGTGAAAAGATGTAAAAACAAAATGTCCACTACAATGGACATAAATGAATGGGTGGGGTCTCAGGGGGATATGAAGCCAGCAGTAGTATCTTTGCATCCTGCTAACACTATTTACAACAATAACATATCACATCGAAAAACAGGGTATTATTACTGATAAAATACTGGCGGTGGCACCGCTACCACTTTTAAGTTGATTGCTATGTAAAACTGCTAATTAAACAACCTTCAAAACACAATGCTTTTCAGCTCAGATACATCAAGTAACGTAACAGAAATTAAAGGCCCCTACGTTTAGACTGTAACCTTAATTAAACGGATTAATTAATTCGATTTAATTATAAACAATGCCAGCGAAAAGCCTATCTGTTTCATGTGAGAATTTTTGCGGCATTGTTTATAATTACAAAAAAAAAAAAAAAAAAATTCTAGCTAACGGTTCGTTATTTTAATTCCCTGCTTGTTGGGAGCGTAGGGGTTGGTTGCGTTCCAGAAATAATTATCTCAACCAGTTGAAAACAACCCTTTTTATTTCTTCTCAGCCCACTGGATGCAGACATCAAAGAGCGCGTAGAACATGAAAGTGGGGTGGTGGTGAGGACGAGGCGGGGGGCTGTTTACTGATGGCGGACTGCCCCTCCCGCCACCCGAAAGAGTGCGCAATTCATGGGTGAATTAAACGGCTTTATTGAAGGAGGCCCGCGATAGAGCGCCGCCAAGCGGCGGGGGAAAGGCACGGCGAGAAACGAGAGGTGTACTTTGTTGGCGTCCCGGGAGCAGGAATCCGCGGCGTCTAAGTTAAAGCGGCTGTATTCCGCTTCACCCGTAGATCTTCTTGTCAACTGTCTGTCAGGAAAATAATCATAATAATTAGTTAATTTTTACGGACATGTGAGCACAGTACAGCGACTGTTTTTATTTATTTCCTCTGACAGCTATGTTAATTGTTTAAATTCTGACGCGTGTAGACGAGTGGCCAGGAACGAAGTACGACAGAGTGATTTAGGTTTGTGTGAAATTTATAATTTTAAGATTCGACACTGAAATGTTACATATATTCATGTAGGCGCAATAATGAGCAATATCTTGGGTTCCTAGAGATGTGCATTACAGCAAATGTAAGATCGGGGGGTTGTATGACCTGGGACGGGGTGCGATAATGTGACAAACCATTTGTTCACTTTACCAGTATCACCAATCATGTAAGATTTGATTTTGATGAGCCTGTTAGTACAAAACACTATAGCATTTTCTTTTTCTCTCTCCCTTTCTCAGTGGGCTAACTGTCTGTCCCTGTGATTGTAAAATTGCCTGTTTGGACCAAAGCAGAAAGGTCACATGTCTGCGGGCCCTTGAGCAAGGCTCTTAACCCCCAGCTCCAGGGGCAATACACTGTGCTGCAACCCCCCCCCCCCTCCACCCAAGATATGGAGAGCAAGATTGGGTAGGTAAAGAGAAGCATTCCAATGTACATGGTTTGCACTTACAACTCAGGAGGTGCTCACATGTACAGGGGAGGGATTTGAACCCATAGCCCTACTGATGTGCAGCCTCAGTGCATAAAATGAGCCACCGTCACCCCCCAGGTGTCCTTATGTGCCCCGCTTTGTCCTAAAACTACTTATTTGTCCTAAGCTACTTATTTAAACATTAATTAAAGCTTTAATTTTCTTATAATAGTTTAACTTTGCTTGAGCTGTATAAGAAGATTAAGACCATTTTACTGCTGTTTGTTTTTGCTCTTATATCCTAAGAACATTTCATATGCTTCTGAAAATGCAAGATTTCAAAAATCCTGTTGTTTCAGCTTATTAATTCTGCCCAAACCACCTCTATTGATTCTTAGCGGTCGGGTACAATTGGATTTTGTTTTTAAAATGCACTTTATGAGCCGGTACCAGTGATACAATTTTATTAAATGGGTATTTTATGTTTCATTGGCTGATGCTGGTTTACCTGCAAGCGGATTAAAAGGTTTATCGATTTGCCATTTCAGACTCTTTCTCTTCTTGTGGTTGTTGTGAAATAATACATATTGAGCAAAGATACATTCAGCGTCTTATTGGACATTGAAAGGATGTCCTCTGAGGAGCCAGAATGAAAATGTTCACATTTTTTATGACGTCTTCCGAACGTCCAATATTGGCTTCTGCATTGCTCTTACACGGCCACAGACATCCAAAAAAAATCTCCTAGCCACTTGGTACCTTTGCTTGTCACTAGGGCTGTACCTTCAAGGGTCTGCCAGTTGTACCCTTATCTGCATGCAACTGTACCTTTTAAGGTACAGGAATGGACTCTGAGGAACATCCCCGAGGTACAAACAGCATTAATGTACACCCAATGGTACAAACAAGTTCTTCAGAGTCCATTTATGTACTTTAAAAGGTACAAGTACCTACAACTAAGGGTACAATTGGCGGACTCTTAATGGTACAGCCCCAGTGGCAAGCAAAGGTACAAATTGAGCAGACTTCTACTGGCTTGAGATTTAATTGAGCAGAACTAGAAAAAAAACTCACTATGACTTTTAATTAATTAATTAAATTTATTAATATCATAATGCAGCCTGTCGCTGAGGTCAGTCGTAGAAATCATTCTTTGCTACTGTATGACAGGAAAGCCGGATGTGTCCTATAGCCGCCGGGAGATTCTATCGCATCCCTAAAAACCCTCAAAGGAAATGCAGCACCCAGTAATCCAGATTGGAGAAGCAGCATCCTGATGTCCTCTAAGGAGAGGCGATGCTTTATATTCCAGAGAGACTTCCATTCCCCCTCCCGCAAATTCCGACTGAGCCCTCGGTGTTCATGTTATGAGTCACACACCAATCACCTGTTCTCCAGTGGTGCACGTCAGAACCTTCAACCTTCTCCCCCTCCGGACCTCAGAGAGGCTGAGGCGGGCAGAGAAACACAGGACAAATCCTCACAAGAGCCCGTCAGCGCCTTGTCCTCCTGAAGTGAGCCGGGACCTCCCATAGCAACTTCTACGGCAATACCACGGAAAGTCCTCGCCAACGGTGTCACTGAAATACGTGCTTGTGGGTGTTTTACGTATGCAAAAATGTTCTGCAGGCAAAATAAAAAAATAATTGTTTTAGAGAAACAACAATCAGATTGTAGAGGAGGTGGGTCCAAGCTACTACAGAAGGTGGGGCCAGGATGTCTGATTGGTTGGTTCTGCCTCCTGTAGTTGCTTGGACCCGCCTCCTCTACAATCTGATTGGTTATCTCTCTGAATCAATCATTTCTCAGTCTACCCTTAGAATATTTTTGTGTAAGTTAAACTCAATTTTGTATAGATGATGATGTAATGAATTGCCACACACTCCTGTCAAGTGTCTTGGGGCACTGAACTATGTTGTGAAAGGTGCTATATAAAAACAAATTGAATTACTTTGGTATGGTGGAGCCACAGCTCTGGAAAGCATTACAGGATTGTGAGGTCGGACCAGAAAATCTGAAGAATGAGGTGTCATCCATTGATCAGATCTACAATGATCTAAATCACTACCAGATGTTTTCCTTCAGGGGTCCGGTAGAAGGACTTTCAGGATCAGTAATCTTCCTCCCCACCCCAAATCTAACAAAAATACCTAAATCTGGACTGCTGCACTTTATTTCAATTGTTGTGCAATCTAGCACAATGTTGAGGTGGTCGACTTGTCACTGAGGACAGCAATGATGTAAATGTGTGGATTTCCTAGACAAAGCCAATTGCCTATTCTGTGGAGTCCTGCCGTTGCACATATACTCTCTTTTAACATAATGTCACCCAACTTTTTTGATATCCGTGGGCCTTTTTACATTCTACAAACAATTCGCTGACCTGTGAAACGGCCTGGGGTTAATAGCGAATAAATGAATCATGGGTTAAATCATTTCCATTTTTCAGAGGAGAACAGAACACATGAACATGAGAGGTCCTAAAAAAAACTGAAAATGTGAATGTATTTTTTGGGAATTAACAAGCCCTTCTACAAAAGTCAGGAGCCCCTACTTTAGCAGATTCGAGTTTAATGCCACATATCAGTTAGCATGGAAGCTAACACATTTCAGTGCTTTTCTTCAATTGCTTGCAAGCGACAAATACACTGCAAAAGTGAGTGGATAATATATTGCATGAATAGCTATAATAATAACTAACCCGTTTTGTATTCTGTTGATAAAAGCAGTATTTCTATGTATATTTATGTATTGTTGATGCTGGACAAGGGTTCTAGAAAGTTCCTCAAGGAGTTTCCGTGGCTCTGCTCAGGAGCCGAATACAGATCCCTTAATTCAGTCACTGATGGTTCTTCAGGGTTGCTGAACTCCCTTTTTCATCCTCTTGAATATAAAACCCAGTAATTATTGTCATTTACTTAATGGCTGAATATAAAATGGAGGATACTCCAGACATGTCTGAAACATCTAAAAATGGCTGAATGCCTCTTGCAGCCCTTCCACAGGCAGGCTGCACTTACACAGGAATTTCTAAGAAGTTCTTCAGCAAATATCTTACAGAGAATTAAACCCTTGACTCCTTCAAAAAGATGGATACAGAACTACTTTAATTCCGGTTAAGTTGCTCAATGATGCGTCAGCCTAGGTTCTTTGACAGGTTTACCTAACTCCTTCTTTTTTACTTCTCCATTCACCCTGCTCATTACTAGGCTTACTGAAAATAATATCGTGCGATTTAACAGGAAGTAGCTTCAAGGTCGAACCCAAAAACTGCAGTTATTGTGATCATGTGTTACTAAGGAACTGAGAGCCTTATGTAATGATTGTGCCAAATTAAAAGCCCACTCTCCCCTTTCTCCTCTGCATGAGTGTAACTTTTAATTAGAAATGTATTTCATTAACAATCTCTGAATATTACTTCCCTTGTGATATGCTCCTATTTAAATTAGCACTATGTTAGTTAAATGTTTTAATTTGACTAATCCTCATAAATACTTTAAAGTATTAGAATTTTTTTACAGGCGGTTATAAAAAAAATACAGTTATCTTATGGATTAACATTCTTGATTGCTGCTTAATTTTATCTTAGACTCATTTTGAAAAGTGAAGTTGACACTATGATGTATCAAATATCTCGTTTTTGTTTTAGAGTTATATCTAAATATCTGTTTGAAGAAGAGGAGGAGGGATGAGTACAAACATGGCTGCATCCCATGAGATCTCCGGGTCTTGGTCGTCATACTCTAGATTAAATTACAGTAAAGCAGAATTATGGTGCTTCTCCACCAGGAGCTGAACCATACCTTAGCCAGAGCGTGAAGAAGCGGCCTTCCATTGCGAAGTATGCAAGCCGAACACTGGATCTCAGGGTAAAGGATTTTACAAAGAAAAATGCCTGTCACTTGGCATAAAAAATCTTTACTGCTTGTATTGTGCAGAACAATTTTTTTAGAATTTTCCAACAAGCGATGTGTACCAAAGAAAAGAAAGAGGTCTTCACATGAATGCCAATGATTGAACTGGCATATGATTAAGCAAGTTCAGGTCTGAACGGCGATCGCTTCCCAAATTCTTCAAGTGTAATTCTACTTAAGGTTTCTTTTGGAAATAATCCTGCCTCAAGCTTTCTGTTTTAAGACAGAGGAATCATCAAATATAGTCTCCAAGACATTTTTTTTTTTCAACCAATCAGATAAAGGGGGGGGGCGGGACAAAAACACTGAACACTGTGATTGGGCATAGGGAAAAAGCAGGATCCTCCCACTGCCAATCAATCCCGGACTGCTTGAAAGCTCATTGATTCCCTCATCATTACTGAAACTTACCAAACACCAGGATTGCCTTTCTGACATGACATCCCTCAGTTTCCTGTTATTTTCCTTTTTATTGAATATGAAATGAATCCCCATTCACCAATGCATCTAATGAAATTATCAGGCAGAGTAATGGTGGCTGAGGTTTGCCGAAGGTAATGGGGTTTGTTTCTGCCGGTCTTTGACGCTGACCAGGGATTTGAATGGATGAGCGGCTTTTCAGGTCGTAATTACTACCCGCTGCATATTTCAAAAGGGGTTTAAATCTAATGTGACAGGAATCGGCTTTGACAGAGAAGGATGCTTATGAATATAACTCAGAATGATTGTGTTCAAGTGAGGCAGCTTGGGGAGATGGCTGTTGTCTCACATCAATATGCTTCAGTCTGGAAATCATACTTAAAGTACGTAATGTCCAGGTTCTTTTTTAAATGTGCTTGACCCCCACCATGCTAAATTTAAAGCTAATTAGAAACCCATGGTGATTTTGATTGCTCTTAATTAAGCCTTGAGTTTAACGGGATGTTGATATGGATTTTGCAGATAGATCTTATGAACGGCAGTTCTGTAAATCAACTGTCATAAAATGCTAAATGCTAAGCATTATGTAAATTTATTCACAATGCCTGGTGAATGCACATGGCCTTAAATCTGCTGCCTAATTAGACGTTCATTCGGTCCGGGACGGGTGGGGGGGTGTCTGACCATGATTGTGAATCTATCAAGGTCTTTGGGCTGGGGAGAGCAAGTCGTGATGCATGCTGGGAAATTTAGGGTCACCACTGTATTCATAACTCTTCAAAGACTGCATAGAAATGTCAAGATGTATTTCAGCATCAAACCTAGGAATTCTGGGCCCCCTGACAAAATGTTGCTTTGGCCCAGGGGTACCATAAAGAGGGGGGATTAAGACAATTCCAAAGGCCCCTGGGTGACTGGGGCCTGAATAAAGTTGGAAAAGAAGTGGTTTTGCCTCCCCCCCAGTTGTCCATATAAGTCAATGTATTCTGGGTACCTTGAAACTCCCAGGATATTTATGAACCACTGATACCCCTGGTCATTCTTACCACCCTTGTCCTGGGAGAGGCGAAATCGTCTGATCAGATGATCCACCGATGGTTGGACGTGACTCAGGCAAAGGCGTGGTAAAGGGTGGCCAGGGGCTGGGCAGTGCCACCGAAATGGATAGGCCCCTGCCTTTCCTTTCCTCCCTTCTGCCTTTCTTCTTTTCCTTTTTTTTTTCCTCTTTTCTGTTTTTCATTTT
>JAABNY020000064.1:1313806-1324940 GCA_015164015.2 Brevimyrus niger | reverse complement strand
CTGCACCCCCAAGTGGCCCCATGACAGAGTGCCTCTGCTTCCCGCCTTCGAGCCACAGCCCCCCACCCGCCGTCATTCTCCAGCCCCCCCCTTCCTTAGTGTGTACCCTGCCAGTGTTTCCTGGCATGAAATCAGTCAGTGCGGGGTGAAAGTCATAACAAGAACATCAGGACTGTGAAATGTGAATTGAATAGAAATTGGATTTATAGTAAAAGAAAAATAAAGGTGTCGGACACAGACTGATAGCAGGATTGACCGGCACAGTTGGGTAAAGCAAATGAAGGGTTCTTCGTATCTCCAGGAGATTGAGGCTCCGCCCATTTGAATCCATACAGTCTTTCCACTGAACCTGAAGTCTCATTGCATCCTACCAGTTTGTCGGGTTAGTAACCACCCACACAGACGAGTTAGTCGCCGTTCCGATAACCTATGCGTGACGTCGCTCTGACGGTATCATTTCAGTCCACGTCCCTGAAACGATCAAAGACTTGAGAACATTGTCGTATGTTGATGAGCCAACAATAACATTAGCATGGGGAGCGAATAGCCACCGAAATGGCTGTTGGGGTCGACCCTTCGTGTTGCTAAGGCGACGGTCTCCTTGTGTCGCAGCTGCAAGCGGAAGCTGTATGCGGAGAAGCTGCCCAACACCAGCATCATCATCCCGTTCCACAATGAGGGCTGGTCCTCGCTGCTGCGCACCCTGCACAGCGTGCTGAACCGCTCCCCCCCGGAGCTCGTGGCCGAGATCATCCTGGTTGATGATTTCAGCGATAAAGGTATCACCTCCACCCCACCCTCTGAAACTGCCCACTTGTGTGGCCTCATTGCCTGGTATGACCATACCCCTTTATGGCCACACCCCCATGGGTAGCTCTGCCCAAGTGTAGCCACACCCCTTTGTGGCTATGCCCCCATGAGTAGCTCTGCCCTAGTATAGCCACACCCCCATGTGTAGCTCTGCCCTAGTGTAGCCACACCCCTTTATGGCCCCACCCCCATGAGTAGCTCTGCCTTAGTGTAGTCACACCCCTTTGTAGCCACACCCCCCACGAGTAGCTCTGCCCCTGATGTAGCCACACCTTTTTGTGGCCACACCCCCCACGAGTAGACCCACCCCCACATTGACACCTCTTCACATGCCCCTTTTGTTCCCTCCTATCCATCGATGAATGGTGAGGTCGGCATGCAGTCCAGCCAAACTCCACATGGTTAAAACGAGGCTTTATGACTAAATGCTTAATTAAACCTTAATTAGACCTCCCTGACAGGTCTCACATTGAAGGATGTTTACCGTCTGTATTGCTAATGAATTTTTCTGCTCGTTAGAGGGTTAGGGAATAGAGTTGTTAATTTGCCTTTGATCCTATGTCTGAAAGGTACATGGATGAGTTGGGAGGTTTATCCTGCCTCCCCCCCCCCTTTTCCTGGGAAGAAATGGCACCTTCTGCACCCCCATATAATGAACCAGAGGCCCCCCAGCACGTTGGGGTAGTGATGGTTTGGCGGTGTTCATTTGGGGCTGTATATTCATATATTACACCCCCACGTCAACTAACATGGACAGAAGCCCTGTTTTCAAAAAAGCTCCTTTAATTTCCCAGGCCCCTCCTGTTTAAAAATCTAGTCACGGAGCTAACCAGTTACATTTCCCGATTTGTTGACACAGAGTGGATGAATATTTGTACATGATTTGGTTTGGATTGACTCATGGTCACTTTTAAAAAGCTGGGGGCTGCCCCAGCTTGACGCGGAAATGTCAATATTTAAAGTGACGGATGCCTGCATTCGCTCGGTGTTCACTGTGGAGAGTTCGTGGGCTCAGAGGACTATTAATCAGTTCTGCTTTTTTCCATTTTTTTTCCTGTTTTTTGTTTTCCCCACTTATCCTTCAAAAATTTTGCAACCTCTGGTTCCTCACGTTTTTGCGATTTGAACATCATATAGTCCGCTTACTGCATTTCTCTTTAAGTAGTGAAGGTTCATATTCATACTCATCTGATAACTTTTGGTGTTAAGCTAAAGATGTCCTAGAACATCATTTCCTTAAGCCCAAAGCACATGTGATCACTGAGCGGCATCCAATCACAGCTTAATGTGCGCCCACAATGGCTAATAAAGGTATTTTAAAGTCTAGGCTGAATGGCTGGTTATTGACAGTAAACTCTAAATTCTGTCCAATCCCTGCTTAGTGTCCGCCCACAAAGGCTAAATAAGGCCGAATAGTCAGTGATTGGCAGTAAGCTCCAAACCCCGCCCACCCGGGCTTTCCATCCTACGTCAGTTAATAACCAAGTAGATGTGTGATGGGCTTCACTATCGGAGCTGGGAAGAGTTCACTGCGTTCCAGTACAAGAAGTCGGAAAGCCATTTAACAGCACCAGTTCCAGTCAGGGTCACTGTTAGCGAGTGTTAGCGTTACCAGTTGATAACGTATTACGTGGTGTTTCGCGCATTAAAACACTACATGCAACAAGTCCGCAGACATCGATTGGGACAGTAATGTGTGTGCAGCCGATTTAACAAAATGTGAAAGTGGGAGTGCTACTTAAGCATATAACTACGGCTCTCACTCCTGTCTATGAAGGGGGCAGCCATCTTGAATTCTGAGGTCTGGGTTGCAGAGGTTCCTCCGACGGAGTAGGAACTCATAGTCTGGGGGGGGGAGGGGGGCGCAAGTCGATATCTCTGACTTTTTTTCAGAATTTCGGAGTTTTGAATCCCAAGTGGAACGCGGCATGGACGTCTGAGGCCTGTGACCTTGAATGTTTTCCTGAATGTCTGGCTTTGCTTCAGAGAGTCCGAATGCATAGGGAGACCCCCTAAACGGAGGAAAGTGGTCGTTGTGGTAATGGGATTTAGGATGGTGGAGACCCCCACCCCCCCGCAAGTGAAATCAGTGTCCATCAATCCTGACAGAGGTTTTGCGTCTCTACATGTACACATAGAGTATATAGTTTGTTGTTCACATCTTTAAATATCAGTCGATGACTGTTAGACATCTTCTCATTCATTCCTGGTAGGCTCCATAAACAATGCTTGGTGTTTGCAAGCTACCCATAGATATTAATAATTGCTTGTATCCACAGCCGTTTAACGAGGGGTAATTAATCACAGGAAAAACCCAGCGGAAAAGCTTCATAAGTCTCTGATAAGCAACGTGTCGCACTTGTGAAGCTCGGCATTGATATTCTTGTCTGAAAGCGTACTGAGCAAAAAGAAATAGGCTCCTTATTGTTTTAAGTTTGCAAAACAGAAAAATAAAGGCAGAACTGCACTGAAAAAAGCGGCACGTGGTTCCTGGGCTGCAGCAGCTCGACTTCTGTGTGTGTGTTGAGGTTTTTTTTTTTTTTTGTACAGTTCATCTTTAAGTCGCAAATGGTAGCTATTGGATACAGATGTGGGATCATTACCAGCGTTTAAAACAGCAGGCCTGAATACTGGATCCGCACTAATTAGTGCTGTTTTTTTTTCCCCCCCCCTTTGGGAATTTTCTGAAAAGTCATTGGTTTGTGAGACGGCCTTATGAGCACTAAAGATGGTTTTGCACATAGTGATGGTTGTGCTGTCGTGCCCCGTGGTAGATTGACCTCCCACCCCGCGAGTCCCCCAGCCTGGGGCTGGTTTGCGAGTGCTAGTTCAACCATTCCACTCCCACCCCCTCTAGGGTAGTGACTATTTGTGGCCAATATGCCCCCCACCCCCCCAAATGCCTGGTTTAAGTCTACCATTGACCTCGGACTTGTCTGGGATGGGCTCCAGGGTTCTGGGATGGATGGATGGACGGATGGGCTACGAGCATGAAGATCTTGACCAGATGTAAGACCTCGATCGTCCTGACCCGTCTGCGTCGCTCCCCATCTCCGCTTTAATTTCCGTGTCTCCGTCTCGCCGCCTCCCCGCTCTCCTCCTTCCGTCTCCCCATCTCCCCGTCGCTCCTCTAAAGGTCTGCCGTCTCATTCCCTTCATCTTCGCTCAGATTCATGAGTCTCCTTCATTCCCCAGATAAGAAATTATGAGCTTTTCGTTTAGTTTAGTTTTTTTTTAATTAAATGAAAAGTCACTTCTTTGGATTATTTTCCCCTTAGAAGCAGGAGAGCTGGGGATTTTCTCGATGACGTATCCTGGATTATGTTTAATTTTGGCGAGAGCTCTTAGTGCCCATTATGCAGATTTTTGGCTTTACGTGTGACATTACAGTTTACCTCGGTGACCAGTGACACCCCCTGTCCCCCCCAGGATCTGAACCGCACCCTTATCTGCTGGGGGCAGTCCTGCCCCAGGCCCTGCTCAGTTCATGTCCCTGAGATGGCTGAATTTCTCTCAGACTCTGCCTCCGTTATTAATTGATTTGTTTGGGGGAAACAGTTATAATTAAGAGAGCATTTTTCTGTGGTAACAAATGTGCATTCTTATCAAAAGCATGTTGAAATTACTGTGGTACCAGTCAGGACAACATTATGATAAAATCATTCATGCAGGCTGAATAAATTGTGCACAGTGAATTTAATTTATCTTTGACATATAAATTAAAGATTAAAGTATTGATTTTCTTTTTTTCTCTCTCTCATCAAAGGAAAAACAGTGTGGCTCCCCCCCGCCTTAATACCTTCCCTGTAATCTGTTTTCTCACGCCCATCGATTCGGACCTTTAAAGGTCTCCCTGGCTTTGCCCGCGTAGCTGGACCCTCCTGCGTGTTTTACACGCCCAGCCTGCTGCTCCTCGTTTCCTGTGATAAACCCCTTTTGATGTTTATATGTCTGCCTGTAATTCAGTAGTGGGGGTGGGGGAATGGGTGATCAATGGAGGACATCCCCACCTCTGGTCCTTTATTGGGTCTTGACACTGATGCTGATAAGTGCAGTGGCAGTTTTCCTTCTATCCGTCCATCCATCCATCCATCCATCCCATAATGGCATCTCCGCCATACTGGATTTTCATCTCATGTAGAGACACGTCAAGGTCTCTCTTAAGGTTGGTTTCTATCAGGGCAGAGACAGGGTACTCCACATGGTTGTGCTGGAGGGTTCTTTGTGGATGTTATGAGGGCATGTGGCAGCTCAGCAAATGGGGGGTGGGGGTGTATACACAGGGTTTAAGAGGACTGGAGTCCGGATATAACCGGGACTCGGAGGAGCAGAGAGGCGGAGGTTCCTCTGTCTTCTGATATTATTGGCATCAGGAGAACGGCAAGTTCCCCACCTCACATCACCCCCCCTCCCCATCTTACAGTCTCCTAAAAGGGATAAACTCATTTCCATTAGCCTTGCTAGTAGACCTGTGCTCAGGAGACTTCAATTAATTTAAACACCTCTCAGTCTTTAAATCATTAATGACTGGAGATTATGTTAGCTCTGCTGTATGAGGTCTGTGAGTCACGTTTCCCCAGACGCGTCTTGGGGACGTTTAGGACTTCGCCGTCTCTGCCTCAGTAGTGCAGGAGTGCATGGTAGTATACTATATAGTGACGCCGGTAGTGTACAGTAAAATGCTGGTAGAGTAATGCGAATGAGAGTAAAGGCCAGTAAAGTGATGCCAATGAGACAACATGCTAATAAAATAATGCCGGTCGAGTCCAGTATTGCCATTTATAGTAAAAACCAGTACAGCAAAGTAATCCCTAATCAGAGGCATGAAGGCGACAGACACCAAGGACTGAACTTCTTGCTCTGGGTCTTGCCCACACCGGTAATTTCCCTGTGGGGCGGGGGGGGTAGGTCTCGCCCACCAGTGTTTATATCGTCCTGGGTTACAGACGGGGCGTGTTTGAGCTGTTTTTGGGAGTGAGTCAGTCGGGCTACATTTAATGGGAAATTACAGCAAGATAAGGCCCTGATTGGGTGGGGGCGCGGTCTTTGTAGGTGAGGTGTGTGTTGATGAGGGGCTGGAGATAAAGTTAAAATAAGGAGCTTTGCGCTCGGATCCATACCGATTGGGGCATGAAGGACAAATCTCATCTCCCCGTTTTTCTCACATCACCTGCCGGAACCTTCCATCGGGGGCCCGGAGGGGCAAGGTTGCTGCGCTATAAAGCAGTCCAGCCCACCTGCCCCCACCGTGCTGATCCCGGTCGATCAGAGCACTTAAGGAGGACTGTAATTACATAAAGCGTGAGAATGTTAGCCCCGCCTCCCCCTCCCCCCCTCATGTGTCTGTCTGCTGTTCAGTTGCCCCCAGAGACTTCGACACAGGTTAGCCGGCATCCATTTGTACGGTAGAACTTTGCATCACCGCGACTGGCCGACTGGTCTGTCAATCATCCGTCTCCTCTTATCCTCCAATCAAAACCCGCTTTCGGGACTTGATCAAAGATGCACGTTTTATGATTGTGTGCAAGGCGATAGCGATTCATTATCAGCGGTCGCCATGCGTGCGTCGCGTTATAAACGGGCAGCGTCCTTGTGTTACAATTCGCAGTTGTCCTCTAGGTTTTATGGGTGGAGAGCTGGCTGCTAACCGCTAACCAGATGAGACGAATGCACCACTGAAGGGCCTCACACTGCCGATTAGGCACCAAGTGATTTTCGGCGGTGCCTGGCCTGCATGCCTTGGTTTGCGTTCATGGGGCGGGGTTGGGTGAGTGTGGGTTGGCCGGGAATCGGTGACCTATGGCCTGAGTCTATTGTCATAGATTAGATTGCAGACCCATCATCGCCTGGCCCGTGAAACACTACCAGAAAGCTCCAGGTTCTTATTTGAAGCCGAAATTAGGGCCGTAAGTCATGTTGCTCTGTGTTTTTCTCGAGTGAATCAGCCTTAATACATACAGGACTTTATGGGTTTATGGTTGTAATGGAATTCCGGCTTTAAAAGCTGTAAAATGGGGGCATAAATTTCCTTGCGCTGCATCTTTCTATGTGGGATCTTGGAGGCTCTGTGGGGTGGGACTCCGTGCCTCTGATCAGCAGTTTGCTGGTTCAAATCCCAGGGACGGCAGAATGAGTGATTTCCGCATTAGGCCCCTTGCTTCATTTGCTGCAGTTAGTCTTTGATCCTGCTTTCTCTGCCGGGCGCCACTCTCAGTAAAAGCATCTGCAAACTCCATAAATATAAATTTGGCAAAGCGCGTTAATAAGCGCGGGGACGATACTATGGGTTGTTACTTCAGTGTTCCTTCCCCCCTTCCTGATTGGCTTTGGAATGAGGCTGAATGTGAACGGTCCTCCAATTGTCTGCGTTTCTCCCCCCGAATCCTGGCCCATCTCGCTGGAAGGCGCCCCGGAGGACTCCGCGCCTCGAGTCCGGGATCGAATTCGGGCCCTCGGACCGCCGGGCGTCTATGGCGCCGCAGGTGATCGCAGGGTAATGGAGTCATTTCCTTAAGAGGCGTGAGCGTGAGAATCCATCCTGGCGAGGGTCCGACCGGGAATTACGGGAGCGATTTGGGAGCGTGAGGTCTAGCCCAGGAGAGAGGCACTTCCCGCTACGGTCTAGCCGCTGCGTGCCGTTATGCACGAGCCCTCATGCAAAAGGCATTTTCGCATCTTTAGTAAACACGGGCTCTGCGGCGACGGCCAGACAGCATGCAGCGGACACACAAAGACATGTACATGCGTCTTCATGGGGACTCCATTCATTGTTTGGGCAAAATCCTGATCCCAGCAATGACAACCTTAAGCCCCACCCAGCCCTAACCTTAACCAAGAGTAACCAGACAAAATACAAGACACTTGGCATTTTTTTTTGCTTTTTGATTACAGTCACACATTTTTCATAACATTGAATTTTCCATTGAGGGGACTGAAAAAATGGTCCCCACAACGTCAAAATAACACACACACACACACACACACACACACACCTTTCACAGCTGTGATGACTATTCGCTTCAGCATTGCCAGGTCTGGCATCAGACACACGACTACATCCTAAATATTCCGCATATGACTTGTTACTCGTATTACTGTAGCTATTTAGGGAAAACGGAGCTTATGGACTTTAATATGCAAACTAGACATAATTACCTTATATATTCAGCCATATAAAATGTCAAAGATATTATCCAGTGCAAAATGAATCATGGAGTTAAGTAGCACGCACTGGAAACGCATGAACATGTGTGGATTTTTTTTTGCGCATCCTGGATATGGAAACCACTGGATGAGAAAATTGTCATAGCAACATTCTGTGGTTGGAACGGGTTCCATAAACACAGGTGTTTCGTGCATCTGAATTTCATGTGTGAAGTTTATTAGAAGGTTTACGGTATTGTATTGATTTACAATACTCTGACATTAGTACTGTGACTTGGTTCCTGAGTTTGTGGTGATGCAGGATGATTTATTGTGGGTAGTATATTTTTATATGGCCTTTTTTATATACATGTCCAGTCCTCCGAGGCAGAGTTTGCTGCCGTTTGCTCCCGCTAAGCTTTTAATTAATTAGCTTTCATTAAGCTGTTTGGTAAAAGAAGCCGTCATTCATATCAAACAACTTGATCCCGCCGCATATCATCCCGCAGGCTTAAGATGAACAGGAACCTTCCGGAGAATGCAGGCCTTTCCCGAGAATGCAGGCCTGCCCTTCCTGTTCATGAAAATGTGTGCCGTACCTTTAAATGATCAATTCATTAATCGATTGGACTTTCACCCAAATTGAATCGGATGCAAATTTAAGTGTGTTTCTAAGGAAGAATTGGGTAACTGGGGCATATCTTAATGTGACAAAGGTGACCGTGTACTTTATTAGGTTGTCAGCAGAACTGTTTGGCTAGACTTAAATAGTGCAAATTAAGCCGACAGCTCTGTCAAGACTAATGAATTAAGAGCTCAGCAGTTGGGAAAAACCAGCACGCCTTCCCGCTCTGGGGAATGGAGCTTTTCCATCCCTGAGTTATAGGATATTTGTCTGAATGCAGAGTTTTTTTACTTGGTACGTTCACTGGCAATTTTAAGTTTATTTTTTCTTTTCACACCTCTGATTACAAGGAACTTCTTGTCAACCGTCCCTGGGACGTGTGAAAATTGTTTGAGACGGCGGCGTGTTGGAAAAACCCCCGTCGCAAAGTCATAGTTAAACCTGGGGCCGAGCTCATCAGACTGCGTGGCGTGGAATATCCCGTCCAATTAGGATTCTTGAATTGGAACGTCTATGTAATTTCCATGGCAACACTGCCTTAAATGAATGCAACTTTGATGGAAACGTCCTCGTCGAAAAGCATTTATCTTACTCAAGAAATGGGTCCGTTGATGATATTTCAATAGCTGTGTCTGCAGCCTCCGCGTTAATAAAAACGTATGTGTTTCTGCAGCAGACGATCGTTTATAGAACTCGTGATTAATGGACTCTACGTTTTTTTTTTTTTAATTGGTTATCAGTTTTTATGCAAAATGAATCCATTTGAGTTTGCCGTGGTAACCTTTCTCCCTGTCACTTTGTGATATGAATTTGCACGGAGGGGATAATGGTTCTGACTGTTATATTATGGTCCTGTCAAAGTATTTCTGTTCAAAGGAACAACAGAACCTCCGTTTGGTCATTTCATTATGGCGTTTTGTCACCTGCATCTGTCATCCTGAAAATACGGGAATGCCACAGGTGGCTTCATCAGTCTAGGCCATGGATTGACCATAATTTCGTTAGTTTGGGTCCCAGGAGCCTTTAAAATGAATGCGGCAGTCGTTTTGAGTGCTTTTTGAATGTTCCCTTGGGGGGGGGGGCGGCTGGAAGGCTATATCTGTACCATGTGGCCGTCATGATGAACTAAATGGGGAGTTAAACTTGTGTGTTTTCACAAACGCTGGGGGCTTAGAAACGCTGGGGGCTTAATCTAACTTGTTTGCCACATTTCCAACTGTCAGAATAACTCTCCCATTTGCCAGGATTCACGTCTTGCCCGTTCGTCCTCTGTCGTTCAGTGGGAGCGTCCTGATTTTGTGCAATATTGTAAAAATCCACATGGGGGGCCATCATCTGAATATTAACATTTTAACTATGTAGCAGGGAGTTTAATCCCAAGTGAAACATTTGTTTTGTTTTGTTTTTTGTTTGAGGAAGCGGGGTCAGACAGTCCCCGGGGCAATTGGGGGTTAAGGGCCTCGCTCAGGGGCCCAACAGTGACATCACTCTGCCAACCCTGGGATTGGAACCGGTGACCTTCCGGCGACGGCATTCTAACCCTCCTAGCTGTATTTGAAACGTAAATGAAGGATTAAATCTGGGCTTGGGGCCAGGTTACCCGGGTTAACTTGAGCTTCCATCTGTCCATCAGCCGATCAATCTCGCACACGCGTGATTAATTAAGATAACTTGCGGGAAGGAAGGCTGGCGCTCAAACGGACTTCATTTGCACTCCTATATTGGTTCGAGTGAGCAAACATCCAGCCCTACATCCCTCCCAAGGTCATGGAGAATGGAATTTCCATACTCTTGCCTAATTTGTGGTTGAAAGTTCGGGAAGTTATCGGGGATAACTTATCGGCGATGCTTGACGGCCGCCGGCGTCTGCCGCGGAGATCTTGGTGGAGCTGTATTTCATTAATCCCGAGTCCGCTTGTCAGAGAGCTCCTTCCATTTCACCAGGAAAGATGTGTGTTTTTATGCTCCTCCATTTATTGGAGAAGACTGAAATTAACCCACTGCTTCAGCTATTCATTATTTTCTATTACCATCTAGTAGATGAAAATCTCTTCTCCTCTGATCCAGTCAATATGCCCCTTTGCACTGACATAATTACGACGTGATGGGATAGAGCTTTAATCCTGTTATGTTGCCCCCCCCCCCCCCACCACCACCAGCATCCTCTAGTTATCAATGGAAATTAAAGCGTTTTTTTTTATTATTTAATAGATGTTCCCGACATGCCCCATGTCACAGATAAACGGCTGGATGGGGAACACTGTGGCTTATTGGCGTGAGGCTGTGAGTCAAACCTGAATAAGATGGATGTCTGTCTGTCTTCTCTGTCTTCTATCTGTAACCAAAAAGGTTACAAGTAGAGAAGGTGTGTGTGAGAGAGAGAGAGAGCGATAGAGAAGGTGTGTGTGTGAGAGAGAGAGAGCGATAGAGAAGGTGTGTGTGAGAGAGAGAGAGAGAGAGCGATAGAGAAGGTGTGTGTGAGAGAGAGAGAGAGCGATAGAGAAGGTGTGTGTGAGAGAGAGAGAGAGCGATAGAGAAGGTGTGTGTGAGAGAGAG
>JAABNY020000064.1:1217632-1248249 GCA_015164015.2 Brevimyrus niger | reverse complement strand
GGTGGATTGTTGTGGGGTGTTTGTGACTTGCATGTTTTTTTGTTGGTGGGCGGGGGGGGGGGGGGGGGGGGGGGGGGGGTCCAAACGAATAATTATGAAATGTGAGGGGGACACGTCCCCCTTGGATTTAATGGCGGCGACGCCCATGAAGTTAGTCTAACTTTAAAATATTAATTAGTTTACTTGATTCGATAATTAAAACCGGAAAAGGTAAAAAAAAAAAAAAATTAAAAACACTCATGCAATTGTTAACATATTTGTTTGAGTCGACCCAACAATTTTTTTTGAGTCAGTAAGCATACTAGGACTCCTCGTATCTTTAGGCCTAAATAATTTTTCCTTTTAGAGAATCCTGTCTCAGCATGTCCGGACCTGTAAACTCTAACAAAACAAACTTACGGTACTTCACGTCCTTCTGTTAGTCTTGAAAATGTTCACAAATAGAAAAAGATAAATCTTAAATAAAATTGAATGTATGCATCTAACCTTAAAATGACATTACTCAAAAACAATGGGCGATAGAAAAATTATGAATGCATTTCTGAAATCAGCCTTTAAAAGGACATAAAAGAGAGCCCTTAGTTCAGGGGTGTCAGACTCCATTCCTGGGGGGCCGGAGCCCTGCACATTTTTGGGTTTCCCCTCATTTAACACATCTGATTCAACTCCTTGTGCTAATTATCACACAGCTCTTGATCGGAATCATTTCTGGTGAAACAGGGAAAGAGCTAAGCTACACAGGGCTCCGACCCCCAGGACTGGAGTTTGACACCCCTGCCTTAGTTGTTCAGTGAAAAAATCTGCGTCGACCACCTTTATCCCAGGTTTCATAACTGAATTAAAACGCGACCCTGCAGAGGCTGAATTGATGGGTATCTACCACTAGATGGTGACTCATAGCAGTATTTTGGCGAGACCCGAATCGTTTCTGAAGATCTATCGAAGAACAGTGAAGCCTGAAAGGTGTTTAGTTAAAGTAAAAACTGGTAAGCAAAATGCATGTCGTTTCCATGAAAAATACAGATTCTTGATTTCTTAGTCTTATTCCTTAATACTACAATACTGAGCAGTCAAATGAACTTCATATCTTAGCCAATCAGTTCCACGTTATAACAATTTCCCCCACCATCGTTGTGTGAAGGTGAATTAACGCTAACTCATAGTTGAGGGTGGTTTAATTGGAATATTTTGAAATTATGCAAAATTACAAAAGAGAAAAGATTTGTATGTAACTACCACTAGAATATGACACGGTGGAAATGTTAATCTAGGTTACAATATACTGCATAAAAACCTTGTAGAAGCATTTGTCTGTCTTTAAATTAATTAATAATAACAGAAACAATAGTAATTATATTTATAATTGTAATTATTATAGTAATATGGATCATGTTTATTTGAACAAAATATTAGGAATCATGTCATATAAAATCCCAGCTAGTGAAATCAGGCAACATAACACTTACGGAGAATTTTTCTCTCTATTTTCTCAAGGTGTTTAGTAAATGCAAAAGCTGATAAGCAAAATGCATAATGTTCCCATTAAAAACAGTTTCTTAATTGCTTAGCCTTGATCCACAATAAGACGGTCAACAACATCACCGCCACCCAGCGTATAAAATTGTTCTGTAAATATACTGTACTGTGTATTAATACAGAACATTTTTGAAACGCACTATATTACTGTACTATCTAGTGTCCGATTTGCGTTTTTGCGTTTGTATTTCAGCTCTATAGGCATTTATCGGTCCGTTTGTACTTGGTTCTATAATAGTTGATCCTGTGTATTAACCATCGATTTGGAGGGAGGATTTCAAAATGCATGTCCTCAGACAGCAACAAGAACTCGAACGAGTCCCAGGAGACTCCATGTAACGTAGAAGGCTTGAAACAGGCCCCAACCTAAACTGCCTCAGTGAAATATCCATTGACTGAAAATGCGTTTTAAAATGTGTTTTAAATATATCAGCTAACCAGCTGAATGAAAAATGTACGCGTGTCCTCTACAGAATGGAAGAAGTCACGGCATGTGCGCGGTGTACATTTTAATATGCTTGTACGTGTATCAAAATTTAAAACGTACGGTATACAGTCTATCAGCTCTGGAAATAATTCACGTGTGTGTTCGGGGGGGGGGGGTAAACAGCAGGAGGCTGGGTGGCACTATCAGAGCCCCTCATGCCCAGCACACTCCACCCAGTCTGCGTGGTGCCTTGATATCTCCCGGCAGGCAGGGAGGGGTTGGTTACAATGGCAAAAAACACACCCAGCTTTGCTTTGTCCACCGCCCCCCTGTCCCCACCCACTGCTACTCTTCCGCTTACATCAATAGACTCTGTTGCTTCGTGCACGTGCCCGCTCAGCTGTCCCTTATTTTTCTCCGCTGACGTTTTCGCCTTGCGTTGTGCCGAAGCGCAGAGAAGGGATCCCGTATTTATCCTGCGGGCCGCAAAGCAACAAATGTGACCGACGGAACGAAATCAACGGCAGCATGTAATTAACGTGTGTCTTTTTTTTTTTGTTGACTAGCTTGACAAGGACCTATGGGCTGGTTTTATTACAGGAAGGAGTCCGAAATTGGTGTTTTCTTTTGGGAATTGTGACACGAATAAGTGTACAGGTTTTAGTGTATAATAGCTGTTCTAAATTTCATAAATAGTTATCAGACTTTCAAGTGTTTCCTATTTGTTATTTAATAACACACTAAAATATAGTGAGTTCAACACTTTAACAAACAATACAAGCAATGACATTTATAGTTATTATACTTATAATTACCAAACTCACTCTTGCATCTGTGCAAAACAACAATGCCTGCAAGAGTCACAGTGTCAGTGAATCACTAAACTCCGCGTTTCAGCCATTACGTGGTTTCTAAGGCTGGGATCGATGCCAAGCGTCGCTCTCACCTGTACGTGCTGGTGCTGTCTTAAGAGAGCGAGGTAGTTTCCAGGAAGATTGAATTTCATTGTACATGGTCCCTGGACAATGACAAAGAGGCACTATGTTATTTTTTAAAATACAACAAGGCCTATATTATGTACTTCCTTACATAACTACAGTTAAACACTATACAAATATACAACATATCAAAATACATATTTTCCAATATAGGGAAAAAGACGGTAATTTAAAAGTTTTGCACTAACCAACAAACTTAGCCCCAAAAATGAGACAAGCCAGATGTTTCTCTCTGTAACTGGCGTAAAACATCTGTCTCATGTTTACAATACTTGTATGTGTCAGTCTGGGGACATGGTGTAAAAGACTCCAATTCACCTCACATAGACCAGCTTTTACCCTGTTTTCTCTGCAGTTTGCTCCTTCTGTGGGTTAATAAGCCACGAAGACCGAGTTTCTTCACACTGCTCTCCAAAGCTGCAGGACATGCAGCTGCAGACTGGCCTCACCTTACTGTTGTTCTGAAATGCGGCGTGCGGATTTCACACCCTGTATCTGTGTCCTGCGGTCCCAACCAATCGCTTCTCACCTCAGAAGTAGTGGTGAGGAAGAATTCATCTGAAAGTGCTCCGTTCTGACCCCCCCGCCCCCCGCCCGGCTGATACCCGATCCCTGCCCAGTCTGTTGCCATTTGAAGAGAGATAAAATGAATTTGAAGATCAGTGGTTACTGTTGACACACCACAACAACGAAATGTGTCCTCTGCATTTAACCTATACAGTATGTTACAAAGCAGTGGCAGCTAATCAGCACCCAGGCTTGGGGGGGGGGGGGGGGTACCTTGCTCAGGGTACCTCAGTGGTGCCTTGCTGGTCAGGTATTCAAACCAGAATTCTTTCATTTTCAGGTGTGCTTCCCTAACCACTAAGCCACCACAGCCCACATTGAATTACCACTTCTCATTAAAATGCAATATCAGGCAAAAAAAAAAAATAAATCAGCCAATCATGAAGCAGGTCACTATGGGTTGTGTTGCCAGTTCTGGTTTGGTTGTACTTGAAACGTGACTGAAAATGACCCAGAATCCCATCCTTGGCAAAATAGTCAAACAACCGCTGGGCCTTTGAGCATGGATGCATGTATGTATGTATTTATGGATGGATGGATGGATGGAGTTTTTTTTACTTTAGGTTCTAAAGCTGGAGAGGGAGGAGCCTGAAGTAAAGAAGAGGACTGGTATCTAAAAAGCAGTTTCGACGCTGAGTCTAATACGAGCAGCAGTAGCTCGGGGCAGGATGGCCGACCCACGAGTCGGCTGTTTCCCACAAAGGCACGATAAACCCGCGTTGCTTACGGGGCGATTCTGCTGCTCAGTGCTCTCGCCTGGGATCTGCTGACCAGTTGCTGACAGGAATATTTGTTAAGGTAGCCCGGGGCCATTTAACCGGCGACTCCATTGCTAGGGAGGACGAAAGGGGTCAGACAATGCTGCTGAGCGTTTACACGCTGTTGATGTCATCGGCTGCCATGAAAGGGATTCTGCTGCTCGTGAGAAAACAAACGGAACGGTTACCACTAAACAGCGGGGGGTGGGGGGGGGGGAGGGAGAGGGGTTTAAGGCCCTGGCTTGCTTTGTGGATGCACGTGGCGATATATTTTCAAGATTGAATATACTCACCATATAAGAGTAGATGTGCACAAGGATTTGCACAGCCATACTCCGCATGGCTACCCTGACATATCATTTCTCTAGGGCTTCGGTGCTTTCTCCAACGTGTCCCCACAAACTTCACACCAAACTTTACACTTGGCACAATGCAGCCAGGCGGGTAACGTTCTCCCGGCATCCGCCGAACACAGACTCATCCATCAGACTGCCAGACGGAGAAGCGCGATTCGTCACTGCACAGAACACGTTTCCACTGCTCCAGTGTAGAGTCCAGTGGCGGCGAGCTTTACACCACTGCATCCAACTCCAGCATCGTGCTTGGCGATGTGAGGCTCGCATGCAGCTGCACAGCCATGGAAGCCCGTTCCACGAAGCTCCCGGCGCGCAGTTATTGTGCTGCAGTTAAAGCCAGAGGAAGTTTGGAAATCTGCAGTTACTGAGTCAATAGAGCACTGGGGGTTTTTATGCTCTGTGTACCTCAGCACTCGGCGGGCTGCCCTGCCACTTTAAATGGTCGACCGTTTCTGTCGTTCCTAAAAGTTTCCCCTTTGCAATAATACCAGTCACAGTTGACCGTGGAATATCGAGCAGGGAAGCAATTTCACAAACTGACTTATTGCAATTGCACTCGTGCATCTCATGGCAGCACCGCACTTGAATTCACTGAGCTCTTCAGAATGACCCATTCTGTCACAAATGTTTGTAATCCTCACTGCATAGATAGGTGTTTGACCTGTTGCAATGGGTCTGAATGAACCACCTGAATTCAATGATTAAGCGGGTGTTCCAAAACTTTTGTCCATATACTGTACTTACACAGATATATATGCATACATATTGAGGGGCAATAGTCTTGGGCTGTTTAAACTGGCACCAATTTAAACTGCTGGGCCTACTCACTCTGCCAGTGCATCCTGGTGTGTGTGTGCGTGTGTGTGTGTAATTATATCTTTGTGGGGACTCTCTATTCATTTCTATGGGGAAAACCCAAATCCCAACCTGACGACCTTAATCCCTACCCTGCCCTAACATTAACCGTAAGTAACCAAACAAGATATGAGACTTCTGGCATTCCTAGTTTTTTTAAATTCCATTCACAGACCTTTGTGGGGACCTGAAAAATGGTCTCTGTGACGTCACAATAACTGGATTTTATTACATCGTGTGGAACATTCGGTCCCCACGATGTTAATATAAAGACAAAGTGCTGCACTGCTGAAGCAATGCTTCACAAGTGCCAATCACCCCCCACCAGTGGGACGGGGCTTGGCGCACCACTACTTAAACACCCCCCGCCCCCCCTCATAGAGAGCTGAGCTCTCTACCCATAAGGAAGACGGTGGCACCGCCTGCTGTCTGCGGCATTCCTCTGCCACGCTCATTAGCGCCCGGTTTGGCTGCCCATCCCTGTCTACAACCGTAGGCATACAAAAAAAAAAAAAAGTGACTCTAGTACATACAGTCAGTTTTCACAGGGTGTGATCTGAAGAATTCCCGCTAAATTCTCCTTCCTCTGCTTCATCATTCCCGCCGTTTGTACTCTGTGAATCCACCAATATTTTCTTCCAGGTCACACCTCGCGCTCTCAAAGCTGTGAGCCCCCCCCCTGCTCCGCAATTAAAATACCTGCAGTAATTTTTTCTGTGACGGGTCTGTCGCTGACGAGCCTGGGCAGTGATGATTAATGCTCACGGTCACAGGAGCTGGGCTCAAACCAGTTTGTGCCCCTTCAAGGCCGGCGTAGGTTTTGCATGTCAAACATTGCATGTCAGGAGCATGGCGGTTCAGTGTATCTTGCGTGTCCAGGGTGCTGGGTTCGAGTCCCGTCTCTGTCTCTACTTAATTAAATGTATAATGTTCCGCTGCAATGCTGGACATGGTTTTATACCCATGGTGCCAGAAAGGATGGGGGGGGGGGGGGTTAGAATGATTCCCAGGGCCCCTGAGTAATTGGGGCCTTAAAGATTTTCGGCATGATCTGTTTTGTCTGTGATGAGGGGCCCAAAATAATACACTTTCATTGGGCCCGAAATCACTAGCAGCATTTTCTGTCAGACAACCCCCCCCCCAACCCAGTAAAGGTCATAAATCCCTCCCCTTTTCATAAATCTCCAGTAATACTACTGATTCCGGTGTGGCCCAAAGTAAGCCTCACTGTCTGCGCCCCCCAGGCCGGTTTGCTAAGTCAGCGCCCCCTCAGAAGATTGCACCCTCACTGGCTGTCGATGTATCCTGTGTGTGACCGGCACTGTTCTCCCTGTAGTCGTAAGGATTTCCCCCAAAACAGGTGGCTAGGTGTCTGTGAGTCACCTGCAGTGTATTATTGTGTCTGTGTGTTCTAACATCCCATCCAGGTATAGGCTCCAGACTTCCTGCAAATCCATACTAGATAAGTGGTTATATTCAATGGATGTATGCAAAACAGCAAAACAGACCGTCCATGAACAAACATCATAACTCCATAATGCCGAAAAGAGTCTGGTGCTAGCTTGACTAGCAGGAAAAGGCCTTCCACCTCCATATCTATGGATTCTTCACGCACAGCAAAAGCTAAGACACTAGTGCCATTCAGGGGCCAATGGCGTCGAGTGTAGAACATGCACCAGCAGCTATTTGATATGCTGCTGTTTTTACCCTACAATCATCTGAGCTCTACATTTTTGAAAATGATGTTTAGGAACAAATAAATCCTTTGATGCGCAAGGACACTAGGTGAAGTACTATCTGTGAAACTTTTTTTTTTATATATAAGTGCAAGAGAGTTTTAAGCCACTGGTATGAACAATTTTAGGAAAACCATTAATTTTAATACTTATAACAAACATGCAATACTATATACGCTTTCCGCACAAACACGTGTTACAGCAAAGACCTGTGAAACGGAAGAAGAGGCACTCGGGGCGAACGAACGATTACATTATCGCTACGATTACGCCTCTTTTTCGCGTCCGCGCGCACGAGCCCCCCCCTTGTGCGCACCATACGTACTCACTACGCCCAAGCGCGTGCGGGCGCGCCACCCAGACCACTGCGTGCTCACTACCCCCCCACACCCCCCCGCGCGTGCGTGCGCGCACCCCTCGATCGCGTGGTGTTCTTCCATATTGCTGCTGTTACTGGTGATTAGCGAAAAAGGATTCAAAGAGGTGTTGGAGGCGCTTTCTTTATATGTTTAGTTCAGTTTGACCACTCTGCGTCTTAGACTGAAGTGTATTTGGTCTAGGGGTGGAGTGGACGGAGGGGGGAGAAAAACAGCTGAATCGCGGAGTAGACATTTGTATTCTTGAGTTGAAGGCGAATTTGGGAAACGGGGGAAAAGGAGAAATGGCCACTCAGGTGGAGACTCTCCTGCCTAACAACCCTCTGTTAAAGCAAGACGAGCATGGGCACGCCGGCAGCACCAAACGCGACGAGGGCTGCCTGGAGCAGGGGGCCAACCAGGCGGCCGCTGGGGCCGGGGGAGACAACGCGAAGGGGGGCGAGTCCGAGCAGGGAGGGCGACAGACGAAGGACGGCGGCGGCACCCAAGACAAGGAGAGTTGCGATAAGGAGGCCCCTAACTCCAAAGACGACAGCGGTCAGGGAGAAGGAGACGCCAGGAGCGCCAGGAAGGAGTTTACCGAGGCTCCCCCGCCCAAGGTGAACCCGTGGACTAAGAAAATGACCGTGGTCAGCGTGAACGGACAGGCGCATCCCGGTACGTATCCCCGCCGCACTCTTTCTCTACGGCGTCCGAGCTTAAAAGCGGGCGGCTGCCGGTGGTCATGCGGCAATAGATCGGGACCCGGGCCCCGCCAGTCTGACATGCGAGGCGACGGCTCCGGGGGGGAAGAGGGCGCTGCGCGTTAGCAGGCTAGCAGCTAAGAATAGGCTATGCATGGAGCAGGGCCCGAAACCATTTTGGGAATGGGACGGCAGCTGGCCGCTGCGGAGAGCCCCCCGAGCCCGCTTCTAACTGGCGACTGGACCTGGTGTTCAGCTTTTAGTGCTGCAGCCGGTAGCCATGTGTGAGCACCCCGTCGAGCTAATGACAGGCCCTCGGTCCCGGGCGACTTAGTCCCACATGGTGCTTAGTCCCGTCCGCACAGCGGTTCTGTCAGGCGGCCTGCTGTTCTGTGCACTTTTGTGTTCAGCTCACTGTCCTTTTATACTAGTCGTGCCTTGATTATTTTACGATTTATATTCTAGTGCGGTGCTGCTGTCCTAAATTGCCATTATGGCAAGAATAAATGTGGACTCCACGTTTTACCCATTTAGTACCAAGCATTCCTGTACCGGAGGCTTTTGCCCTGGAAGCAGCACCCATTTGGCCGTTTTAAGCATCGGAAAGCATAGATCGTCCTTTCGGCTAAGTGCTTTAGCCTCCCTCTCGCTAGCCAATGGCTCCTCGGGCCTACGGCGTGGTTGCCGGGAGGCAGCTGTCATAAGGCGCCCTGAGCCCTTTTCCCCACCGTAAGCGCCAGGAAATGCACGTAGGCTATGGTTAGGATGGTGTGTTATCTCGGGTGGGTGTTGGGGCGACGCTAGGGCTGCAATCTCGCTTCCATGGACGTTTGTTATGGACCATCACATGGTCTCTCCACGTGTGACTCAGCCGTCGGTCGTTAGAAACACCAATCATACCAAACCGCCCCGAACGACTTGAATAAGAGGAGGATCGGAGGGTGTGCATGCGATTCGGTACGGGGGGTGTCGCGGTTATTTGTCTGGTCGTGAAGATTTCTTCACCCCAAAAGAGTTTTACGATCCTCCCTGCATATGGCGGTCCGGAGGCTGCTCGCTGCTAGCGCCTGGGCCCGTCCCACAGTCAGCATATTTGCACGGGGGCCGCGGGCATGTCCAACGATTACCGGTCCTGTAAACTGTAAATAGGAGGGGGCGTCACTGCGGAGATTTGCCCGATTAATGGAATTGTTCAATTCTTAGGGTAAAGCGGCCCTTTTGTCAGTGTAGCTTAATCGGCAGCTCCCACAATCCTCCAGTGCGAGGCAACGTGGTTTAGAGACACGTGACCGTAGTACATCGGTCATTGGAAACGTGGTGTTTGTCTGCATGGCTGTGTTTCGGTGCAGCGACACGCCTAAATGAAGCGTGCGGCAGGTTCATTTAGCCGGGCCGCTGGGTCTTATTTCAGATCGTTTTTACCGACACGTAGCTGTAGTCGTCGAGGGCGCCCCACCCCCACGGGCGCAGTGACACTCTGGTTTGCTGGTCTTGCCATTGTCTTAGTGCTGCCGTTTACAGCTGCTGGTGGGGGGGCTTTCGCCGGAAACAGACCAATAGTTATACAATGTGTTACTTCTCGAGATTCGTTACCCTGGAAAAAGTCGAGACACGTCATTGCTTTGGAGTTTTTAAGTTCTCGACTTTTTTTTAGTAGCGTGGAAACTTTGTATCAGGTCTTTTTTTGGTCCGAATGTCTTTGATGCATTTTATATTGAGGGAAACGGTAATTGGAGTAACCCGATACACGCACTGGCCGTCAGGTTCAGATTAACACTTCTTAGTCAATATATCCAGCTATCTTGTGCAAATTGCTCAAGGTTACATTCTGTTTGTGAAACGCCGGTGAGAATGACCAACCTGATGTCCTTGCCTGCCGCATGTAGGTGCATTGCAGTTTGGAAGCATTTGACTTTCCCCATGGAGCTGGTTGAGGGGTGTCCTGGTGTCCTTTGCTTCATGTCAAAATATTTAGAAATGGGTTTATTGGAATGTTGCATTACACACACGCACACCATACCCCACCAAAGGCACTGTAGGAAATGGTTTTATGTTGTAAGGTAGTCGTGCAAGTTTCTGTTAAAAAAGTGAAGCTTGGATTCCAAGAAGCAAGATTTGTTATGACACATGGGTGGGTTGTGGGCAGCATCACATGTCTTTTTTGTTGACCTTTTATTGGCTTTCAGGATAAGTGTGCAGCAATAGTGCAACATAAACATGTCCGTGGAAAACACACCCAGAGAGTGCATTTCTGAATATGTCTGTCCTGTCCCTCGAAACGGCTCCCTTGAGTTTTAAACGAATGTCCGACTGCGTTTAGGGCATGTCGGCGACAGACCTTCCTCTGGATCGTGGCCTGGTTGGATGTTCCGACCCGCACGATTGGACAGTGTGTCCTCCCATTCGGCCAATGACGTCTCTAATCAGACCTTTGGTGAAACGCATGCACTCTTATAATGACAGAGGTTGTCCGTCTTCTAAACTTAAACAATTCGTAGACGTTCTCGTCGTGGGTTTAATAGGAAGGCCTAAAAACAGCCCAAAAGTGTATAATTTGCCAGCAGTGCGATAGTCTAGAGGAATGGTCTTATTATGGGCTTGTATGAAGCACCTTAAATTCCCCTGCTTGTAGACGCAGGTGTGTCTTTAGGTTCGTGCCTTCAGGAATACAGCAGCTGCTAGGACACATGCTGAAACCCTGAAGGGGGATCCGCGTTAAGCACAGCGTTCACCCACGACCCATATTGCTTCTGACCTCATATTACTAATACACATTGAGTTATCTGTGCCAATTGTATTAACAGCCCCCAAGTATTTAGGAAACTGATTTCAGCATTCTCTCTCCGTATCCCCCCCCCTCGTGATTTCGGGAATCTGTTGGTGGTGGGAGATCCACGTTAAAGGCCGGCGACGGCCTTCTTTTAAAACCCCCCTACGGTTTTTTTTTTTTTTTTTTTTTTTTTGAGTCACATTGGCCCAGTGGCTCCTGCAGCCCTGCCTCTTATCTGAAGCTCGTGTCTGGGGTGGAGTGATGTGGATGCAGCCCAACGTTCTCACTGGGCTGTGCCTTTCGGGGGAGGTGGGGTGGGGTGGGGAAGAGACGCTGGCGGCGTGTGGTGCATTTCTCTCTCTTTTGGTGTGTGTGTGTGTGTGTGTGTGTGTGAGAGAGAGAGAGAGAGAGAGTGGGAGGGTCGCTTGCTTTTACTTCAGGCCGAGGATCCCAATCCGCCTGTCAGTCAGCGGCCGGCGACGTCGCCGCGCGGATCACATGACCCGCTGCCGAGGCATGTTCCCAGCCGCTGCCTTTTCCCACCATATTTGGCCGCTGAATTGCCGTCCTGTGCGGCGGTTTCTCCGGCTCGCCTCAGACCTAATATTGGACATGACTGATCAGCAAACACTTAGCGTGCGTGTGTCAGTTGCGGTATTAAATTAGGCTCGAGATATAAACATAGTTCTGAGGAAAACGGGCTTTGCATGGAGGGGGGGGGAGGGGTGTTCCTTAATGATTTAAATCTTGACACCATAACACTATTTTATTTTTATTAGCTTTTTTTTCTGCTTCCTGGTACTTAATGTTAAGTATTAGTTGCGGTTTATAAGTTAGTACAGTTGCTAAACGGTCATCTTACTGTGCATTTTTGTCTAGAAATGGCAAAACTTTAACCCCAGTCCACCCCCCCTGCAACCTGCACCCACTCTGCTGCCCTTGTGCCACACATGGAGTTTAAAGCATCCCCCCCCTATTTGATGGCATCAGCCCTGGGGGGGTCGCCGTGAGGCGCGGCATCGCCCCCCTCCCCGTGCCGGTCGTGCCCTCACATGATCTGTACCTCCATTGCCAGCAGATGCTCGGTATAAAATATTTAAATGCCGCGATCAGCTGCTTTGCAAATCTTTTTTTGGAAAAGGGAAGATCAGAGAGGAGCCGGGGTGACGTGATAAGTGGCGGCACAACGTGCAGAAAGCTCTGTTTCCATCTCTGCAATTTTACGCATTTGAAAGTTTTTTCTTTTGTATGTTTTTTTTCCCCAGAGATTCAGGATTCACATGTCAGCAATAAGCTATATTCACTCTCCTAAGATTTTTCGCCTCGAACAAATGAAAATAATCCCTTACTTTCGTTTTGCACACAGATCAATACGAGCACGTTGGAGTGCTTTTTTTTTTTTTTTCTTTGCGTATCCCATCTTTCTGACTTGAGGTATGAACATACAGACCCTCACTGGGTTACAATGGTCTGTGTCACTACATTTAGACCTTATAATGCACATTCTGGTTCCATTCTGTTTATAACTTTCAGGACATTATTCAGTAAATTACGTTCGACACTTATTTTGTTTTTATTACTTTTTAAAAAATCAGGCTTTGTGTTAATGATTTTGCAAAACTTTAGGGTGAAGTAATTGTTCCAAGCCTGTTTAAGGTGGGCTAGACTAGGCTGTGATGTTTGTGATGTTACATTTTTACCTCGCGATGGCTTTATTGGAATGTGGCCCCATCGCAACGTGGGGAGAGACAATACACACAGTTGAGAGTTTAGCTTGGGTCCGGACACAGGGTCAAGGTATCTGTCTGGTGCCCCTGGTGCTTTTTTTGGGGGGCGGGGGGGTAAGGACCTATGTGGCGGATTGTGTTTTTTTTTTTTCTTCCTCACACGTGTGTTTGTTGCGAATGCCTTGAGATTTCTCATTTGGGATTTTAAAAAGCTGTTAAAAGGTTATGAGAATGTTCCAGCAGCACACACCTGGGGGGGGGGGGAGGGGGCTGGAATGCAGGCCGGTGTGTGTTGTGGCCGTGGGCTGGGAGAGTGGGGGGGTGTGGTTAGAGTTAGGGTGCTAATAGGGGCTTGGTCTACACTGTAGTTCCCAGGAGCTGTCAGAGACCACTGATGCCTGTTCACAGGTGGTGTCGGGGTCAGACATCTCCTTCAGCCGCGAGTGACGGGTGGGGGGGGGGGGGGGGCGTCAAAGGCCTTTATCTTGGATTTAACAGCGTAGCATTTCGGGCGTTTTCGTTCCAAGCTATTAGCCTGTATCACGCATTTGATGGTTCGTACCATAAGACGTACTTTTATGTGATATGTTTTAATTGCATTTTTTTAAACCAGCAGTGGAGTCCCTAACTTTCTCTGAAGCATATAATCCTTTATATTTCGGTCGCCAGGTTGTGTCCTGGTTTGCATTTTTACAGTCTCTACGTTCAGACCGTTAAACAGGAATGATTTCTGTATTTGTGTTTTCCTGCCTCGCTGAGGGTCAGTTTTAAAAAAACAAAAAAGAAAACAAAAATGCATCGTAATCAACAGTGGTGGTACGATTCACTCTGCTGGGTCGTCTTCTAAAGTACACGACTCGACACGTTAACCAGAAAGAAGGATATCGCTCTGTAAGGCGCGATGAAATCAGGAATTAATCTAGAGCGTTCCCCACACTTTCGGCTGCATCCCTTAGGCCCGCTGAGCTCAGATGTTCGTTTGTATCCTGGGAATGCTAATTAAATTTAGCCTTAATAAGTGACATTTCAGCTGGTGGCTGGGGTGGTGGTGGTGGTGGTGGGGGGGGAGGATTGACGGTCTGCGGCCTTTTCATTTAAAGGTGTATTGCGCCATGTCGAGTGTCAAGCGTCCCTGTTCAGAATGTCAGCATCACTGCGTCCCAAAAGTGGGGGGTGTCTCTCATGTAGAGCCTGGACACCCCAAACCTGCCAGGACACTGGAGAACGACACCTGACACATCGCATGCTGATGGATTTAATTGTTCGCTTGACATCCGTTTTGCGCTGAAGCGGTTTGATGGATGAATTTTGCAGCAAGCAGCCAAAAAAATCGCACTCTTCGCACGTCGCATTGTAATCGTCTCGTACTTATTTCAGTGCTCATCTTTACCTCGCGTTACTGTGGTAGAGTTCGGGCGTATTCCCTTGTTCGTAAGTGGGAGGCTGGTGTTTCAGCTGCGGCAGACAGGAGTGTGTTGGGAGTCGGCTTGTAGGGGCAGAGATGCAGGAAGACGGCGAGTCTTTATCCCGCACGACAGGCCGGGTCTGATTTGCGCACGTTGTGCCGCCGTGAGGAGTCTTCCTGGAGGGATTTCATCACTGTCACTCCGTTGGGGGGTCTTCGCCTGGATAGAATGTCTTGGCTGCGCAGGCCCTGCGTGCCTCGCGATTCGTCAGTCGCTCGCTGCGCCGCCTGCGCCATCCAATCCGCGGCAGCTTGCCCGTGTCGCCATGGTGACGCAGGGTGACCCATAGCAGACTGCCCTGGCATGTTGGGCTTGTGAGGGATACTGTAGGCTGACCACGCCGTTAAGAAGTTATGGCGGCTTGCGTTGCTCAGTGCCCTTTTAAGTGACCTGACTCTCAATAAAGTGAAATACTTCATCACTTGCCTTGTTTGATTGTGTGTGTGTTCACTTGGTCACTGCACATGTTTTGACCGCATTGACCTAGTTTAGATTAATGCGCAGTCATCCGTCTTGCATGCGCCTGCTGTGAAGTTGGCATACTGTCTTACTGAAAGGTAAACTGTTGTAAGGAAAGTAACTTTTCTGGAATAGTGATTTATAAGCTTTCTTTACACAGATATGCTTTTTTTTTTTTTAAAGGGCTCAACAATGACCGTTTGTGGAATCCGCTCCACTTTGAGAACTTGTACTTAACGTATCTGCGAGTCTCCTGTCCATATTTAAATAACACATCCGAGCCTTTAATCTGCAGGTTGGATTTAGCGAAAATCAATACTGCTCGAAGTAAAAAGCGGTAGGGCTGGCCTCTTCATTGAATTTTAATCATTGGAAGCCATAGTCATAATTTATCAAACAAAACAATTGAGATGGAACGATTGTGCAGCATTTCGTTTCGAAATGATGCTCCCATTTCCGCTCGTTATAAATCCAGCGCGCTGTTACCCACACCCTTTTTATTCATTTTTCAGTTAAATTATATTTGGAGTTCAATGGAACAAAAACTTGTATTTAAGTCCATAAAATGCAACACTCAACGAATAATCGTGTTTAATGACTGATTTCAGCATTGACCAAAATAATCGTGATTATCGTGTTTGCCATGATCGAGCAGCCCCATTTTCCTGTTCATGCTGATAATTCACTGGCTAGTGGTGCAGAATGGTAAGGCGTTTTGTCCCCATGGGGACACGAATGACCCGGAACCAGCAGAAACCGAAATGAATTACAATGCAAGGCACAGAAAGATGCCTTTGGTAAGTCTGCATTTCTGCATAGTCCGATGTTTTGTGGGGGAATTCAGGCAAAATGATACGCATCGAAAGTTTTAAGTTTCTTAATAACCAGACAGATTCAAAGGAAACCACTCTATACATGTTTATCTGAAAACTAGCCTGATTTCTGGGAAAGTTTACCTTCCAGAATCATTAAGAAGCACTTGCGTTCCTTCGTGTGCCTGCCTATAGGCAAATAGTTTACCTATCTCACTGTTGATTGCATGTTTTCCTGACTTTGTTCAGCTTCTGATAACTCCATTGTTTTTTGGATTGTGCTAACTTTCAGAACTCATCCCCCATTCAAGACTTGCACTAGAACAGTAGGTTAACGCATTATTAAAGTTATTAGTTTATTATATTAGGAAAAACGCATTAAATCAGTCGGTCTGCTTTGTTCAATGTCAAAAAGCTACAATGATTTAACAAATATGCGAATTTAAACTAGTCTGATCTGACTCGTATATTGTTTAGATGTTGGGGTACTGGCTGTGGTCACTAACCAATGTGTTAGTTTGTGCTCGTCTGAAAATGCTGCCCTGTACTGTTTCGGCTTGAGTCTCTGGCCTGGTCTCGTACTGGTCGGTCTGCCTTAGGAATGCGGAGCACTTTTGCTGTCAATGCAGGTAAAAGTGCTTAAGGTATGCTTGAGTCTCAGGTGTGGTGTGGCCCGTCCCATCTCGTCCCGCCCCGCCGGAGCTGCAGACTGAAACGCAGCAGCCGGCTTCACTTTCGGAAGAGCGTCGCTTTCTTGTACGGGCTCGTTTTCACGAGTTTCATCACCGAACGCCGATCGGGAACCGGGTGGATGTTGTGTCACGACCTTGCCAACCCCTTCCTTCTGCCCCTACAGAGCAATCGGGCCCAACCAAGGTGGTGAGAGCAGGCAATCCCCGTCCTCGGAGAGGAGCGAAGGTACGTACTCCTGGCTGTCCGGCAGACGCCAGAAAAACGGCCTTATTACGAGAGTGTGGGCATGTTTGTACGAGCTTGGTGGAATGTGGCCATCTTTGAGTAGATTATGCTCGCAACGCCATAATTGGAGTTTCCATGGCAGAGGTCAGGTTTGTTGTGTAGGGCGTTCATCAGTGTCTCTGTGCTCGCAGGTGGGAGACTTCGGCGACGCAAACAATTGGCCAACCCCGGGAGAGATTGCCACTAAGGACCAGCAGGTAGGTGGAGCCATGCTCCTCTCTGTCCCCGCGTTTTCTTACCAAGAGGTGTGGAGTACATCTGTAGTACCTACACTCTGGTTAGGAGAGTTAGACACGAGAGGGCGGGGTCAGCGAAAGGAGACATCCGATTGGTGGAAACTACCAGTAGGCCAAAACAATGATTAGATTAAAAATAACACTGGCACCAGACCCTGTTTTATACAGTGGCTTGTAGGATTGTTCTGGTTAAAGGCAGAGGTGGCAATTTCAGGTCCAGAAAGTAAAAATCCAGACCATGATTTATTTTCAACCAACCTGTTTAGCATAGTAGCAACCTGTTTAGCATAGCATAGTCAGAGTAATCAGCTGGTTGGTTGGAAGTAAATCATGGTCTGGATTTTTACTTTCTGGACCTGAAATTGCCACCTCTGGTTAAAGGTAGTAGCAGGGGTCATTAGAGGTCATATGGACATACCACTTGCATATATTAGAGGTGCTGCTTGAAAGTGCTTGGTGAGACCTCACAGCCGAGGTAAGATTTGAGTCTCTCTGGGGATGACACATTTGGAGGAAAGTATAGTTGCAGCCACTGGGGGGATATTAGGACAGAGGTACGGCTTAATCTCCCCCCGCGGGGGTCTGATGAGTATGGGAACAGCTTCTTGCTTACATAAGAGAGGGTCCAAAGGGTATTGGTGAGTGATATTTCAGAGCGATGTCTGGTCACCTTTTTTAGACAGGGCTGCCCGTGATGTGGGTCACGGCAGGGCTAGGAATAACTGCAGCAGGATCCCCTCGGAAAGGATGCCCTTTTAGGGATTCCCGCTCCTGGACCCCCATAGCTATTCTGGTGCAGAGGGTCGGACCATTTCCGGGTGTGGGGAGGGGGGTGCCGTTTGGCTGGCTTCACACTGGTGTTTCCCAAAGCCTGGCCTGCAAGTGCTTGGTTGCACCTACAGCCCTATATGCAGTATTTCTGATATTTCTTGGTGAGAAATTTGGGGAAGTGTTGGAAAGAAAAAAACCTCTGTAAAGTCTATCTATTTTTAAGTTTTTAGTCTATCATAAATTGATAAATCTTCTGGTTAATATTTAACATATGTGTAATATGGTTTAACATTTGTAACCCCTGCACATACAATATTTTAACCACAGTGGGATTCATGCATGCAAATCAAGGTAAAATGAGGAGTGGGGGGGGGGGGTCGTGCAGAATATGAGCCGTGTCCAGGCTGTATTACAAACCCATTCAGGAAAAGCCGCTGTAATTATTCAATTAAATTTATTTTTTATATAGTGCCTTTCGCAACATCATGGGTATGTGACCACAGGGCATGCAAGTTTTGCCTTCTCATGACAGACAGCCGTATGAGACGCGCGGCCCGTTGCTGCGCCTGCGTTCTGCAGGACATGCTATGCTATGCTGTGCCTGCGTTCTGCAAGACATGCTATGCGTCGTCTGATTTCTGTGTTCGTGTAGAACTAGCAAAAAGTGCCTCGTCACAATTCAGAAGATGTGCAGAGGATATCTCAGAAGTATGCTCGTGTCCCGTCTGTGGTGGATTCAGTCTGACGACTTCCTTGCTTACGACGGGTGTCAGTTCTCCCCGGTGGGGTCCAGTCAGTCCCACAGGGACCAGGCCATGGTAGGACTAGGCTTTTTCCCAGACCCAGCAGAACCATGAATACCTCCGTCTCAGCCTGCTGGTCTTGGTCGGGTCAACCACCCTAAAGCTGTGAAGTCCGTCATTGGTTCAGTGGCTTTTTATCAGCTTCTGTCCGCTTTGACAGACAGATGCCCCCTAGTGGTTGAAACTCTTTGTCCCAAACCCGGGATTAAAGCATGGAAATGTTCTCTTGCGAGATTCAAAGCGCGACAGCACGACAGTTTTGTTATACGAGTAAGTACGCATGATTGGGGCACTTGTCTTTTGATACAATTTGTTACTTATCCAAGTTCCGTTAAAAATTCTGAAATCTATTAGTCAAATAAAGATGCATCTCATAAACAAGCTTTTATGAATACATTTTAGTGTGGACCTGCGAAGCCCGAACTTAACATTACTGTGGATCAGTACTAGATACCGGCTTCAATGCTAATGCTGATAATTTTGTCGCATGTAAAAGCAGTGAACTGCTTGATCTTGCCGGCATTCGCCGGTTGGATTTGGCCACTGTTGACCGCGGCCCACTCGAGGCACTCCTGATTTATTGTATCTTTACATGCCTGTAAAGCATTAAACAAACCATTTAATTAAGCTCCAGAAGGTCCTGCTTAGCTGGCCCTGGGGTCCAGCTTTATAAAATAAGGGCAGTGCACTTCACACCCAGTTATCACATATTCCTACTTGCTGGGTCTTTAAAAAAAAAATACAGCTGTTAGGTGAAATGTTATTGGAGGACATTCCTGTTGACTGTAACAGTACACTACTGGGGAAGATCCGCAATTATGAAGTCACTCATTTATCCACAGAAGGGGACAAGGGAGCTTTTTTTTTTTGGTAAATTATTACTCATTAAGTTCCAGTTATCTCTGCAGTCCAGTTAATATTTAAGCTCGCCTTTTGGACATTTCTGAATATTTGTGCGTGTTCAGTGATCTGGTCTCTCGTCTCAAGGCACGAGGGCCGATGTGATACCCGACACTTGGTGCTGGGCCAGTTTGGGGTGCCTAAAACTGATCTGGGTTCAGCTAGTCCCAGCATGTGCTTCACGCCGCAGTGCTTAAAGACCCATAGCTAGACTTGATTAGTCAAAATCAGAATCGGTTCCAAATGCTGTTAATGCTTATGGACGTCTCTGCTGAGTCCCCTGTTCCCGTCTTAAGAGATTTGAAGACATCTTATTTGAAAGCATTTTCCCTAGTTGTGGCATTTTGATTTTCATTTCGTAATTGCGTTTTATATATTGTGGCCTTCAATGCCGGCTCGTGATGTCTGACACCTCAGGCACCCAAGAAAATGGTCGTCAAGAAGGAGTCGAAGGAGAAGCGAGAGAGTGAGGAGAGCAAGGAGAACCAGAAGGCAAAATCCGACGACTCCGGAGAAGAGAAGAACGGAGATGAGGACTCTCAGAAGAACGGGCAGAAGAAGAAAGGTAAGCACCCTCCTGGCTGGTGACCTCCTGCAGTCCAGAAACATCAGGCTAAACCTTTGCCTGGGACAAGTCCTCTGGGGGGCTCAAACTTTCCCCCGGTTTCTAGTCCTCTGGATGGGCTGAACCTTTTCTCTGGGTACTAGTCCTCTGGGGGGGGCTGAACCTTTCCCCCGGTTTCTAGTCCTCTGGATGGGGCTGAACCTTTTCTCCGGGTATTAGTCCTCTGGATGGGGCTGAACCTTTTTCCCTAGTTTCTAGTCCTCTGGAGGGGCTGAACTTTTTCTCCAGGTACTAATCCTCTGGATGGAGCTGAACCTTTTTTCCGGTTTCTAGTCCTCTGAATGGGCTGAACCTTTCCCCTGGTTTCTAGTCCTCTGGATGGGCTGAACCTTTTCTCTGGGTACTAGTCCTCTGGGGGGGCTGAACCTTTCCCCCGGTTTGTAGTCCTCTGGATGGGGCTGAACCTTTTCTTCGGGTACTAGTCCTTTGGATGGGGCTGAACCTTTTCTCCGGGTAGTAGTTGCTTTGTGCCCCCTCTGACTCTATTTGGTTGTATCCGGGGCAGGGGGAGTTTCCCTTTAGACACTTGGGGTTTGTGGAGATTGGTGTGGTCCTGCCTTTAGTGAGCAACAGCCAGACGACCCGCTGCTGTTTAGCAGTGGAGAGGACGCAGAATGGCCGTGACCGGGCCGAGATCAAGACTCCGAGCCACGCTCTCGCGGCGTACCTGTGCCCAGCGCCACGTCATTCCTAACTCTGGTCACCCCGTTTGCATTTGGAGGACTATGAGGCACCCTAGAGGCCGCTGCAGGGATAGCACCTCCGCGGTCTGAGTGTCAAATGCTGACGGACGGTCTCCCGTTCCAGGAAATAAGCACAAGTGGGTGCCGCTGATGATCGAGGTGAAGTCGGAGGGCCCCAGGGAGCGCTCGGCCTCTCGGAATAATACCCGGCAGAACGAGGTCCTCCGGGTGCCCCCCAGCGGCCGGAACGACCTGAAAGGTGAGTTGGGGGGGGGGGGGGCAGATCGAGTCCCGCCACCTCAGCCTGAGGGCTGTACTGCACATCTGTTTTTTTTTTTCTCTTTTCGAATGATCTATTGTATTTTTTTTCTTTTTATTAATATTCCCTTTACTATTTTTTAAATTATAGTTGTTTTATCAATTATAACACCTTTCCTATCACTGCGAGTTATCGGCTGACCGCGTACCTCGCATGTATAAAAATCCTTAAATTCGTGTTTCCGTCTCCCGGCAGACTGGAACAGCGGCCGGTACGAGCGGGAGTGGCGGGACGACCACGACGAGGTGTCCAGCGTGAAGAGCGAGGGCGCCCCCTTCCGGGGCGGCTACAGGGGCCGCGGCCGGGGCCGGGGGAGGGGCCGGGGTCGAGGCAGGGGCGCCGGTCGAGGTATGTGGCTGCTTTTTTTCCCATTCTCGCATTTTCTCTTTTAACAAAACTTGACCAAATGTGATCCCCGTCACTGTGTGGCTTCCCTTCATCAGCTGCTGTCCTTAAGCCCACAGTCCCTTGCTCGACCTGAAGGAAATGACCTCTGTGTGTGTGTGTGTGTGTGTGTCTCTCTCTCCCTCCTCTTGGTCTCTCTCTCTTCTGGATGAACCTGTCGACTGTCTGACATCCACAAGCCAAAATTTGCACCCCGGCTTGTTTACCGAAGCTGACCTATTTTGTGAAATCATAGTGCCGCAATCAGGGCTCCTGCGGGCCGTTGGCTTTTGGAGAAGAATCGCTGGTCTGGCCGCTTGTTGGCTGTTGTCTGTTTTACCCTGTGGGGTCCGCAGCCGCTTCCAGAGTGAACGCCGGCTGCCGTTTTAGACCCGGAGTGGAAGGCAGTCCAGCACGCGGTGTTGGGGGGTTCACACCCGGTGTGACTCTGTGACCCAGAGTCGTTGGTTTGCTTTGCCTGCAACAGTCATCCAAGGCAGAGTCGTCTCTGGACTCTGTCACAGAAATGTCATTGGGCATGGAGCCAGTTCTGAGTCTTGCATCACTGCTTTAAAGGATTTTATTTGACCTCGTTTTTTTTTTGGAAGGTGGAGACCGCAGACAGATGTCTGTGGGCAACTGTGGCAACGCTGAGAGATGGTTTCGGTGGGAGAGGTTCCTAAATGTTGTCAGGGACTCGCTGTCCCCACCCCGAAGGAGGTGGTGGCGTGAATCAGTCTATGCGGTCTGGGAAGCCATTGCAACATGCCTTGTTGGAGTCAGTCCCTATGGAAATGAGTGGGAGGAGCCCGGTCTGGTTGCCACAGGGACTCTGGAATCTAGAGCAAGGGGGCGGAAGCTTGTCACCCCTGACCCCAGATCAGGTGTCGGTTTTGCCTCAGAGCCATTCGCGCAGTTGTTACTTTTCCCGTGAAAACTTCTAATCAAGTGAGTGATGAGTCCATATTAGGCGGGATTCCTGTGTGGTTTCAGTCATGTCTGTGTCTTAGGTCTCTGTCCTGTTCATCCATAAAGTTCATGTATATGTTGCCCCGTGGTCCTGAGATCGTTATTTCACATCACCATGTGTCTGAATATGCCCCCCCCCTTCCTTTTTAGGACATTATGATTACCACTACAGCTACAAGGCCTATGATCCTAAGGACGGGGCATACGGTCACAAGTTTGGTACCGTCACCTACTACTACGACAACCTAAGCAGTAACGACTTGTATACCGTCGACCAGGAGCTGCTGAAGGACTACATCAAGCGCCAGATGTGAGCAGAACGTCTCCTTCCTCTGCGTTATACGTCTTGGAGGCAAAGTGCTCATCGAGGCTGCCTGTTTTCCTGGCATCGAGGGCAAAGATGTGTAGCCAGATTATCCATTGTGACCCGCTGCTGTTCTGGTTCTGCAGTGAGTACTACTTCAGCATCGACAACCTGGAACGGGACTTCTTCCTGCGCAGGAAGATGGACCAGGAGGGCTTCCTGCCCGTGGCCCTGATCGCCAGCTTCCACCGGGTCCAGGCCCTGTCCACCGACATCAATCTCATACTGGAGGTGAGGCTTCCAGGCTGGTGCTCATCGACTGTTCCTCCTTTGATCGGTCTATGATATTCAATTAAGGGGCTTTAAATGGTGTAACTCGGTGGGTTAGGACTGGGTTGGAAAAGCAGCGTCTGTTAAGATAAATGGAATTTAAATGTACTAAAACAAATTGGAAAAGGTAATTAATGCCACGCTAGAAACGAGATTTGATGCATTGGTGTAAGGAATTTCCTGGGTTATTGCAGCGGGGAAATTACGGACTGTTATATCTAGGGTGTTTGTTAAAGTGCCACGACTTCCAATAATCTCCTCCTGTCCGCTCACCCGAATGCGATTTCAGGCACTGAAGGATAGCAAGGAGGTGGAACTGATCGACCAGAAGATCCGCCGGAAGGTGGAGCCGGAGAAGTGGCCCCTGCCCGGCCTGGCTATGCCCGATCACTCGCAGACCGACTTCTCGCAGCTCGTTCACTGTCCCGAGTTTGTGCCCCGGCAGACTTCGGAGAAGCAGTCAGGTAACCGCGCCCCCCCTGAGCTGCTGCGAGAGGATGGCATCGGTCCGAAAACTGCCCCTGGTGCGGGGGGGGGGGCTGTGTAGATAACAAGCTTTAATGGATCCTTTTGGCCAGCGGCGTCACGACTTTCGGGACTTTGCTCATGTGACTAAACCGCAGCTCTGATTGGCTCGATCCGCAGAGTTGACACTTCCATTCAGCTGGGCGCAAATTTTTATTTGCCCTCAGTTGCTGCTTGGGAACAGCTCCTAGTTTCTAAAGTTGTCATGTGTTCTGATAGACGGCACTCTATATGCTTTGGCTGCGGAGTAGCTGTTCTAATGTAATGAATCCTTTGTCATTCAGAAGTTTTTTCGTTAACATGGTTTGGTACCCTGGTACCTCCAATCGACATGGTTTGACCTTTCAGATTACATCTGTTGTTCTCCTGGTTTTACTCTTGCCCTGCTGGCCAGTACAGTCGCGTTTACAGTACAGTATTTTTGGAAATATAAAATCACCATTGCGCAATTAAGATGCTGGCAGTTTCCCCGATTTCTGTTCTGATCCATGTGACTGACCCAGTGGGTTTATTTGGCCCATGTAGCCAAAGTAGCCGGAGCTTCTTCCACATCTGCGGCTTTCTAATGGACAGGGTCCGCGCCGGGGTCCCCGAGGTCCTCCACGCCCCTGCAGACCAAGGCAGAAGATGCCTCCAACCTTAAGACGATGCCCAAGGGGCTCTCCGCCAGCCTGCCGGACCTGGACTCCGAATCCTGGATCGAGGTGAAAAAGAGGCCCCGGCCGTCACCCTCCAGGGCAAAAGTAAGTTGGTGCTTCCGCTGCTTCACATGCCAGCCTTTACTGGCATTGCTCCAACCATTTGGCAAAGCACCTCCATCTATGCGCGCATTTCATTTGCCCCGGAATCCGATGTTCAGATTCCAAATCACATCCACTAAAAACTCGGATGCGTTTCATTTGCCGCATTTAAGATATTTGTCGGATTTAAGATACCTCATTTTAAATGGCCTTTGACCCTGTTCACTTACAATTAGCCCGAACTACCTTAAATCCGACTAATCATGAAATCCAATTCTAGGCCGGTTAATTGGTAGCCATTGTTGGCAATATCACTTGATAACACATTACGCAAGGTGCTTCACGTATAAGCACCGTAGCAACAGGTTCACAGATAAGTTGGACGGTATAGTGTGTGCGACCGATTTAATGAGGCACAAATGAGAAGTAGTGCTTAAACTGGGTAAAACTACAATTTTCCCTTCTGTTGATAAAAGGAGCAGCCATCTTGGATTCTGAACTCGGGATCCTCTGTGTTGTCCGAGATATTTCTCGGATCTCCAAGAAACAGGAGCGCGCATGTCGTCACTTCCAGCTTCGAAAACTTGGAATCCGACTCGGAATCCGAGTTCCCAGGGCAAATGGAATGCACGATATGCGTTCTTCACACCTCAAAGAGCTGTTGTTATTGGCCGGTCACCTTGACCCTGTCTTTGCTCGACCAATGACAGTCGTATGCCTCGTCACAGAAGACGGAGGAGGTCCGCTCGCCGGTGCAGCCCGGCCCTCCTACGCGGGAGGAACAGGACGAGCCTGAGGAGCTGGACTTCATGTTCGATGAGGAGATGGAACAGATCGACGGCCGGCGGAACACGTTCACCGACTGGTCGGACGAGGACTCGGACTGCGAAATCGACGACCGCGATGTCAACAAGATCCTAATTGTCACGCAGACTCCGCCATACCTGCGCAAGCACCCAGGGGGCGACCGCACGGGCCACCACACGTCCCGCTCCAAGCTGACCAGCGAGCTGGCCAAAGTCATCAATGACGGCCTCTACTACTACGAGCAGGACCTGTGGGATGACACGTACGAGCCCGAGTACGCCACCATAAAGGTGAGAGTGGCCAATACCCGTCTTCTCCAACCGCCTTTGGGTTGGGACTCTGCAGCGCCACCTATTGTGATTGTGTGGTAGCGGAAGGTTAGGTTCCAGAATTTTTTTGTTCATTACGTAATTGTTCGCTGAATCTTTTTAAAGTAACTTAAGCGATTCTCTCGCCGAGACCATTTTTAGAGTGTCACCCAACCCCCAAGGCCAGCTGAAATGTGGTCTCTTTGTTGAGGCTGTTTCTGGATCGGTCAGGACGTGTCGTCGGGGCTCCCATTGTGGGCTGCTCCTTTTGAGTCGCTCACGTGCCGCGCCCCACAGGCGTAGCTGTGCATTGTGGGTACTCGCTTGTTGTTTATAAATAGGCGGCTTTTGAGGCGTTGTGAGCTGGTTTATAAATACAGGGACTGTGGGCTGGTTCCACTGAATATGGATCTCCATGGATGTTGGGTAATCCTTCTTGCGATGGCTAAATTTCCCCCTTGTGGGATTTTAAATAAAATCATAATTACGCTGGTTATCGTTCCACGGGGTGATGCTTGTTTTTTTTTTTTTTTTTCCTAAGCCAAAGTTGCGGACTTTGGTCTGGCTTGAGTTTGATTTCTCCTCTTTTGTGTTTGTTATTCCTGACCTTCGCTGCTTTCCGATTTGTTTTTTTCCCCGTGTAGAATTCCACCTAATTTACAATCCTGGTGTGTGCGTCTACGGCCCTGTCAATGTGTGAAGCTGATGCATTTTTGCTCGCTTGCTCCCTCACAGCAAGAGGTAGAGAACTTCAAGAAGGTTCACCTCATCAGCCGAGAGCAGTTCGACTGCCTCACCCCCGAACCCCCCGTCGATCCCAATCAGGAAGTCCCACCCGGCCCCCCACGACCCCAGCAGAGTAAGCAGGCCTCACATTGTTTGAGTTTGAGTGACCGTTTTACCACATCGGGAACAGAGTATCCTGGTCTCTGCTGTTTATTGTTGCTTTTGGTGGGAACTGTTTTTTCTGATGGCCTCTTAAGCTGAAATGAAATCGAATGGAATGAAATTTAAATGAATTGGAAACAAAGCCCCCCTTAAAGTCGTCAGATGTGTGTTGTGGGCTGTTTCTTGTTTAAAATACGACGTACCTTGAGTTTCCTTGGCCACTAAGTGCATGTGATGCTCATTCCACCCGCAGTCCCAACAGACGCATTGGCCAACAAGTTGTTCGGCGCCCCTGAGCCGTCGGCAGTTGCCCGCTCCCTCCCCACCACCGTGCCCGACTCGCCCAACTACCGCAGTGCCCGAACCCCACGGACGCCCCGCACGCCGAGGCTGAAGGACCCTACGCAGACGCCCCGCTTCTACCCCGTGGTGAAGGAAGGCCGACCCGTCGACGCCAAGGTAAGAACGCTGTGTTTGCGATCGGAAGGTTGTGAGTTTGAATCCCAGCGTCAGCCGAGCGATTTCAGCATCGGGGCCTTGAGCAAGGCCCTTCATCCCTAATTGATCCAGGGATTATCTGACCCTACCTCCACAAAGACGGGCATCGTGTTGGATAAGTGTCTGCCACATAAAATGTAAGAACCCTCCCCCCCCTCCCGTCAGACCCCCCGCAAGAGGAAGACCCGGCATAGTTCGAACCCCCCCATGGAGTGCCATGTGGGCTGGGTGATGGACTCCCGCGAGCATCGTTCCCGCACTGCCTCCGTCAGGTGAGGGCGCCGTCGTGCTACGGTCACATGACACCCACCCGTTTCAGGACAACATGTGCGATGATGCAAAAATACACGTATCTTTGCCAGGATTAAAGAATATATCCTTGGGGTCTTTAAAGTGCGTTTTACGTTTGAGGTCTGAGGTATGACATCAGAAGGGCTAAAGAAAAAGTGATGAAGCCACTTGGATGTTTCCTTTTGCTTTGTTCACGATTGTAGCTCTAAAGGGATTCATACTGTATGTCGATTTGTAAATATGAAACGTTAATGCCGTCCCAGTCGCCATGAAATTTCCAGCCCGTCGCCTTTGAGTGAATCTTCTTGCACTCGGCCCAGTCTGTCTCCGCTCTGCGTTTTAAGCTCCGCTTCCCCTCCCCCCCACCACAGCTCCAACGCCAGCCCCTCGGAAGGCACCCCGGCCCTGGGCAACTTCGGCTGCACGCCTCAGTCCCTGCCCAAGTTCCAGCACCCTTCGCACGAGCTGCTCAAGGAGAACGGCTTCACGCAGCACGTCTACCACAAGTACCGCCGGCGCTGCCTAAACGGTGCGTGAGGAGGTCGGGGTCATGCTGATGTGGAGCATGTTACGCTGCCGGGAAATTCAACTTTGCATGTATGGAATTAGCAATGTAAAGATCTAGGACCTATGTCCATGCCCCCCGGGTTGTGGGGTCAAATCCCATGATGTGTATAATTGTTGTATTTATACTTGTTTATTGAGCAGACATTTTTTATTATTTTATTATACTTGTTTGATGTGAATCTGACAAGGCATGGTCAGACAATTCCTGAAGCAACTGGAGTTAAGGGCCCTGCTGTGAAGGGTGACATTACTCTGGCCTTGCAGGGATTTGAACTGGCAACCTTCAGGTCCCAGGCTCTCTGATCTTCCCTCGCTTGAATGTTGCTTCGTAAAAACGCATCTTCTAAATAAGTGTGATGTAATGTGCATCGCCCCTAAAGAAGCTGTGTGTGTGTAAATGCGCGTGACCCTCGTCTGTTCGGCTCCCGCACAGAGCGCAAGCGGCTGGGCATCGGACAGTCGCAGGAGATGAACACGCTCTTCCGCTTCTGGTCCTTCTTCCTGCGGGACCACTTCAACAGGAAGATGTACGAAGAGTTCAGGCAGCTTGCGGTGGAGGACGGAAAGGAGGGATACAGGTGCAACCCCCGCTCCCCATGCTCACGCGGCGCTCTTCATTGGTTAATGTGTAATATTGACACAACCATAACCAATCACAGGCTAGCAATCAGTCTGGCCCTGCAGGCAATGCTTACTTGGGGAAGTACAGCAACTGTACTAATTATTGTGTAGTATAGGTTACTGTTGACTAGTTTAACACTTTGTAACCGCTACCTTCTATGGTCCCCCACGAGTTTAATCTCCTGCACTGGGCTGTCGACACAGTGCAATTCTTACCCTTGTCTGCTGGGTCCGCTTAGGTACGGTCTGGAGTGCCTCTTCAGGTATTACAGCTACGGTCTTGAGAGGAAGTTCAGACCGGACATATTCAAAGACTTCCAGGAGGAGACCGTCAAGGACTACGAAGCTGGTGAGATGTGCCGTCTTGTGCACGTTGAACACACTTCCCGCAGCCTTTTGGTAGCTCCACTGAATTTCTTTCCCGTCTTTTCTCCCGCATCCCCGTTTCCTTTAGGCCAACTGTACGGGCTCGAAAAGTTCTGGGCCTTCCTGAAATATTCCAAAGCGAAAAGCTTGGAAATCGACCCAAAGCTACAAGAGTACCTGAGCAAGTTCAAACGCCTCGAGGACTTCAGAGTCGACGTGAGTATGATGGTCGCCTCTTAGCTTTAGGGTCTGACAGCAGCGCCCTGGCCCTAGAACCTGCAGCTCTTGGCTTTTGAGTTCTTCTGCTGACCACCTGGAAACTCAAGCTGGTGTGCTAGGAAGACGTTCCTAGTCTGCTGTGCTCCTTCAGGTCACCAGGACTTTGTGCCGTAACACTGTGTGTGATTTGCGTGTCAGCCTTGAATTTTGGTTGCAGCACCACTGACATCAAGGTTAATACCGTTGACGAAGGCCTATAAGTTTCGTAAACTTGACTTAAGTTATGAAAATAAACAGCTAAGTGCAAACTACGAAAAGCGTTTCGGAAACTAGCTTGTACAACAAATATGAAATACTTTACCATTTTTTAAAATACTGTTCAGCTAAAGTAATGCTTTCTTTAATTACTGTTTAACTGTTTATCACTAATGAAACCACACTGAAAACAAACTTAAAAGTATATTTCAAATGAAAATTGAAAATATTATAGAATTAAAAAAAGAACTGTAATAGAGCGACTACACACCGGTGGCCAGTATTGCAAAGCCAGATTTTTTGCTTAGCCCAGATAATTTGTCGGATACAAGGTACCCCAGTTGAAATGGACTTTCTCCATCCGCTTACGTTTTAGCCCGGGCTACCTTAAATCCGATAAGTCGCCCCGACTAAGAAATTCTGCTTGGCGGTACTGGTCCCAGTGCCTCTGTTTTCTGCCTCCATGCGCCTCCATGTTTCTGACTCTCGGTCGCTTCGTCTATTCTAGCCCCCAATGGAGGAAGGCGGGAGGAAGAGGCACGCATCGAGTAGAGAATCCCTGGGCCGACACCGGCACTCCTCGCAGTCCGGCGGCCAGTCCGGCGCAAGCCCCGCCCAGCCCCAGCAGGGGGCGCCGAGCGACGATGCCAAACCCCCGAGCCAGCGCACCGCGCCGTCGGACGCCAAGTCACCGAAGTAGCCTTGGCGGGGACCGTAGCTGTTTAACTTAATGCCGTTATACGCCACCACCACCACAACCCCGACGTTTTTGTTTCTCGCCACAAGGAGGTCTGGAAATTGACATGAGCGCGACGGAGAAGATTTTAATGAGTGGCCTGTGACTTCGGGACCGCGGCCGTGTTTTACACGTGGTCCTTTTTCCCCCTTTTTTTTTTTTTTTTTTTTTGGTTTTAATCAAAATTAGACCGGAGGGACTGCTAGGAGAGAGCTTTTAGCCGTTTTCAGTTAAAAAGGAAAAAACGTTTTATTCACCCACATTTTGATGGCCGTGGATTTGAGCGGCAAACGTCTTGTGGGATTCTTCTTTTCTCTTTTTAATTTCTATTTAATTTTACCTTCAACTTCTCCAACTGACACCGTAACTCTGGCTCAGATGTCATGTTAATTCCTTACTGCGCATTTGGAATTTGATTATTTACCTTGTTTTTGTTTTTTGTTTTTATCGGTGGAGCAGTATTCTGGAGACTTGTGCTTTTGACCGTTAATTACTTGACTGGGTTTGAGGGCTGGAAAAATATGAGGAAAAACAGAACTTAAAAAGAAATAAAATACCAAAAGTTGGGGAGACGGGGAAAAAAAAAAAAAGAAACGGACATTGTGCAGATCCCTTGTGATGCGCTGGACCTCTTACAGTTGCCTTATTTTATTGGGGTTCCCCCCCCACGTTGCTTGTGCCCCACCTTCCCTCACGCTAGTCGATTGTACGTCATCTTGACTGCGTTATTCTAACGCATCATGGCCGCACGGCGCCCCCCCCCCCCCGTCCTGCTAGCCAGAACTTTTTACCTTTCGGTGGTCTTCCACGTGTCTTCTGGTCTGTTACAGCTGCCCCCCCCCACTACGTATCGTGTTTGCAGTTTGTGGCTAAATTTGTGCTCAAGCTTCACCCGGGGGGAGGGCTAATCAGCTTCCTGCAGCCCGCACTGCCCCGGCCCCCACCCCCCCCAACTCAACCTCGCCTC
>JAABNY020000064.1:1198979-1217361 GCA_015164015.2 Brevimyrus niger | reverse complement strand
CACCTTCTGGGGAATTCACCAACCCCCCCTGATCCGCGTGTTTTAAAATTGCCTCCACATCCGGCCAACGACCAGGAGCTTCCCTCCCCCCCCCCCCTCCCCATTTTGGGGTCCTGCTTTGAGACCTCATCCTGGTACACAGCCCCTTCATCATCGCAGTCCCCAATCTGCATGGACGGAGCCCAGTTTCCCCCTTCACGCCTCCATCATCCGTCATGGATCCTCATCAGGGTTTTAAAGTTAATCGCATCGAATTGAATCGCTGTAAATGTGAATTTACAGCAACGAACCAAGATTACGGCTCCTGGATGCTTTTTGACCCTATATACATTTGCCTTACATGTGTAAATGCTTTTTTTTTTTTTTAATGGTCTCATAATCTTTAAGTGATTTTAAGTTTAATTTGCTGTGTTCTAGTCTGCCAGGGAGATGGATATATCAGTGCTGAGTTTGTGTTAGCTATAATACCTCTGAACTTTCGCACATGGGGACGCAGTTTGCATAAAGGGAGCTGGACTTTTAAGGAACAATTTCATGCAATTGGAATTGGAAATGGGGAAAAGTCTAGAAAGCAGGTTTCTTTTTTAAAAAAAAAAAAATTCTTTCTGTTTACAAACTGCATGCCACAGTGAAACAATGGGATTGATGAAGACCTTCGATGGCAGGCATCTACGTGGCTCTGACTGTGGTCCGGCTCTGGTTCCGTGGGAGTCCATAAATGGACCCTGGACACTTTCAGAGGGTCCAGATGCTCACAGGCTCCCTCTGCTGGTGACTGAAGTGATCTTCAAAGTTATTTGAGCATACATTTCTGTCTGAAGTTCTAGATTGTCTCCATTTGTTTCTTTTATTGTCATGACATCTTTCAGGTTATGTAAGGAATCCTTACCTCACCCCCCCCCCCCCTGAATTTTCTTAAAGGATGAAGGTAGCTGTAGTTCTCAGAATTGATGCATCAGTCGACGATCCATAACTATTTTGAACCCTAAACTCTTCAGATAAGGGGGTGAGGCACATGAACTCTGTGGCCAGCAGGGGGTGCCCTTGCTCACGGATGGCTGCACGTTGCCCCAGTGAGTCTCTATGTCATTCGATGACCTATATCTCTGGGATTAAGTGCCCTACGTTTCATAGGTCTGCTTTGTGGCATCGTGGTGAAGCCCCACCCGCCAGGGGCAGCTGGCATTCTGGTTTGAGGTGTGCCACATTTTTATTATTGTGGTGTTTTTTTTTTGTTTTTTTTTTCCTGCAGTGGGGGTGCTGTTGCCTCGGGTGAAAGCCAGGGTTTGGAGGTACATGGCTATGATGTAGAGGGACAGAAAAGGACAAAAAATTCCATTAAGCCATATAAATTAAATAGCTGTATATGATCCATTATGTTAATAGTTCATAACATTACAAAATCCTTGACTTATCACAGATTAAAAAAAGGTAACTAAAAAGAAACAAAAAAATATATAAAATGAAAAAATGTAAAATACTTGAATGAGGTCTTGTATTATATCATTGAATATTCATAATATCTGCTTTGTAGGCTGATGTGATTTGCTATTAGTGTCATTTGTAATTTGTAGTAATTATGCTTTTCCTTAATAAATAAAAAAAAAAACAACAAAATGGACAAAAAAAACCTTAAACACCAAAAATCAGGTTGTTGTGTCTTTGTTTGTGTGGGACGGTCAGTGCTTAGAACTGACTTCATCATGTCAAGTTTGTGCCTCTTGGTGGGGAAAAGTGACCTCTGCTGACCGGAGTGAGGTACTGCACCTTTAAATATGGTTTGTATAACTTCCTATCATTCCTTTTAATTATACTCAAGCTGCATTTTCCCATGGTACTGTAGAATCCTTTATTAGATTGAAACATTGCAGAAGAACAGTGTACCACAAAAAAACATAGCTACATTAGTTTGTATGACAGTGCAAGCGGTGGAATGTCAAGTGTGTGCTGTCGAAATACTTATTTTGCAAACCAATGTACATAGATTAACATGATTCTAAATATCTGATCACTCATCTATAAAAAGAAAATACCACATGATTGCATGGGAATCATTAAAAACAAACAGCAAGGGATTTTAAAATATATTGTACTTTATATTGTAGTATTTAAATTAAAATATGTATATATTTATGGTATGTCCAGGGACCACTTCTTTGTAATAAAAGGTTTTAAGGTTTGGACAATACTAAAAAGTGCTACAAAAACAATTACGGCTATTTTTCCTGGAGCACAAACAACAGTAAAGTTGTTTGTTGAACTGAAGCCGAAACAAATTAAGAGTTCTGTTCATAAGTGCTGGTCCTCCCCATTCGGGTCATCTGGTAGATTTGTGGGTGGCGCCTTCCTCTCTGCCTGAGTGTCAGGCCAGGGGTCAAAGGGCAAAGGTCACTCTTTCTTTTTGGGTCCGTCGGGAATGCTCTCCGTCAGAGGGGTCAGGCCCAGCAGCAGCACGTGCCGGTCGTAGGCCTTCGTCTGCCGGAAGGCCGAGTCGGTGCCGTGCAGACGGTCAAGAACGCCAAGTACGCCGTAGCACTGGTTGAACCTTCGGGGGAACAGGAGGCGGAGCCGCGCTGTCAGCACCACCTAGGTATGGCCGACAGCCTGCCGCTATCTAGTCTGAACCGGTTGCCGTGTTCTGGGCTCGGAAGCCGATTCAAAAACGCTGATCCAGTCCATATTGGCCATTGCTGCCGAGCTACGTGACGGCATTAGCATGTTGTTAAGCTCTCAACTGCACCTTACATATCATCCCTGCCCAAAAAGATAATTTTTTTTGTTGCCAGTCAGTCTGCCTGGGTGACCCTTTCATGGAGCACCCAATGAGAGCTTAAATATTAAATATTTATTAAATATCTTTGTGCTTAAATCTTTGAAATTTCTTAATTATCTTAACTTGGGGGAGGTGCCACAAAGCAGGGTTTACTTATGATTTAAGACATGATTGTCCAATAAGAGTTTAGGTAAGGAGCATTCCTATTGGCAATGATGGCCAAATGAAACTTCATGAACCAATTGCTGTATTTTCTGGCACCACTAGATGGTGCTTTCTTTTTTTTAAAAAAAAAAAAAGGGGCTCAATTCATGCCCCAAAGCAAACCAAGAGTGCCATCTAGTGGGGCCAAAAAATACAGAAAATGGTTTATAAAGCTTCATTTGGCCATCACTACCTATCGGACGATCATGACTTCTAGTTTAAGTTAAACCAGCTAACTGAGAAATCCTGCTTTGTGGAGCACCGTCCTGGTTTAAACAGGTTGTTGATACACAGCTCAACGACTCAGTGTTTTTCTATCGTTTACTGTAGCTATGATGGAGCTCCTTCAGTCATAAGAACTGCTCACCACTGTAACCACGGGACTTACTTGAGATGATGGAAGTCGTGGAACTCGGGAGATGGCAGGAAGGGAAGGTGGTACCCGCAGTGAGAGATGGTGGTGACAAGCAGCGCGACGGTGAACCACAGGGACGTGGTGGTCAGGTGGGAGCCGAGGAAAATCGGGCCAATCAGGGCAGGCAGCATGTTGGACACCTGGGGACCAATCAGAGCGGGAATGACGCTGGAGGAGAGCTGGAGGCCAATCGGATGTCTTTCGTATTGGCGTGGTCTCTCAATGGCGTGTATGGGACTCGACGTCAGACGGGTCCCCAGCTCACCACATGCTCCACTGGATGGGCATAGAGGGACACCACCCCGATGGGTGCGGTCCACTCGTGATGGATCTTGTGGATGTGCTTGTAAAAGGTTGGGTGATGGAAGAGTCTGAAGAAGCAAAAATGCACTTTTTATGAGAAGAACCGTCCAAGGTTGGATAACTCTGAGGCGAAGACTCATTAACATTTAGAAGGAAGTGCTACAACGGTGATTCACTGGCCAATCAGGGGGCGCTTTCTGTGAATATTAATAAGCCTCTCCCTGCCATGTACTTCGGTCAGGTTAAGCTAACTTTATGTATATTATTGAGAATTCCTCTGCCATCCTATTCACTATTACTGCCAAGCAGGTAATGCTGCCTTTGTGAATATTAATGAGCTATTCCACTGACCAGCCACTCAGGTAAAGCTTGCTTAATGACTATTAATTTTTCATCCCCTGCCATCCTACTGACCGGCCAATCAGGCAGCACATCCTTTATGAATGTTAATGAGCCTTCCCCTGCTATCCTTCTATGGGCGTTTATGAGAAGGGGCCCTTGCCTGTGTGAGTAGTAGAAGAGGATCTCCTCGAGGAGGCCGCAGACAGCCAGCTCCAGCATAACCCAGTGGAACGTGGGCAGCTCCAGGCTACAGGGGGTCCCTCGCCACTGCATCAGGGCGTAGGTGACCAGCACCATGGGCACGGACAGGAACAGCTGGTTCCTCAACACCTTCCCGACGGCCTGGCGTAGCCTCACTGGGTCAACCTGCAGGCGAGCATCCACAAAGCCCGCGGATGGGTGAGGCGCCCCAAATCAACCACGCGGCGTAAATACTGTCATACGCAGAGGTGGAGATTTCAGGTCGCGAAAGTACAAATCCACACCGCGATTTAGTTTCAACCAAGAAGTTGAGCATAAAGGGTCACGGTCACAGAGTATTCCACTGGTTGGTCGAAACAAAATCCTGGCCTGGATTTGTACTTTCTGGGCCTGGAATGTCCACCTCCAGTAAAACGTCATCATGGGACCATGCGCTGATGATGGGGCATGTAAAAAAAAAAATCAGAGATGACTCCATTCTCAAGCGTACACTATTTCCGAATTCAGTGTTGGCCTGGCTGCAGTCTTGTCCCAGGTGACCTTTGCTCCTGGGGGGGGTGGTGGTGGTGATAAGGCCACTACTAGACTTCAACCTCTCACCCCCATCAGGAGCTTCCACAGGTCAGATAACACTTTTCCATGAAAATTCACAAGTGGTAAACGAGCCGATGACAGAAAGACAGTCCAACTAAACATCCGATTTCCTTTCTCGCTTTCAGCCCATCTTTAGGCTGTAGGAAACAGCACAGGGGAGATAGTGGGGGTGACACCACTGAATAATTAAAATACAAAGATTGATTTACATGGAGGGAGGATGAAGGAAGCTAAATTAAATATTGGGGGGGTACACATCCCCTTGGTCCTATACCACTGACTATATACCCTTCTCTGTCTCCTATAGGCAAAACCAAATATATTTGAGGATTCAAGATCTTTATTTGTCACATGCGTAATTATATAGTATAACACACAGTAAAATGCAAACCTGAGCCGCTCCTTGACTATGCGATAAACCTTATAACAAGAGTAATTTATATAACACCATTCATACACATGGGTGATTAAATGTGCTTCACAGAAGGTAAAAACAACAGTGAAAATTAAAACTCTAGGGCCTTTTCCCTTGAGTGCGGGGAGGCAGTTGTACCAGTGAACCGTGCTTTAGCGGCGCACGCGGATGCACACCGATTTATGGTAACTGAAGTGCCCCTCTGCTCATTTAACTTCACACTCGTGAGCAGATACTGCTTATGAGGCAGAATTCCTGCAGCGAATAAGCCGGCCAACCATCCGCACTATCTCCTCAACTGGTCGTAGGCCAATGAAAGATTTATCGGGCTAATGTCAGCCGCTATCTAATCAACGCCGTGGAGGGATACAGTTTGAACTGTAGTGCCCTTTATATATGGTACTCCAGTAACCTTTGCAATGGTCTTCCGGATGGGCTGACGGACGGCGGCCGGACCTGACCCTACCGGATTGTTCTTGTCCTGCTGGATCCTGTAGCGGGTGATGAAGCCGGGCTTCCCTGTGGCGTCGGCGATGAGGAACAGGGCGTTGAGCAGCCAGAAGGACACAGTGGGCACCAACATGGTCCCTGAGCAGCAGTGGCACAAGGCGACATCAGGCTAACAGCTACATCACTCCCTCCACATCTGTCATAAAACAGCTACCGCTAAATACATTATCCCCCGTTCTGCAGTTAATTTTACCTGGAGACACTTTCTGAGCCCACTCAGTCTCACCCACCCATACAGACTTTGTCGGTCAATCCTCGAGGTGACACAGGCAGGCATTTAGCGTGCCAGTCAATTTCACTATGTCGCAGGCAGGGGGCGCCAGCGGTGAAGCATGGGCCTCGACCTGTACTGCATACAGACTGGATTTCATCTTAGCTGGTAGCTTCCTTGCAGTGTTGGGTGCAGCAGTGACACACTCCCAGAGGTAGGCGAGCTGCAGACTTTCGACGACGAGTCTGGTTTTCTAATTTCTACGTCTGACACTTCCTCCTGTGCAGGACACGCACGTGCACGCTTGCCCGGGATGTCGGATGTTCAGCATCGGCCGTTCGTAACTTGAAATGTTCGTGAGTCGTCATTCAACATCATTTTAAGGGTTTACTTAAGTAGAAAGACCCGGGATGCTGGGAGTACGCGCGCTACACTGCTGCGCGGCGGGAGTAGCGGCCAGAAGTCATGCTGGGCGGAATTGGAGCGCAGAAATTTGACGTTGTGGAAAGTAGAGGAGCATCTGTATATGTATACCATAACACAAAAATATAAGGTAAATTGAAACTTCTTGAGTTTCTTACCTTTTCTTTCTCCCATCCAATGGGATAACTGTGTTGAAGATTGAGGGAGTACCCATTTTGTGATTAATTGGGGGGGGGGGTTAGTATTGGCTAGTTTCGATTATTAGGCCCCATCCCATCCATAATTTACACCCATGCTCTTGTTTTATATATTCATACACCACATCTCTCCTGGGTCTGTAAATCTGTCTTATGGTGTCAGCTGGGCTCCACTCACCCACAAAGAACAAGGCCCACTCCCTTCCACCGAACAGCGCGTGAACTTTAGTCCACTGCATCTGCCAAAAGTCTCCAGATGCCCCCCAGAACCTCTGCAGATGCCTTGCATGTAAGACGGAGAAGTGAATTAGCCATTTTCACATCAACTCTGCTGATACTTCTACATACAAGCCCCCATGGTGACGTGTAACACTAAATCCCCACAAAAACAGAAAAATCGCTCTCCGGGAATTGATCACACAGGAATGGGAAAAGCCTTGCACGTTCGGGCCTAAGTTCACATCCCGCCCACTGGCTCCCTCCGTACCATGTGATGGAGTTCCGGAACGCAGCCAGGAAGAAGAGGCTGGATCCGATGACGAAGGCAGCCTTCCTCACAGAGTCCCAGAGCCCCGTGGAATGTTCCTGAAGGCCAGCACATGGATATTAGTGGGCCTGCCATATCTCCTACACGACCGCAACTGCCGAGTCCACGTAAATGGCTGTGGGAGCAGGACCTGCGTCCAACAAGACTTAAAAACCAGTAGCATCCTACCAGTGACAGGCAAATTAAGTTAACTGACCAACAAAAGTACATATTCCATAAGTACCGCTGTGTGCTTGGACTGTTTTTAAACAGTGTCGTACAGTAACATGCAGGGAGAAACAGCATGATAAAATTTAGAAGTGAGACCCCAACCCAGACAATACAATTAAATTCAAATTTTTTGGGGCCCCTAATCCTCCAAGGGGCCCTTGGAATCGCCCGGAGCTCAAAGCTGACCATCTAACTAGTCATGTAGCTGATCATCACTACTCCGCTATTACTACTGATCTTTCACGCTGTCTAACCAGTCACATGACCAATAGGTTCCCCCCCCCCAAAAAAGATATTTTTATTTTCATCTTCGGGTATGTAGGAATTGATTGTCACGTGTCCCATCTTGCTCTGCTCTGGGTAACAAACCTACCGTGGAGAGTGAAGCTTGGAGTTTCTACCCCCCCCAGGCCATTAAAATCGGTAAAACCGGCAATTAAATTAAACTATAGACGCAACTTCTTCCGTTAACATTATTATTGTTATCCTTCTTGTTTGTTGCACAGTCTGGGGTAGTTTCACTGCTGGTATACCACTGCATGCATGTACAGACGCTCCTCTACTTACGAACAAGATGCGTTCCAAACGGTCGTTTGCAACTTGAAATGTTTGTGAGTCTTCATTCAACATCATTTTAATGGTTTACGCAATTAATAAGAACTAGGATGCTGGGAGTGTGCACGCTACGTGAGTAGCGGCCAGAAGTCGTATTAGGCGGAATTTGCTCGCAGAAAAATAATGTCAGGGACAAGAAACGGGCCCAATGAACATAATTTGGACTCGCAGGACTTATTTCATACGTTCATATGTCTGAAAGTTCGTAAGGAGAGGAGCGTCTGCATGTGATGAATCAAAATCTCAAATCTTGAATCCAGAGCACAGGGCCAGCTATTTATCAGGCGAGTCCCGAGCAAATTTTGGGGGTAAAGGCCTTGCTTGAGGGCGGAACAGTCATATGATCGTTCTGCCAGCCGCAGTATTTGGACAGGCACAGGCCCAAAAGGTACTGACACATCCTGACCAGGAGAAGGCTGTCTTTAGGTGTCGCAAAGCTCCTGCAGATACATGCATGATCACACTGCTCATCCCTGGTATTTCTTCCCCCCCCCCGTTGAAGCACGGGTGAGTTGCCAGTTTTTCACAGATTTATGTTGCATCTAGTAGAGAGAAAAAAAAAATACCGCCGCACAAGTCTGACCCGAAACCCGAGGCTACCAAGTGAGCACACTAAATGCCCTGACCGCAGCAGCAAGCGCTATCGTGGTGACAAGCGTGTCCGGTGTCGATTCCCACAATGCCCGACGCCACACTCCAGCACGGTTCTTGTTGTTGTTTTGAGATATATGAGTGTTGTTCTGGGACATATGAGCTGTTGTGCGCAATACATAAACAAAACACGAGGCCTTACCGCTCTGCGGGTCCTCTGGCCATCCAAGGAAACAGCCATGTTTTGTGTCTTTGTCTCTGTGAGAAAATTACAAAATCAATCCCCTCACACCAGCGTTTCTGAACTAGAATCCTGGCACAATTCAGTTCTTGCAAGCCGACAGTCTAGCTGACCAGGTAGGTTACTACTCTAACTAGACTAATGTAGACGTCCCTTTCAGCGACAAGGGTGTCTGCACTATGAATACAAAGAGAGCTTAACCAACTTTATATGAAGGGTCAAATTCCCGCACGGATTTTAATTGGTGCCGGATTTAGCTCTGAAAACATGACGTAACCCTCTATCTGAGAATCGCATCAGAAAGGCAATTAGGAGCAGAGGTTGAGCAGGAACAGTGTCCCTATTAGCTCGTGCCAGGAGATGAACAGCTCGCACGCTTCACCTGAAGGATTTCCTTGGCTATTTCCAGATGTGAAACAAATACGCATCATATTCCCTAAAATAACTTGGATCTCTTAACAAAACTATCAAAGTTACATCTGTGCATATATAAAGAACCCCAAGTAGCACAAATTAGATAAATAATAATAGTTGAATACTATTTTCTTATTAAACATTATTATTATTAAATATGAAACAGTACGTGTAATTGTGATCATGACTAATGGATGAAGTTCAATGAATAATTAATGATTAATGTAAGAACAAACATAACGGCAGCGTTCAGTGTCTGATATTTTGATTGTTTCCTAGAATGAGGTCAGCTGGAGTCTTTTAGTTTGACTGGAAACCAGCAAATAAGAAAGCGAAAATATTTCTACGATTATTCGCAAATGCACCTTTGTGCATCGGTTTGATTTCCTTTAAAATACGATATTTCGTCGTTGTTGTTATTGTTATGTTTTATTCAGCGCGACTGTCATAGCTGTGCAGTATCAGTTGATATAGCTGAATATGTACTGAAGCTGGTCAGGTTACATAGGGTATAAGGGTTCAACCGAAGTACGTGATAAGTTTTCTTGTTCACGGGTTACCTAGTGGAGTGCTTTAGGTCCCACTTTCCGGGACCACTGTAATTTGATGTACCTGTAATGAATTAAGCACGACTGAGCTGTACAATGAACGCCGGTGTGTAACGTTATTTTTAAGTCCAGATCCCATCAATAATAAGCTTCAAACACACACGGGCTTTCCTCTGGATCAGTGGAGAAGAGCAGCCCCGAATAATATGCTAACATTTTCATCTTTTTGAGATTATTTATTCATGCTTTATTCTGTTTAGGGCAATAATGAAGGTTATCATAGTCCGCTATGACAGTTTAACCGGAGAAGAAACGAACCATCAGTTACTAAAGCCGTCAGTATTTTCTTGCGTGGACCGTGTACTCCGTAGCTCCTTTTTAAAGATGCACTTTTTAGGAAATTTACATAGAAGAAAAGTGCATCATACCCAGCAAGAAACTGCATGGCAACACTCGCTTAATTAAAATTCGAATTAAATAATAACCATAGCGGACTTCTATCGCAGTTGCAGGATGACATCACCAATTATGTTCCCTGAAACTAATCACCGATGTATCCTCACATTAACCATTTCGTTTATTTGTCCACACATATGTCGCCTGCATTACTGTCACCGTGCATAGCGTTTAAAACCTGCAACATACTTGCAGTCGTGCGTACGGGTATACACCCCATAATACAGCGGCACAAAGAGTGTACGTGTTTTCATTGCGTTTAGCGTTTGTATGTACATGTCCAATGTTTGCATTTGACCCAGTGAAAACATCCTTATCGTTAACTTTGACCTGCTTCTCATACACAAAACTTTAATTATTAACACTGAGATATGGTGTATAGATTAGTGATAAAAGAAGAACGCGAAGGAATGTTCTTACCGTCCTCTGGCGATCAGCCCCTAACACTTGGTTGGAACTGTTGGTCTAATTACATGAAATTATGAATACCGGATAGTTGGACATCGGACACGCCGCCTTCTGCTTTCCATTTGTTGTGCAACAGTCAGCTGACAACAGAGCAAACTCCCTTTGTTCTCTCCGAAAAGGCCCTTTCACCGCAAAATGAGAATCGATCTAAAAGTAAAGAAAACAAAGAGAATAGTCGTGTCTTTTTCAATTGAATTTTAACTTCTTCAACCGTATTCACGAAATATTTTTCTGCCCTTGAGAGAGAGGCGCCCGTAACAAAACCACGAGTTACGTAAGTGCTGCGCGCTTGGAATTGTACAACGTATAGGAAAAAGGAAACCGGGAGAATTAACAGCACTTATCCACGCATCTAACATTGCCGATAATTTTATGTTTAGTCACCAATTCTGGTCACCATTCTTGTAATTGGTACTGTTCATTTAACAGTATCACATGTGAGAAATATATGAAAAGTATAGGGAAAACTGTTGAATATATAAGGATACATAGTCTTCTTACTAATCACTGATAATTCAAATAATGATTAGAAACAAGAGGAATATGGTTAATCAGTTTTGCATTAAGACTTACGTTTTTTTACCTTCTAAGTTCCGCATGTAACATGTAAACAAGCTGCTCCAAGAATAAAGGGAGCAACAGTGTCCTCTAGTGTTATAACATTGCCACTACAAGGCATTTCAAAGCATATTAGCGAGTTCAAACTAGGATACTTCGCGCTAACGCACAATGTCGTTTGGAATATGTATAGGGGGACGGGGGGAAAGTGCACCACCCACTATCACAGTCAACCTCTCTCCTGTGCCATTGCATGTGTACATGAAAGTATATAGGTACTATACGATCCGCATCCTAACAACTAAATATCCTTGGCATTTTATGTAGCCTAGCTTTACATTTTTAATTTAGCACGTATGCCTGCCTGTCCGTTTATCTTCCCGTCTGCTCATCTAGAAAGGGGTGGCGTGGAGACAAGAGCAGGGTTATTCAAATCTGGACCTCGATTCCAAATCCAGGTCTTATTTTCAGTTCTCCGTGCAGGTAATTAGTACAATAATTACTGATTCTGATTGGTCAGAGGCTTCTCACCTGACTGACAGGTAAAGGAAGGCTGGAAAACCAGCAGTGCCCGGACCTCGACGTCCCCGATTTGAATAACCCTGGACTAGATCCTGCCTCAGGAAACATATATAGGATACAAGGCAGTAAATATCCTGGATTGGATACCTGTCTATTACAAACACGCACAAAGTGTTTTCAGTATATGCTAGTAATTTATATACGGATATGCGTATCTGCATATATAGGTCTATACTGCCTACCAGCAGAGCACGAGCAGCACGATAATTTGGAGGAATACTCGCTGAAATGTTTCGGTAATCTTAAACTTGACTTTCCTTATCAAGGTTCGTGTTTTAAATTAAAATTTCGCCTTATTCAACCTCAAACTTATTGGTTCGGAGTTATTTATTTTGTGCAAATTGTCTTACATTATATCAAACCAGTTTACAAATATGAAATATCTGCGCTACACACGGGAAAATATGTAAGTTACGCTCAACTTCTGCTTTATTAAAATGCATTGTTGGCACGAAAGGTGTCTAAACAGGTGGTTATGCATGCAAAAACGTTACAGATGTCTATATTATTAGTCCATATTATAGGTCTAAATTATTTACCTACTACTTGCTAATTCATTTACGAATCCGGTAGATAGGTTTGCACAACGTATTACTTTTTTAAAACGATAAAGTCAAAATTGCGACAATTTCACGAGCCCTACCTTGAGCGCACGCGTATTAAACATTATAGGAAATGTAATTGAATGTAGGAAACGGCACTTTATTGTGAGGACACATACTAATCGGTGGTCGCCTGAAAAAAACAGGCGCCGCGGATGGTGAATTTCTGACATGCATGGCCAGCGGGATGTGATGGGCATGCTAAAAAAAACAAAATAGCTTTTGCATTTCTGTGCCCGTACGCGTCCCCGCACAGCCACATTCTCCGCGCGGCTAGCGCACGGCTCGCTGACTGCACTCGCTGTGGATTGTGGGAGCCGGAGACGCTGCCCAGGCTCGCTATATTGGAGCTGACAGAAGACAGTAGACATATTGCCGTGCTCTGTCCTGTAAGTAATTGACGGCGTTTGACACTCATTTACACGCGTTAGGCGCAGGGGGAGAGCGGCTCCGCTGGAGCGCGTCGCCCAGCATCGCGGCTTTCACGCCTCCTGCACCCATTTCCTTAATATTTGCAGGCGGAGGCCGTATGGATTCTAAAATGTATATATCCGGCTAGGCTAACTAGCTTCATGACGTTATGATAGCAACACCGCTGCATAAAACAAAAAAAGAAAACGCATAATCAAGAGAGATGATTACTGCCATCGGCAAAAATACCACGCTTATAAATTAAATAAAGCATGCATGTGTTGCTTTTTACAACACTGTCGCGCATCGGTTATCTTTAACGTTGTGTTTTTCTTAACACAGCGTAATAATCAGTGTACGGCACCAGAATAACTTAAATGGTATATTTTATTTGGGGAAGAGATACGTTTACTGGTCTGAAGGCAAAGGCAGTCGGACCGGAGCTGTTTTCCGCCGCCAAGGATACATTTTAATGTTTAAAGTAATAATGTCTAAGCCGGGCGATCAGACCTGTGTTTGAAATCTGTCGCGACAGCCGGGTTTATTGTTATTAAATGCGAGTTTTTTTAAATCACGCCGCGGTGAGGAGAGCGCCACGGTGTCGGACAGGACGGGTGACGGTCAACAACGCCGAGGACGTCTTATGTGCAGTAAATAAAAGGGAAAGAAGTGAAATAAATGAAATCCAGATTGACACTGCCGCGGGCATTCATTCCAAAAAGCCCAACAATAGTTTAAAAGGGCGTATAGTTAATTATGAACTGAAATAAAGAGGTGCCTCATTTGACGCTTTGCCACGCATTATTATTATTATTTATTATAATTAATTATTATTATAATTAATCATTATGACAATTGACTTATTATTCTAATTAGTTATTAATAATTATTATAATTATTATTCATTATTGGATAACTCTTCCCAAGTTTATAAATGAAATTTAATCCCAATTCTGTACATTCGCCGGTATGTATGTCGGTTCTTAATGCCGCTAATGTTAATGTTTTTTGTGCATTAAACAAAATTAATTTTAACTTTTTAAGCAGGGTTGAGCTGTGGGTTATAAATGCATTAAAAGTACACGTTTAAATGCCTTAGGGCAATTGCAATGTGCAATTGACCTCTATTCCGTGCATAACATCCGGGTCTTGATCACAGATCAAGGAAAGAGAGGTTTAGTGATGTTTTCATGGCCTGTCACAGGCAAACTTGACAAATGCGCCAATGTGCAGCTTCACGGGGCATTGTGGGAAATGTGTCCGAGTGGTATTTCAGTCCCACCGCGCTGAAGAGGGGACCCTTCATCCAGGGGGACCTCGTGACGTGCCCCCACCCCCACCTGGCCCGGCCTGCTGACCTGTTCTCTCTTTCTCGCGTTCCCCCGTCGCCATAAATCCCGCATCGGACCGGCAGCGTCACCATGTCCAGTAGAGGCGGGAAGAAGAAGACCACAAAGACGTCGCGGTCCACCAAGGCCGGCGTCATCTTTCCCGTGGGCCGCATGCTGCGCTACATTCGGAAAGGCCTCCCCAAGTACCGCATCGGTGTGGGGGCCCCCGTCTACATGGCGGCCGTGCTGGAGTACCTCACAGGTGACCGATTGCTTCCTTTCGTATGTAAATCAAAGTGATTATTATTGTAGGGTATCCTCACGTGTGCATTATCCTGTAAATGCAGTATTATGTCATATAGGATCGGTTTATTATCTCTGCCGCCTCCTCAAAAAGTGACTTTGCCCCCAGATATTTCAAAAATAAAATTAAACAATTAGCAAGTAGAGTCTTATGGTCATAGCTAGCGAGCTGGTTAGCGGAGCATGCTAGTTCCAGCGCCTCCCAAATAAGGAACATTAACTTTAATATTCAGTGTAGTAACTGTCTGTGGTCACCAGGGGGTTCTGTGCTTCGGGCTCCATACAGATACGAGGCTTGAGTGCTGATAAATGGGTACGAATGGTCCTGCACACCGGCTGGCCGGTTGCCTCGTGAAAAGGAAGATCTGAAAGTCTCAAGGATAAGTCTTAAAATGCTTTGGTAGCAGCTAAAAATGGGCTTTTCATTTTCAAATCGCAGGTATTACAGGGCTACGAAAGAAAACACAAAATCATTTTGTTTGGTCCTTGAGGGTTTTAATCTTCCTTTCACTCCAAATAGAGCTACTATTTACTTTTTCTTTATCTCGTGTGAAAAGATGTTATGGTACAAATTATTTAATAGTGTTCTTTCCTTCTGGGGTGCAGATCCACAACAGCAGGCGATCAGGTGGCGTTATTCTTTTGCTATTAAGTGGGTTATAATCCTGCCACTTCTGTCTTTTCAGCCGAAATTCTGGAGCTGGCAGGCAATGCGGCGCGGGACAATAAGAAGGGCCGTGTCACACCAAGACACATTCTGTTGGCCATCGCCAACGATGAGGAACTCAACCAGGTGTGAGTCCACCTTCGGGTCCTGTGTGCTGCTTTAGCTGGCCTCTGTGAATGCCTGTTAGAAGTCCTCATATTTTTCCCCAAGAATGAACTAAAAGCTTCTGGTAAAGTAAATTATGCTGTGTCAGGTAAATTCATACTATTCGCCCAAGCTGTCCTCTAAGCTTACTTGCTAGGGGGCCAAAACCAGTCCTTCAGTATGCCCCAAAAAATCTCCTATAATGTTAATCATAAACGTTGTCTGACAAACCGTGAGTTGAGTGAACTGCTTTCATCGTGACTGTGGTCCCATCTTGGGCTTACCATGTCTTCCCCCCCCCCCGAAACAGCTGCTGAAGGGTGTGACCATCGCGGCAGGGGGTGTGCTGCCCAACATCCACCCAGAGCTGCTGGCCAAGAAGAGGGGCTCTAAAGGGAAGCTGGAGGCCATCATCACCCCCCCACCCGCCAAGAAGTCCAAGGCGTCACCCGCAAAGAAATCAGCCGCCAAGAAAGCTGGTGGTCGAAAGGCTGCCGGCAAGTCGAAGGTAGGGAGGCGGGAAAATCGCAGGAGGAGGCTGGTATATTCAGCTAATGGGAGTTTTACTTTAAATCATGTCTTGGTCCCACCTCCACTACAATCTGATTGGTTATCTCTCTGAACCAATCATATTTCGCTCTGCCCTCAGAACATTTTTGTATGTAAAACTCCCACGAGCGTAACACACACATATTTAGAAGAATGGATGCTTTTTGTTTTAAAGTGGGAGGTGAGGCATTACGGGGGGCCATAATTTATACAGAATGTATAAAAGACGTTGTCGGCCATCTTTTCTGTTTCGGATAGTTGAGTGACAGGTGAGGGGCACTTTGGGGACCAATAAGCTTTCATCTGAGTCCATTGCCCCTGAAGTTCCGCCCTTGTATATGTCCCCTGGATAGAGAGCAGTATTGTCAGTTTTGCTAAATATGACCACATGTAGACTCTTGTGGTCGTAGTGAGGTTTCGCTTGTGGAAATCCAGCCACAGAAATGCCACGTTTACGGGCTGTTGTGCTCGTCTGCTATGGGGGCGGGGCCTTGGTACCGCCTTGGGCGCTCAGCCATTGGCTGTGCCCTCTGTCTGTCCCCTCGCAGAAGAAGCAGGGGGAGATGAGCAAAGCAGCCAGCGCGGACAGCACCACCGAGGGAACGCCAGCCAACGGCTTCACCATCCTGTCCACCAAGAGCCTCTTCCTGGGGCAGAAGGTACTGCCGGCCTGCCCTCTGGGGCCACGTTACGGCGGCTGCTGGTTCGAGGACACGAGGGCCACAAGTGGAGCATGACCAAGGCCATTAAGGGGACGGGTGCAAGGCCAAATTTAGGAGGTTGGAGACCCCCAGGGGACCCCCCCCCCCCCAAAAAACTCGGTCGATTTTAGCTTACACATCAAGTCTGGCCTTGGTTGATTGTGGGTTTGGACCCTGCTTCCTAGCGGTGTGGTCAAGGCACCATCCTACTGTATGAACATGACGTGTCCGGTTAAAGAAACGGTAGCTTCAGCAATCGAGGCTGGTGTCGCGCGTCGCGCGAATGTCGTCCACACGCCTTGCCGTAAGCTCCGGCGCCACTTGTAGCGTTGGCTGTTTCTTCACACCACGTGACATTAAGTGAAGTGTTACCTCAGCGCTAAGACCGCGGCCGCGGTACGGCTGTCCAATGGGAGCTGGGAGAGCGCCATCTGTATGGCGTAGGCGTAAGCGCTATACGAGAGTCAGAAATGGCGTGCCGTTCCAAAGACGCAATCTGCTGGACCCGCTTCACTTTCGCCTCCGTTAATGCCAAAAAATACAATGTGTAAGTGTTACTTACTGGAGTCCGTCTATAAACACCACCCCCCCTCAACACTTTGCTGTCCAAGGCGTATGTTTAGGGCTGGGGGAGAATGTTCAGTCCTGTTAGTCATGTTGCAGTTCAGTCCAATTCAATTTTATTTGCGTTACACTGTTTCAAAGTGCTTTACGTTATCCCTGCCCAAAGCCCCCAGCCGTCAAGCTGGAGGCGACGGTGGCAAGGAAAATCTCCCCATAAGGAAGAACCCTTGGGAGGAACCAGAATCGAAAAGGGGAACCCATCCTCCTTGGACCAGCAGAGGAAGTCTAACAAAGTCCTGATTGATTAGCTCCAAATTGTTAAAGTCTGAGTGTAACTGCAAAAGGTCCGGACTAGTTAGTGATGATGCCGCTTCCGATGGCGGGACGACCTGCGGTGCGGTCCAGACGTCGCAGCTTGGCGTCACTGTGGCCTAGTAGGGAATGTATGGAAATCAGAGTGGATGCTATTGATAAGGGGAGGGGCCATGGCCACACAGCACACGGGACACTGCCAGCAGCACGGGGGAAAATTAGTGTGGCTGCAGCAATGCATTGTGGGAAAGTAGGGAGGGAGGGGCAATGCATTATGGGAAATGAGTACTTAAAATGAGTGTAGGGGGTCCAGGCCACAGTGATGGTGCTTAAATTCTGAAGAGCCAAGGTTGCTCTGCTTGGGAACTGTTTTCCCTTGATTTGATCTAACGACCTTCTGTTCTTTCCCTTGAAGGCGGGATCAACGTGTTCTTTGGTGCTTTTCTCCGCTCAACAGTATAAAAGACCACCTTAACTCTGCTTTTCAGAAACGTCAAATCCCAATGCAAGCGGGTCCCAGTTTTTCTGGCCCGTTTTGACGACTGGTCAGTGTGCCTGAGTCTGAGCCCTTCCTTGAGGGATTTATTTGTGAGCTTTGAAAATGTCAGGATGCTGTATAGTGTGTTCAAGGTCAACCTCAAGATCATCCTGCCGCAGATCATGTGGTGGGGATGTTCAGGTTCTTAATGCATCTTCCTTGCAGGAAATTAGCCGAGCTTCTTGATAAGGAAAGAGTCAAAGTTCAAAGTTCAGATTCATGGTGATCGGATGACAGATTAACAGCTTCACACGTGCTCTCTCTCTCTCTCTCTCTCTCTCTCTCTCTCTCTCTCTCTCTCTCTCTCTCTCTCTCTCTAATCTCCACGTCCCGATGTTTACAGTCATACATTTATAAAAGTGTCCTCATGTATAGCTACGCTTTGTATTGGCTGAGAGATGACCTTGGATGCTTATTGCTCCTTCTTAGGTTCATCATTTTG